>JAVDPK010001931.1:169746-214737 GCA_034780415.1 Cichlasoma orientale
TTAAGTTATGCCCCCCCCCCCCCCAAGCATAAAGGGTTTTTTTCTTTTAAATCAGAACAAATCTGTATTTCAAATTAATCAGGTCACTCAAGATAAAAAGAAACAGTTTTACACACACACACACACACACACACACACACACACACACACACCAAAGGATTGTTCTGTAAAACCACTGTCAAAAAAAGAAAAAAAAAAGTCATCTCAATTAAGGCCTTTTTAACACTTCATTTAATTTCCAAATACAGTAGTAAAAATCACTTGACAAAGTCACCACATCAAGATATGATCTTCCTAACCCTTCAAATGAGTCAAAGTGAATTATAGTTAATTGCTAAATAATTTAATGGGGAACGGAGTTTGACAGGAATTGGATTACAAAACTGATGCTAAAAGCAGAGCCAGAACAGCTGTTTTAGATAAAATTTACACATGGGTTCTCCCTCCATGTCCTCCCTCCGTCCTTCCTCTAAAATACAAACTGTCCTCTCCCCTCCGCTTCTCCACTGGGCCGCTCTAACCACTCTCAGACACACACTTCAAAGTAGTCGGAATTTGGCAAAGGGAGCGTGTTTAGAGTGAAAACTTACTTAAAGTAGACAGAAGGCTAGTGGCAAGGAGGAAAAGTAAAAACACAAACGACGAGTATAAACCGCTCAAAGCTAAAAGCCATCCTCGGTGGGCTGTAAAAGGCCCGTCCAGGAGGAAAACAGCACGTAACATCTGTGCAGCAGCAGCAGCAGCGAGTTCAGCGCTGAGTGTCAGATTCTTGTGTTCATGTTCCAAATGAAAGAACTTTAATAAAGTTTCCTTGTCAAAAAAATAATGCAATATCTACCTGTTGGAGCTGATCTGAGAGTATACTGGTTAACAATGGCAGGCAACCTCAACCTCAACCTGGTGCCCCCCCCCCAGCAGAGTCATAATAATGGCTTCTTAGTATAGACCTGACACTGTTTGGAGTTTAAAACGCCAAACAGTGTCAGGTCAAAACGTGCCCCCTTTCACATGTAGCGCACAGCTTCAACACTTTAATCAGCTCTGTGTTTTATCACTACTGGAAATGAGTTTTATCGAGATGAAGATGCGGCCTGATGCTCTGCTCTCACGTGGGACTCAGGCGTTTGCCTCCGTGCAAATGCACTTCCACTGGGTAACGTGGAGAAAATCCAGGGCTGCAGTGCAGCGTGTGAAAACAGCCATGGATAAAATTCTTAACAGATGCGGCCACCCTCTGCAGGACGTGTTTTTGCTGGGAGGGGGAACAGCACACAAACAAAACCAACAAAAGTGCAAAATACAAATGCTAAACTACATGCACAACAAACCAATATAAAAGGATTAGGGAGAGCCACAAAACCAAAAGACAGAAACAAACAAAACAAGAGAAATGCAAAATGAAATGCAGAACAGCAAACACACGAGCACCTAAATCATGAAAGACAAAACATGCAAAACAACTAAAGAACAGAACAACAACAAGAAGGGGTCGGCCAAAAACCAAAAAGACCGAAAATAGAGATACAATCAGGAAAGAGCAGCAAAAACCATCAAAACTACAAGATAGATCAAAATTAAGGACACAACTGGAATAAAGCTAAAGGCATAAAACAGATGTAAGAGAAACAAAAACAGCCACAAAGTGACACAAATACACCTGCAAAGGTCACAAAAAAGGGATGAGATGTGTTTTTAGTGTTTTCCCGCCTCTTACAGTCTGGATCTTTTGCTGCCGTGTAGCGGAGGTGGGACGCCTTTAACGGTTCTGAGTCGGGGTCTTAAACTTTGACTCGACACCGGTTCTGTTTTCCAAAGCACTCCTGCTGGTTTGAAGCGAGTTACAGATCAACAGAGGATTTAACCAGAGTCTGAAAGTCAGAGTTCATTTTAGCAGGTTGACCTCGGTGCCCTCCTCCTTCGGGGCCTCTTCATCCTTTGATCTCCTGGAGCACCTCGAGACTTCCTGTCCATATGTGAAAGTGCTACTTTAATTTCCTGTGCGCTGATAAACAGCCGTCCTCTTTGCTGTGCCTCGCCTCCACGCGGAGGCCGAGACACGGTGTGTATCTGGATCCGCTCACCTCACACTCGTCTCGTATCAGAGCAGCAACACTGAACAAACTGCAGCGGTTTAAATCCGTGTGCTCCTCGGCTGTCGAGTGAATTATAGCGTTGGTCTCAAGCTTTTACTGCGAGGAGGAGCTCAGAGGTGAGACTTAAACGAGAACCGACATTTCTCATGTATGGAAAGAGATCAGTGACAGAATTATTGTAACTACATTACAAACCAGAATGTGAGCAAGTGCGCTCAGCGTCTGTGTTTCCACTCGCTGTTATCTCAGCTAGATTCTGCTGTATGTAACGGCTTCTTTTGACCCTGTACATATTATACACTTGTTTATGCTACAGTACACCCTTTATGAAAACACACTGCACCACTAGGCACTATATAAATGAGTAATTTACTACCATTTTGTAGTTGTAATTGTTTAACACCTATAACAACTTTACATTTGACTGGATAAGCGCCGGCCGCCGCCAGCACCACTATCCCCCCTTCCCTCTTCCGGCCTACTCGTCAGCCAATCAGCATTCAGCCAACACACAGCATCGTCCACGTCAAGCACTATGCAGTTGGGATTATGGAGGACTGCACAGGAGCATGTTTGCATAGTTTAAAAGCCCCCTTTTTGTAGGATCTCTGTGGACAAAGACCTCTGCAAATAGATGCTATCGTAGGAGCATAAATTAAGGGTTACACGAGGTCTCTCTCTCCCTGGCACTGCATCCCCAGCAAATTTTGTTCCGTTCTTCACACACACACACACACACACACCGCTTTAGATCACACCTGGAGTGTTTCAGATCAGAAATGTTTGGTCTGCACAGATTTTTTTGCCACGTTTTTCTTCACGGTCATCACCAACCTGCTCGGCGTGCAGATGCACTTGGATAGAAGCGCAGGCTGAACAGTTAAGTTTTTCAAACCTAAAACAACGCGGACAAACTTTGTCAGCTTTAAAATACGTTGCTAATAAAAATCGGAGTCCCCTGCACTCACCCACACAGTCGCAGCACTCTTCCCAAAGATTCCCGAGACACAGCATGCACTCTTTACAGCAGGAGCAGTTCCCATCGGATGGACGGCACTGGCACAGCTCCTGCAGGAAACAAACACAAACATGCAATCGGCAAAACTGAACAATCAAACCAAACCCACTTCTTACGAGGACACCCCCCCCCACAGCTGGACATTCCTCTTACCAAAACACTGCATAGTACTGCACGATGTCCTGATTATTCAAGTATATTTGTTAGTATACTCAGTTTTAGTCGCTGAAATAAAGAGATGTGGGCAGCGAGGGTAGAAGACAATCACACAGACCTGTGCAGCACCTGGTACACGTCAAATCAACACCGTCTTAATCCATTTCATCCACCTTGTGTTTTATTGACACCGGCATTAATCAGCCATATTCAAAAAGCATATTGCTACAAACTGGACATATTTTATGAAGGTAAAATGTAAACTCAAAACTATATGATAGGCCGTTCTCATTAGGTGCCAACATGAGAACTTGTTGTTCCCCAGAACATAACACAGAAAGAAACACTTATGTGAAGTAGTGTCAGCTTCTCCAGCAGTGACTGACATTGTTTCCAGCACTCTACATACTACAGAACTGATGTTACTATAAACAGACTGGCTCTTTACCTCGAAATTCAGGATTCCCCAGTTCCTCACCATCTACCTGCTGCCAGCTGTTCAGTGACCTAGGTCAGGAGCTGGATATGGAGAATCCCCACTTTCTTCACTTCGGTCAATAACGGGCAAGTAGGTATACCCTTCGCACAGCACAATATGATCACATGATCAGGCTAAGCCAATCAAGCATGAGAAAGAGGCTGCACATCATTAGCATATATCATCATAGCATTAGCAACCTGAAATTGTCCATGTTGATTGCCCTCTACCTCAGATAAACATGCAGGAATATGAATGTTGTGTTGCACATCTTTGAAGAGTAAAGAGCACATGTGTCAAACTTCATGGCTCAACTTCTTGTGGTTTTGGAGTCTATAGACCGGAAAGGTAAAACCTCACAGACAGATTGAATGTAGAAGGAAAACTTTATTTTGAGCAGGATTTAAAAAAAACAAAAAAAAACAAAAAAAAAAAAAAACACAAGAGCTGCATCTCAGACTCTACAGGCCTCAGTTAGCATGGTAAATGTTAAAGTCCAGCTGAACAAACCACGACAGCAGCAGATCTACCACAGAATGGCTGAAAAAGAAAAGAGTCAAGGAGTGGCATCGATCCAGTCAAAGTCCAGACTAAAATGGTGTGGTGGGGCCTTAAAAGCACTGAAGCAATGCTGTAAAGAAGAGTGGACCAAAATTTCTCCACAACCGTGCGAGTCTGAGAAAGTCGTGCAAAAAGTGGTTACCTCGAGTTACTGCTGCTAAAGCTACTGAATTGGAACGCATGCATTAAACCTCACTTAAAAATGATTAACCGATTACTAAACTCAGTCCTGATGAACTTCCTATGGAAGGTCAAAACCTCTTTGGTGGGTGCCAACTGTTGATATGGAGGAAAACTGTCCATGTTTAGCTTAGAGAACATGAGACTGACACTGAAATTAAACAATTTGGGGTTTTTTCTGTTTGTTTGGGGGTTTTTTTGGGGGGGGGGGCTGATCTGTGCTGCAGAAACTTTAAAAATGTTAAAACAGCAAAAAACATACCATTAAAACATTACCGGACACACACACACACACACACACACCATTACAAGACTGTGCTCTGTGTGTGGCATCTATCGAGGAATGCGAGATGTGAGCGCACAGACATAATAACTGAAAAAAGAAACAGCATTTCCTTCATGACCAGAGCAGGTCTGCACACGTTAACCTGCGCAGCACTCAGATCATTTTCTTGAATAGTTTCACGTCACAGTTCTGACTGAGTGAAACTGAGTGAAGGTTTTTTTTTTTTTGTTCTTTTAAATAAGAATCACTGCAGTTAAAACTCTCTTCGTACATTTTAATAATTTATTGGTTAAAAACTGAAAACTTGTAGCCATGTTACCAATTTAGTTCGTTGTACTGATTACATCACAATCAACGACGGACAAGCCTGTTCAAGGCCGTGACCTAAGAAACTGATTATTTTAGAGCAAATCCAAGTCTTTCATATGAGAAGTACAGGTTTGAATAAAGCCTACAAGCCACAGAAGCCTAAAGATTTACTGCATGTCTGATCTGTTTCAGTTGTTCCAAAATATTGCCAGATATCTTGCATGCATAAAGATAAATTCAGTTTTATTTTAACCCTACTTCATTTTCCATTAATGTAAGCACTGCAGCCTTATTAGCCTTAAGACTTTGGGGTGAAATGCCCCTTTAAGTGTTTAAAGGGGCAGTTGGTGATTTAACCCTAACCAAAGCCCACAAACACCACCACACACTGATGTCAGCAAGGCAGATAAAAGGTGCACATCTTTGACTTTATGAGACTAAAGGTAAATGCAGAAAGTTTGACAATCTCCACCTGAAGGTGAAGCATAAAAATGCTGTTTACATGTGGACAACGTGCCACAAATGCGTAGAACATTTACCAAAGTACCCCTGTACATGTGGACAGGGCCAGTCACATTGAATATTTAGCAATGTACACCAACACAAGGAGCTTGTGCTTCTAATGAGAGAAAGACAGAATACTGATAGTCTTTCAAACATAAGTGATTAAAATATTTAATTGTAATGTTCTTATTTCTAGTTTGTGTATACGTGTAGTTCAGCAGGGTTTTGTACCGCTTCATACAGGAGGCTTGTTGATGCAAAAAAATAAAAATAGCTCGAGCTGAATTTCTCACGCTGCTTTTTATAGATGAAAGGTAATTTTACAAGCTTCTGCAAACATCCAAAAAAATGTGGAGCCACTGCTGATGCAATACCGCTTTGTACAAACATGAAAACAGCACTCCTGTGCTTCAGCGCAGTTTTGGTTAAAAAGACAAAAACACCCCAAAATGCAGTTTGTGGGCTTGAAAAGCAGGTGAGACTGCCAGAGGAGCTCCTCTGCCTCCCTTCTGTTCCCTCCTGACACTAAACAGGGAGCACATTCCTCCACGTCAAGGTCACTGGGATGGGGGAGGAACAGGGAGGGAGGGAGAAGAAAACACCTGGAGAACAGAACGTGGCTGCTCCCTCCTCAACAGCACACTTTAACCCTCCTCGACTCCTGCTCTCCTTTGTTTCTTCCTCCCGTTTTCTCTCTCACTTCGTTTCCATCGCCCTGCTGCGTCTCCTTCAGAGTCGCAGAAACCGTCTTTTACACGTAGACAGTCTCAGCAATGATAAAAGACTCCAGTGACTCACCAGTGAGGGACTGCAAAACACACACACACACACACACACACACACACACACACACACACACACACACAGAGCTCACTTAATCACCAGCCTCACAATCCCCAAACCTCTGATCAACATCAGCTCCCATGAGTAATTATGACTCTCGAGGGTGAAATTATCAAAAACTAAACAGATGCCCCTGGTAAGAAAACATGCAGCTTTATTTCACAAATCAGACAAAACCTAAAAACAATTAGTTATTAATGAAATACACGGGGCCTGGCTTTGAACCACAAACAGCTGACTGCTAGTATAGCGGTATCCTCTTGTGTTTAAATTTGCTAATTTATTGTTAAGGTTTAGAAAAGAAAAAAAAAGGATTTCTCACTTTTGTGTCAAGTTTGGAGCTAAAACTAGGAGACAACTGATTAGCTTACAAATTAAAAATCAAAAAACCCTTACAGCTAAAGTAACAAGCTTGAAATCGACACCTGATTTCACCCGATTTTCGCTACATCTTCAAGATTCCCTTACTTTGTTCTGATTGGCCGACTTCCAGAAGCCTGCTGAGAGGTAGCACCTAGCGCCTGTGAGCACCACCTCATCCTGTGGCCAGTGTGGAGGTTAGCATTTTTATCCCAGTAAAATAAGGCTCTTTTAGCATCACCTGTCTAAATCTACCTCGTGTACCTGAACTTGGTTTTTGGTCATAATCCCCCCCCCCCCCTTACCTTTATTCCCTTTTATAAGCACCGGTGGTTTGAGGGGCAGCAGCAGCGCTCCTATTATAATAAAGCAACATATATTGCTCCTGTTTGGAAATGGCAAATTCTCAAAATCCATCCACACAGGCTGAAGTCTTAAACTGATCCAGAATCATTTACAAAAATGGGGTAGATGTAGGAAGTGACCTCAAATGCAAACTGAACTGGAAAAACCTCTGGAAATACCAAAGGCGACAGAGCTAGCATGTCAGCTGTACAGCATCTCCCTGACCTGTCAGTCATGTGTATGCTGCAGTGCTGAGGTAGGTCGTTTTGGGGAAAACGGTGTACATGTGGCAACAAGGGTTTAGGTTGAACTCTGACAAGCTGTTGGCTCGGGCTGGTGCTGCGCCTGCAGCAGATGACCACAAAGACAAATCAGGTGTTGGCAGACACGCTTTAAAAAAAAAAATAAAGCGCTTCTGCCAGTCTGTATTCCAAGCCAAGCAATTTGTCTTCCGGCTCCAGCTTTATATTTAAAGCAGACATGATTATTCAGATCTGCTCCAACTACATGCAAAAGTACATGTTCCATTGTTATCATTGGGGGGGGGCAAAAATGAAACCTTTTAAATCACCAGAAAACATTCAGTTGAGCTAAAAGCAAGTTAGCAAGTAAAAATATAAAATCTTTACTGATCTGAGCTTCTTAAAGGTTTACTGAGGGTTTCTGCGTCTCCTGCGATTGTAAAGCCAGAGACTTCATTTCCAAAGAGACTGAATATCGCTTTGGGTTGAGGAACCTCCTCCACCTCTTCCCCACATTTTAGGCAACAGCTCGAAAACTAATGGACAGGCTAATGAGCACAAGCGGCAGTTGCAGTTACTAACAACAATTCCCCCACTGAGGTGGATGAGGTTATCTTAATGGCTTAAAGGGCATTTATTAGGCTACCCTTGCTCTCAAGTGGAAACTGCTGCACTCAGTCAAAGCTCAGCTGCAGCGAGACAAAAAGGCTCTGGAGAGAAAGTGAACATGCACTGCCTCGTCCTGCAGAGCGACCGCTGTTGTGTGTCAGCTTTGAAATCTGCTGCCCCACCCTGCTAAACAGCCTGGTCTGGAGTCCTGGACAGAGCTGGCTTGTGAATCTTTGCACACTCCTCAGACTCAAAATTGTACATTTCCCTCCAGCCAACCTTCCCCCCACAGACACACACACACCTCTCCCTCCTCCTCCTCCTGACCTTAACCTCCCCTCCCTCCTCTTCGACCTCCCGCTCTCATGTTCCCCCACCTCTCGGGGGGTTTTAGGGAATTCAAGACAAATGACTTGAGATGGCAGCAGAGCGCAAAAGCGGGCGTCGGACGGCAAATCCCACTAATCACAAGCAACATGGAGCGACTACAGAGGGGCTGCAGAGGCAGAAAAGTTTCTCCTTCACAACACACACACACACACACACACACACACACACAGAGATTGCTCTCGCCTCTGACAGCTAGCAAGTTAGTGTCGGTGGGGTCGCGGAAGCTACAGAGCCTGTTGTCTGGAGCGGTGATTCATCAGGTGAAATAAGTCACCTGGAAGTAAAGAACAAATAGAGGGCCTCAAATGTTCTGGGAAAACTCGAGCCAAGAGGAAGGGGATTTGTTTAGGAGTTTAAGCCAAAAAGAAAGTAATCTGTGGCCACTAGAGGCTTTATTTCCTATGAAGATTTTTGGAAAAGTATGCATTTTTCCCCTCAACCATTTTTACATCACTTAGAAAGTTAAGACATTTTGTAAAAACAACACAATCCAGGAATTTCCTGGCTACAGCGTGTGAGGATTTCTCAATTTTCCTGAGGCGTTTTCACACATGAACTCTGGAAGATGTTCGTAGAATCAGTTCGTGACATCGTCCTAGTTTCCTTTATGCCTCAGCCACGTTCTCTTTATGGAAATACTCCATCTGGTTTAACTGCGGGTGCTGCCTGACCACGACTGACAAAGCCGGACACGAGGCGACCAATCAGTAGCCGCGTATTCGCCACACCATTACCTGCACTACTCTCACGTCGGTGCGATCAATCACACAGATTTGGTAGTAAGGAGCTGGGTGCTTAAAGAACGCCTCTGACTGTATGGAGGAAGTACCCAAAACTACATACATTTTAAGTTTACTTAAACATGTGTTTGGTCTTTATGTATTGCTTTATCAAACTAAATCAAAACGTCCAAGTTTTATGGAGCAGTTTGGCACTTTGCCTAAGACGCGTCCCATTCAAAGGCTGAATGGAAAAACAGCTGATTCAGCCTTCTGCAAACAAAAATTCTCTTTGCACACGATGCTTCAAACGTCCTGCTCCAAAATTACAGCTTGGTGCAGAACATACCTGCAGCTCACTCTCACAAAAGGTCAAACAGGTGGAACGGCCACTGAGGATAATGACAGTACTTTAAAGATCGTAATGGAAGAGGAGGACGGCCAAACACGCAGCTCTGACCCGCAGGACAGAGGCCGAGCAAAAACCTAACCTGACAGGAGGAGCAAAGGCAACTCTCAACTCTTCTCTTGATTTTTTTTTTAAAATATAAAAAAAAAACTCAAAACAAAAATTCATGAAGGAATGTGTGTTCACTTGTGGGTTGAACCCCTCATCCAAGCACTCGCTGGGACGTCACACGTGAGGAAAAAGTGACACGGAGGAAGTGATGGTAAAAAGTCAACAACAGTCAGAGGTTTGTGTTGAATTTTAAAAGAAGAGCCAAAAGAACCTCACAACAAAAAAACAAGCAGAACAGAATAAATAAATCCAAGTACCCATCAGGCAAAGGCTGGATAACTTCACGTCTGCTCCCTTCCAGACTGCTCCAGGATTATCTTGGGAATGCATCTGCATTCCTCACAACAGATTCCATCTTTGTTCTTAGGTCCAAATCTTCATCTTGTCCTGGCAGATTTTTTAGACTTGACTTTGGCTACTGCTGGATATTTGCTGCTATGAGAACAACTTGTGCAAGACAGGCCGACTGCAGGGGCATTATTTCCCCTCAGTGAATTCAGCTCCAGCTCCAAGGAACGCCACTGTAGAGCTTTCCTGGTTTTATGGAAGTTTCAGGAAGCAGAACATCAAAACCGGACTCCCCGTCCGCCTACCGCTGTCAGGGTAAACTCCTGACTTGTCTTTTAGCCAAGAGACTCAACCGTTGTCCGTTTACACAAAACAGCTGTAACCCTGGAGGATGAAAAGCTTCAACTTGGCTGCACTTTCCCACGTTAATCTCCAGAGAAGATTGCCACATTCACGAGTTAAGTGCATCACCCACCTGAGATCAAGCGTCTGCAGCGACCTTGGCGAGGTGAAGCCTGCTTGCAGAGCAGTCCAAACACTGTCTGACCACAGCACCCAGTACTCAGTGCACTACACTCTAAATTTAAGGTGTAAAAACTAAAAGCAGCTTGTAGGTTGACAGCCCTTACCTGGATGAGACATTTGCTGACATCACTGGCGCAGAGGGCTTTATTGCAGCCGGAGGTCAGAGATAGTACTGACAGGAGGAAGAGGAGGACGGCGACGGCGGAGAGGACCAGCTCACCAGGCCTCATCCTGACGACTCACCAGCAAGGCACTGGGAAACTCCTACCTCAACGTGAGACACAGCACAGGAGCTCAGATCAGGGATGGAGAATAAATGCAAACAACCAACACTTAAATTCCAGTAAGAGGAAACTGGAGATTTCTCCTCCATTTTGTGTGAAATCTGAAGTACCTTCTACTGCTAAAGGGGGGGGGGGGGGCATCATAAAGTAGATGCAAATGTGCTGTCAGTGTGCAGAAAACCACCGTTTTTGCCAAACTGTGAAGAGTTTTAACTTTTGTGAAACGCCTGCGTCACACTTCATTCAAAGCCAGCACTACTTTACTGAACACACACACACACACACACACACACACATCTGGCAACATCAGCTCCCTTTCTCCCCCCTCTCTATTTTTGTAGCGCTTTAACACCCTCTCCCATCTCGCTGCTCCGCTTTTACACTTCAACACATGCTGCACATTGTTCCGTTTCACATGACGGTGGGAGCAAACATGTGAGGAACATTAGCTCCGAGTCCTCAACGCGTTTCTTCACCCCCCCACCACACACACACACACACACACAGAGCTCAAAACTTTGTTTCACTCGCACGCAGCCACAAGAGAATCGAGTGAAAAAGAGGGGGGAGCAGCAAGAAAAATGCAGATATTACAGGTTCTCAAACTTACCGCAACGCAGTTAACAAGCTCGCGATTTTACTTTGTAAGGAGCACCGAAGCCGTTTTCTCTTTGAACCTCTCCAGGATGGTGTTCTACCGCCGCTCAAGTGTCCACTGTGTCCAGAGGGCGTCAGTCTCTCAGCAGCACAAAGCGACAGGCAGTCGGGCGCCTTAAAGGCGCACACACACTTTCTTTTCTATCCAGCGTCTGTGCAGGAAAACACCGGGCCTCGGGTCACACGCTCAGCGGCTCAGCGTGCGCGGGGCCGACGTGCATGAATTATCCAGCTCACCTTTAACAGAAATATAAGCCGAGAGCAAAGTTAGAGGCTCCGTGCGTAAAACTCGCCTCGGCCGACGCAGGTGCGTTATGTTTGCTCGTTCTTCAACAAAGGAAGTATTTACTTTTCACTCCACCCCCACCCAATTAAATACCCCTTTGTCTCCACTCTCATTAGTGGCCTTGTGGGTTGCTCATTAGGTCATCTGAAGCTGTGAAGCTGATCAGGCTTCCCGCCGCGACGCCACCCTTCGCTCATTTGTTGCCGCCACAGAAACCCTCTGATGGGCATTTTAACTCCACAGGTGTTTATATGGCTTTTTGTAAAACGCCATCAAAGCCCCAACTGGTCCCACTACCATCGCGGCAGGCAAATTTAAATTTTAATCAAATTTTGGAGAAATGAAAAAGAAACTGAGGGTCAAGTAAACCCCTCAACCCAGTATTTGATCAGGAAAAGTGTAGAAAATTTGTGTAATACAGATGTGTTACAAGAAAACTGGACCTGCACAAGTCTGAGAAATGTTTGATTTAATCGTTTTAGTTTCAAAATATACTCAAAATTACCTAAAGTAAAAGTACTCCTTATGCAAAATGACCCTCTTAAAAATCCTGTACATTATATTATTGGATCATAATTTGATTCATTGATATGTGTCACTTTAGTGCTGCAGCTGCAGATAATTTTATTTGCCCGGTTGTCTATAATACTAATATAATATAATCAATTTTTATTTTAAAATCTGCAAAAAGTAACTGAAGCTCCAAAAATAAATTATATGGATTAAAAATATATTTGCATCTAAAATAGAGTGGGAAAAAATATATATAGTGTATAAAGCGTAATGTGTTCATACAAGTACACTGAAGTGTCAAGTTTATCATACATTGGGGTGAAAATGCACTTCTCATGGCAAGAATATGTGCAGGAGACCACACAAGATGAAGACAAAACAACACAAGAACAGGATAAAAAATATTTTAGGAAAGGCTGCTGGTCAATGGTGGAAGTGACAAATAAAATTTTACTGCAGTTTTCAGCACATACTGCATATATTTGTGATTAGCCGTGTCTGTCAATGGTGGAACTAGCACTACTAATATAATGTTAAAAATACTCCTATAAATATCATCTTACTGGGATAACGCTGATGCAATCGTGTGTAAGCAGCTTGTTGACACTGTTCCACCTAAAGAGGTTTTTCTTCTTGCTACTTGTTTCAGCAAAGCTCGACATTAAGAGACTTTCTTCACCTTCATCTGCTGAAGGAGGAAACTTGGTCTGAGCCGAGTTTAAAGACACCCATGTATGAGCAGCACTTGCCTGACATTATAAACAGTTTTGAAACCAGTCACATGAGATTAATTTTTGAGATAAACAATCATTTTCTATCCTCATTATGGACGTTTAGATGATTTAGTTAAAAATATATATTTATGATATACATAAGTTACTGTTCCAAGCAGTTATTTAATGTAATGTAAAAATATGCATGCTAACATTAGATAGCATGATACCTGAGACCTGCCTTGTTGACTGTTGTCTACAAATAAGATCACAGAATTTGGCATTGTTTAAACACCACAGCCTAAATGAGTATTGTTGCAGACCATACCCACCCCTTTATAACCACAGTGTACCATCTTCTGATGGCTGCTTCCAGCAGGATCATGCACCATGTCACAAACCTCAAATCATCTCACACCGGTTTCTTGAACATGACAGTTCATTGTTTCCCTATCTCAATCCAATCAAATCAGTTACGTTGGCAGTCCAATGACACTCTTCCTGAGTAAGGTCAAAAGTTTAAGAAGAGAAAAGAAGGCGTCAAAAGCCTTTCTTACCCAAAGACTTATTTTATAGTGGGAGCAGAAAGCTGCTCTTTTGTGGAGGTGCTTTTTAATTATATTTTAATTATTTATGGTATCTGTACCAAAACAAGCTTTCAACATGACAAAAATTAAGTCAGTTGTGTAGCTGCACATACAGCAGTGGAGGTGCAGTGCTGCTTACAGTGACATCTACTGGCTGAACAGTGTGCTACCACTAAATGCACTTTAGCTGAGGTGAATATACGTAAGAAAAATAACTTCCATTGTTACAAAGAATGAAGAATTACACCAACAAGAATGTAATTTCACAACAAATAAAATTTATTCAATTATATATTACAAATATCTACAAGTCATGTAACAAGTAAATATTAAAATAGACTTTTTTTTAGAACTATCGTTCAAAAGGCATTATGTTGAAAAAATAGGATTTGTTGTGATCTCACATTGAAACTGTAAAAGTATGTTTTTTTTTGTTTTTGTTTTTTTTTTGTTTCCTTGGAAGCCACAACAGACTTTAATGTGCACAAGACACAATGAACAACACATGAGGAGTGAGGCCACAAAAAGGACATAACACAATGGTGCAAAAAGGAAAAAAGGAAAAAAAAAAAAGTTGGAACACTTAAGTAAACCTCACAATTATGTCCACAGTACAGCTCTTTAGGAAAAAAGTACAAACAACGCAACGCATGCACAGCATTTAATTGCCAAAGTCAAAGAACACCAGCTGTGGGCGTGGATCTCCAGATGAGGAAGGAAGAAACAGTAAAAACAAAACAGGAGAAAAGAAAAAAAAAAAGAAAAGAAAAACAACAGAAGCAAACATGCTTAAGATTTTAAGCCAACAACAACGAGAACATCACGGACAAAGAGGACACTCGATATATATAATAAAAAAAAAAAGAAAGAAAAAGAAAAACAAAACAACTTTGGTCCATTAAAACATCAGACGGAAGAAGTTTACAATCAAAATATCTATCATTTTTTGTTTTTTTTACAAGTTTAAAACAATAATTACATGGCTATTTACAAATGCACAATTTATGTATAAAATAAGTTAAAAAAATTAAGAGCACAGTCTGTACACAATGTATGAACACTCAGTTTGAAAACAATTGAAATCTTTCACTTGTGTGACCCTGCTTGATGAGGTGTTGTCGTCCACACGGTGCCTCCTCTTTGCTGCACCACCCGGCCCAGCTTCTGGTCTCGGCTCCACGGACTTCGTCTGCGGCCTGGACGGCGCTCATTCCTCGTCCTCGTGGGTGGCCGGCCTGTTTTGGACTCTAAGAGCTCTGGAATAAAATTGTCTCTTTTCTAAGTGCTCTTTTGTATTACTGCCTCCTTCTAAGTGCTTCACATTTTTTCCTTTCCTGTTCCCCCAATTGTGCGGGCCGCCGCTCGTGTCAGTAATTTGGCCGCCGCTGTGGCAAAGCGCGTCTGTCCTACAGCTCATATCGGGGTCAGATCAAAGTCGTCGTTGACCTCCACGAGCGGGATGTAGAACTCGGGGATCTCAAATATGCTGGTGGACTTGTAGGTGGCCGGGTCCAGCTCCTGCAGCTTGAGCTGCCACTCCAAACGCTGCACTGCGTTCAGAGCTGCCGCCTCGTGCTGCTGCCTCATCAGAAGACACGTCTGTGGAGGGAAGAAAAAAGGTCAATATATTCATCCAACAGCTGTTCTTATTTATATTAAGTGTCCATTTCCAAGAAGGAATTGGTGGAGTGACTAGGAGAACAAATAAAAAAACAAAAGTAACCAGAAATAAAAACATTTTCCCCCCACCCTGCAGCCACAGAGACTTTCCCTGGGTAGGTATACACTCACCAGCCACTTTATTAGGTACACCTGTTCAAGTACTTCTTAAACAGTCACATGTCAGAAACTCTGCATGTAGGCATGATCAAGATGACCACATGCATAAGTTCAAACTAAGCATCAGAAAGGGAAAGCACGCTGATTTAATTGACTTTGAAGGTGGCACGTTTGTTGGTGGTAGAGTACTTCACAAACTGCTGATCTACTGGGATTTTCCCACAAAACCATCTCTACAGTTTACAGAGAATAGTTTGAAAAAGAGGAAATATCCAGTGAGGGACAGTTCTGTGGATGAAAATACCTTGATGTCAGGTCAGAGGAGAATGGCCAGACTGCTTTGAGCTGATAGGAATGCAACAGTAACTCAAACAACCACTCACTACGACAAAGGTATTCAGAAGAGCATCTCTGAATGCAAAGCACACTGAACCTTGAAGCAGATGGGCTCCAGGAGCAGAAGACCACACCAGGTGCCGGTCAGCTAAGAACAGGACACTGAGGCTACAAGTCACACGGGCTCACCAAAAACCAACAAAAGAAGACTGGAAAAAATGTTGCCTGATCTGATAAGTCTCAATTTCTGCTGTAATATTCAGACTTGAATTTTGGACCTTTTAGTACCAACTGAGCATTATTTAAACTCCACAGCCTGCCAAAATCTGAGGAATGTTTCCAGCACCCTGTTGAATCTGTGCCATGAAGAATTAGTGCTGTTCTGAAGGCAAAAAAGGGGTCCAACCTGGTACTAACAAGATGTACCTAACAAAGTGATCCGGAAGTATAGCTGGTGAGTCCTATCGGCATTAACCCCGCCCACCCCAATCCTTCTCAGAGAACAAAGGCATATGTAATTAATTTGCTCCCTTTCTCTTAATTTGGAAGTTTGCTGCTAACCAACTGACCCAATCCTTCCCATCTTTTAGTTTCCTGGCTCACTCCTGGCTTCCTGAGGATGGAAGCCAAGACATCACAAGACAAATCTCAGATGTATGAAGTAATTAAAAAAAAAAAACCAACAACAAGAAAAAAAACCCTCCAACATCTTTATCTCAGATGTAAAACGCAACTGGTACAAAAACAAAGGATTACACTCACTGATGGACAAAAGAAAGTATTCACATATGAGATATTAAGCCCCAGCCAAAAAATAATTGGCATATTTCCGACAATCTGCTCATGGTTTACCTTTAGTTTATCGAATTTGTCGTCGACATCTTGTAACCAGGACATGAACTGCCTGGCATTGAATCGATCCCTTACTGAGGTTTTGCCGTCATCACTCTGTGAAACAAAAGTGATAAACTCAAACACACACTCGCTCTACCCGCATTATAATAACCACAGAAAAGTTTCACCCACGTCAAAGTGACTGACAGTGTTACAAAACTCATCTTAGTGTTCTAGGGTTAAACACACTGCACTGTAAAATACAAAACTCATGGATGCTGCTGAGTGTTACTGACCTGGACGTCCTGTGGCATGTTGTACACTTCAGCATCCAATAAAACTGTGCAGGCACTGAAAGGCAGAGTCTGATTGGCTAGTGTTCTTGCTGCCCGGTAATGGACTCGTAAGACCTCCTGCTCATTTGAAACAATCAGCTTTTCCTAAGAGACGGAAAGAAGCCCAGTCATAAATCATGTGTGTCTGGTGCTTTGGATATGTTATTTTATTTATTTATTTATTTTTTTTTTAATGTTTCACCAGAGTCAGAGTTAAAATATTAGCTTTTAAAATATCTGAAGGTATAACACTGCTGACATTTAACAACGTGAAGCTCCAACAGTAGGACTATGTACCCTTTCAATGCTGTGCTGCAGTCGTAGTTTCATACGAACAACCTCCTGCTGTTTGAACATCTCTTTCAGCTGCTCAGGTAACGACGGAGGCGGAGTTATCTGTTAAAAAAATTTAAAAAAAAAAAAAAAAAAAAAAAAAAGGACAGATTATTAAAAACATCATCAGGATTGCAGTCTGACATTTGAGAGATGAGGAAATATCAGGAAAAGTTTAGAGCTCTAAACTAATTGGTTTGTAGCAGTGACACAGTGTCTATGCAGAAAATGCAGTGAGCAGCACGTAGACCCCTTTCTCACTTTAAAACGCTTTGGGTTGCAGCAGCTGTGCTGATCAACGACCATTCTGTCAGGTAAGTGTGACACTTGCTATGAAATGCTTAAAATAGATGACGACACATTTTGAGAATAAACTGATATCTTAGAGCAATCCTTTTATTTTTTGATCTACCAACACTTTAACTTCTACTGCTCTTATTTTATGGACCTTTTGAGTTTACTTATGTCACCATTATATTTTATACGTCTAACTCTTTTAAACTACATTTGTTCTATCTCCGATGGCAGGGTGATGCTGTGGTTAGCACTAGAGCCAGCCAGCTGCTGCCTCTGTGTGGAGTTTACGTGTTCTCCCTGTGTGGGTCCTCTCCAGATACTCTTGCTTCCTCTCACAGACCAAAAACATCCTTGATGGTTTAATTGGTGATTATAAATTGGCCCTAGGTGTGAATGTGAGGGAGAATTTTCCATCTCTGTGTTAACCCTGTGATGGGCCGGCAACCCGTCCAGGGTGTACCCGACTCGATACTGTTGTGGATAGATGGGACAGCTCGCTATGGGGATGAGCTCATCAGTCCTTTGGAAGAATGAGCCATAAATGGATAGACTGCTCTTTCTCACTAATCTAAATGTGTTGAGATTTGAATATTTGCAAATAAATGAACAATAATTTTTTTTCTGGTATATATTTTATGCCTAAGAATGCAAAAAACAAAACAAAACAAATAAAGACAAGGCATACACATTGCTGCTGGCTTTACAGATCTGTTCAAGTGGTGACGCTCTATTATTCTGACATGGGTCACGTGCCTCACAGATTCATTAACACACAACAGTGGCAGGAGAGCACATGGCACAAAACACTTTATTCCTTTTGGTTTTTTTTTTTTTTTTTTTTTTTTACATTCTTTTTTATATTTAAAAATAACCACAATTTCAGAAGTTTACCCCTGCCAAACACAACATGCAACAATCAAATTAGAGCTATGCAACTGGTCAGAATGTATGTTCAACTACAGTTTTGGCACAGCTTATGAAACCATAGCAATGATCAAACAAATGTTTTGTTCTTTTTAGCATGTGCTCACATTTTTTCAGCAGCTTAATTTTGAATCAAATGAGAAGGCAGATCAAATGAGAATTCCTTGATACAGTTTGACTAAAATCAGAAAAAAATAATCACTCACAGTTGGTATACAGAGTTTGCTGAGCGGGTTCCCATCTAGGAGGTAGGATCCATTAAAAGTCACGTATTCGTCGTAATACTGTGGTGGCTGCGGAGTGACGCTGCACAACACTTTGCGCTTCTCCTCGATCTTCTTGCGGATATGCAAGAACTCGTAGTATGGGTTAGCCCTCTCTGTCTGGTAGGGTTCAATCTCCTCCAACTTTACAGAGTCCACAATAGCTGCTAGTGACTGCTGCTCCCTCTCTTGTTGAGTGGTGGAGCACGGCTGGGAGATCGACACCTTCGGCATCTTCCTCTTGCGTGGGTGGGGCACGTGGATGTCCACTTCCTCATCTGCTGCACGAACCTTGAGCTTTGCTCCTGAGAATTCAGACTCCTGGTCTCCAGACTGTGGAGATGAACTCCCGGAAGTGTTGCTACTGACATCTGTCGGAGCTGCCGACTGGATGGCGCTTTGGCTCTGCTCTTCTAAAGTGGAAGATGACTCTGGTTTCTCTTCGGCAGGTGTGACCTCCATCGGCTCAGAGGAGGGCTCTGTCTTGGATTCAGATGAGCAGTCTGTACTCAGGCTGCCTTCAATGGACGAACTCTCAGTTGTAGGAGAGACAGCAACACCACTGCTGTTGTGCGAGGTTTGTGGTACATCTGTTGTCTCTTCAGCCTTGTGTTCAGGGGTCGCACAGGAAACACTTTCCTTCTCCATCGGAGCATCGAGACATGGGCCTGCAATGTCGCTGGAAGGTCGTGATTTCTTGCAGTCTTGGTTATTTACATCCAAATCCTCTTGAGAAGGCTTTGACTCATCAGATTTGCAGAAACCTGGCGAGGATTCCCCTGCAGTGGAGGTGAGAATGTGCGAGCTGGTGGATGGTACGGGACTCTCGACCCCTTCTGTTCTCAAGTTTTCTGAATCAGTTTCCATATTTTCCAGTTCTGTTCTGTGAGCGTCCTCCACAACTTTGTCTTTATGCTCGGAAACCTGTGTGATACCAGATTCTGTCTGCTGCTGATTCTCAATACCAGAAGATGGGAGTGGTTCTCTCTGCTGGAAGATTTTTGTGTTTGCGAGTGCTGAGGGTTCAGCAGCTTGAGAAGCTGTAGGTACTAATGGCTGATCAGATTCTTTAGTCCCACATTCTATCTGTGAATTTTCCACCTGACACTGGACATCTTGCGCAACAGGGGGATCAGATACAGGAAGAGGTTTCTGCTCCACTGAAGCTGTTTGAGAACTACTGCACTGTGAGCTGCTAGACTGTGGAAGTGTCACGCTTTTACTCGGAAGATCTTTGTTTAACAGTTGTGTTGTCGAGCATCCGGCAGTGCTTCCTTCCCTCTCTGTGACTGACTCAGTTACTGAATTTGAATTTTGTTGCGTACTCAGGCTCTCCTCAGTTTCTGAGATCTCCTTCACTCTCAGCTCCTCTCCTGGGATTGCAGTCAGGTTGGATTTTGGCAGATTTTCAACAGCTTTACCTTCAGTTGATGAGTTGGCATCCTCATCCAAAATAGCCCTGAGGTAAGGCGATTCATGCCTCCCGGATATCATTCGACTACCTTGTGACACATCTGGAAGACTGTTGCAATCTTTATCGTGAACAGACGGCGACCTGGTAGCTTGAATGACGAGGGAAGACTGGAGAAATGCAGGTTGGGAGTCTGAGGCTTCCATATTCACGTCAGAATCGTATTCTGTGTTTCTGGGCGTTAATGTTGTTGCCTGACATGAATCCTCTGAGCTGGCAACAGAGACTAGAGAAACAGACCTGGACATGACACCACAGCGGTCGCCCTCAGGGCGGGGTGATCTGGCCAGACAGTTTTCCACAGCTGAAATGACCTTTGCGCTCACAGAGGGCAGACTCTTCCCATCAAGTGACACTGTTCTGGGGCTAGTGCCGTCCTTCAGGGGTTTCTCTCTGCTGTGGATATCGGATGTTTCAGAGCTTTTCGATCGTGTTAGCTCCTTATTCAAGCATGGTTCTGTTTTTGTTCTGTCTTTAGGCTTGGACTTCCCCGGATCTGCCAGAGGCCGCTGTTTAAGCCTTTCCCGCTCTTTCTGTTTCAGTTTTTCTAAGTGCTTCCGATGCCACTGTTCAATCTCTTGGTCCTTCATGCTGAGCATGCGTTCAAAGCTGGTCTGCATCAGGTCATCGTTCACAAGCCTCTTTTCTTTGGGCTTGGCGTCTCGCGTTGCTGGCGGGGCTTTCAGTTTGGCCTTTTCTGCATCAGTCTCATTGGGTTTGGCCTTGCTGATTTTGGCCTGCTGAGAGCGATCTTTGTGCCGCTCTTTATCCTTGTCTTTGTGTCTATCCGAGTCTCTGTCACGGTCTCGCCTATCGCGATCCTTCTCCGGCGTTCTCACAACTTCCTCCTTTGATTTTGTAGATAAGGACTTGCCGCTCTCAGAGAGATAGCTCTTCTTCTCTTCTAAAAGTAATTTCAGATTGGAGCTTGAGGAGAGAGTTCCATCTTTTATTTTATCTCTTCTTTTCCTGTCACAGTCCTTTTCTTTGGAGCGATCAGATTTACTGTGGTCTGTGGCCTTCTCCAGAGGTTTTCCTTTTCTATCAGAGTTTGTGCGATCCTTTTCTCTGTGATCTCCGACATTATAGTCTCTGTCCTGCCTCTCCTTATCAGACCGTTTGTCAAACTTATCTTTACTTTTCCTGCTGTCTTCATGCTTTTTTGTTGTGGTTAAAGATTTCAGCTTCTCATTTTCTTTGTAGCTTTTCTCTCCAGGCGAAATGGAAGAAATAGATCCTGCTCGCTCTTTTTCCTTCCAACGATCCACTAAATTCTGTGGTTCAGTTTTGTCAGAGTGTTCCGTTTTGACCTTTTTTTCCTTGTCAAGATGCCTTTTCTCCATTTTGTCTGAATCTTTTTCCTTTCCTGGGAGCCTCTTGTCAGTTTTCTCGCGTGAGCCTTTTTCTGAAGGCTCCAGCTGTTCTTGATCAGCTGTGATCCCACTTATGGGTTTATCCTCTGTCTCTTCTTTCACGCTGTTGCTCTGCAGCGACTCCTCAGGAATCCGCCCTGAGCCGTGGCAGTCCACCTTTTCGTCACGCTCGCTCAGCTTTGAATCCTTTACCTTCTCTTCTCTTCCAGCAGCCTCCTTCCGCTCTTTTTTCACAGTTTTGTCTTTTTCTCGCTCCTCTCTTGGCCTCTTTTCCTTGCTGCTGGAGTGTTTCTCCTTTGGGTTTCGCTCATCTTTCACAGGAGAGAAATCAGCAGTCTTCTGAAACGAGCTGTTGTCTTCACTTTCCTTTTTTACTGGCAAAGGTTCATCTGTCTCATCACTTTTGAAAAAATTTTCTTTCCAGAACTCTCTGTCAAATTCCAAATTCCTGTGGCTGTCTTTCCTGGCCTCCTTTTGCCTGTGGCGGCTCCGCTCTGCCTCGTATTCCCTCCGGTGTTTGTCTTTCTCTTTGTGTTTAAGTTTATGCTTCTTCACGACTTTGCCGTCTAAATCAGTCTTCCGCAAGGCACCTTCATTATCTATACTGTTTCCTATGCTGCTGTCTTTGTAGGGGCTCAAATGACTGTCGTCTCCGTCCACACTGGAGTCTTTTTGTTGATGTTTGCTCTTTTCCTTGTGCTTACACCCCTTCGTGCTGGAGCCTTCAGTGCAGTAGTCCGTGTCTGTGTAGTGGTTGTATTTGACACCGTCCACCGGACACGAGCTGTCACTGATGGAAACGCACATCTTAGTATTTTCCTGTTTGAGTGGTGTCTGTTTATCTGTCAGGCTGTGATTCAGTTTAGGAGATTTAATGGACGACAAGTGGAAGAGGTGGACGGATGAGTCATCTTTGGGGCTGAAGGACATCTTGAAGGAGTCTTCCTCCCGACCCTTTTCTGTGCTTTCGGAAACAGTTGCAAGAGAGAGGACTAATGTTTTACTGTTCTCCTTCCCATCTTCTTGGTTTTCCTTGTTTTTATTCTGGCTTTTGCTCTTCCTCTTAACTTTACCTTTGTCCTTTTGCTCAGCATTGTCCTTTTTCGACCTCGTGTCCGGCTTGACGCTCTCTGAGCTGTGAGAGCAGGTGGGGGAACTTCTTTTTTCCGAGAGGCTCTCCGTTTCGTCGCTGGATGTATCCGAGCTGCAGTGGGCGCGAGACGTCTTCTGCTTTTTGGACTTTGACGAGGAATCCCCCTTGCTTTGTTTTACTGCCACGTGATTCCTATCTTTGTCCTCCTTCTCCGACTGTCGCAGTTCCCTCCTGAGGATGTGTCTGTCATTCAGGGCTTTACTGAGATCATCCTCCTCTTCCTCGTCCTTAAATTCGTACTCATCCATTCCTGGCACGGACGACGAGGCTTTTGTGGCTGAGTGCTTTTCAGTATCCGAGTCTTCCATGTTGTCTTCCACACTGGATGGATTGACAGATGGTGGGTCTTCAGATTCTGTGGAGTACATCAGATCACTTTTAAATTGATACAGTAAACAAAAAAGAATAATCAATTAAACACTTCACACTTTGACATAAATAGCGGCTGTTACTGCAGAATAAATGGTATATTAAATACAGAAACTTATGACACTATGTTACTAGTTTGATTTATTTCTACTGGTGAAAAACACAATGATAGTATAATCTTTCATATTATTCCTTATGTGTATTCATTCTTTGACATTTAAGGGCTAAGTCTCATCTATGATGGATGTAATACTGGACGTCCTTATAAGGGTGTAAAAACAGAAATATTTTACAGGAAGGACGATCACCTGAAGAGCTGTCATCGTGGTCTGACACTGGCGCTTCTCCCTTTAAAAGCTGTTCCAGCTCCTGAGAGTCTGCCACATCCACCGGGCGCTCTCCGCGCTTGTTGGCTTGGAAAGCGTTACCGCCGTGACGAAGCAATAATTTCACAATCTACAGAAAACATAACGACAATTAAACTGATAAACTCTAGACAGAGAGACACACCTCACATTTGTTAAAGGTAAAAAACAAAAAAATGCATATGAGAAAATACTTTACACTATGATTTAAAATTGTGATAAAATACTTCACTACAATTCAATACAATGTGTTGCTTTTTAAAATCAATTCAAAAACAAATCTACTGCCTGCTGATTTAAGTGACTTTATTCTTATTATAAGAAAAAGCTACACATAATTTACAAAAGGGATTAATAATACAATGTGCTGTACATGAATGCAATAACATGCAATCAATGGAAATAAATAATTTTACTTTAACATTTAAACATGGCCAAAAATTTAAAAACAAGCAAAAATGTATTCAGTGTCTGCTGAGCCAGACAACATGTGAATGCAACAGTACTCTTTGACTCTTACTCGTACTGTGATTGACTTGTACACCCATTTCATACACCCTTTATATTGGCAGTGCAATCCAAAAAGAATTGGACTGCGCACACAAGTATACCGATTAAAATTTGGCTGATCTTGCTTTAAGGTCATCTTCTTGGGTCCGCTTTCAGTCCTGCTGCTATTTTTAGGTCGTTCACGAAGTCCCATTCTGATCACTTGCATGTGCGGTCTACGATTTCACCACAGTCCTCAAACTTGCGGCAGCCAAATTCCATGTCAAACTGACTCTGCTTTCATGGTGGGCGGGGCGGGTGGGGGTGGGGGATGTACAACCAGCTATGACCAAGCAGTTTTCTGTAGTTTTCAGTTACAGAGTCCACAGTTTCCAGGCCTGATTGCGTTAGGTCAGGAGTGCAAACAGGAGCATGCTTGTCAACATTCACAAGGTTGTTATTCACTGTAAATTCATCCCAAGGTGAGACTCAACTCGTTCGAGTTCATCTAACATCCTGAGGCGTCTAAGGAAAACATTAAGCAGAAACAACCTGAACTGTGATGCGTGCCATCCTGTGCCGGCTCAGAGCGCATTAAGAACACACAAGTTTTTCTGGTCACGTTGACATAATCTTGGCTCACCCTCCGCTATACTTGCCAGATATGCCTCCCTGCCAAATCCACAAATTCTACAAAATAAA
This sequence comes from Cichlasoma orientale, assembly GCA_034780415.1. Lineage (NCBI taxonomy): Eukaryota > Metazoa > Chordata > Actinopteri > Cichliformes > Cichlidae > Cichlasoma > Cichlasoma orientale. The sequence goes on from JAVDPK010001931.1 coordinate 194,236, forward strand.
ATAAAAGTTCAAAGGTCGCTGTCTGGAAAAACTGGAGGAGATGCACCACGCATCTCAGAGGCAGAAGTGCAAGAAGACAGGACAGGACTTCCACTGAGTGGCCTAAAAGCAGCAGCTGCCTGGAAGCTGTCCAGGCATGACCCCCCGAAGGGGTGATCAGCCAAATTTAAATCAAGTTGGGTTTATTCTTATTCGTTAAGGCTGATTTACAGAACTTTTTAAATCAAACTTTGTAAAGCGCACTAAAACAACTTTGTTTTTTTTTTTTTATATTCTGTAACATTTTTACACGTCAGCCCTGGACAGAGGCCTGAAACCGAGTCTGTAAGTGCAATATACTTTTAAGACCTGCGGTTAGGGACAAACTCAAAGCTCTTACATCTTTGTGCCCGCTGCTGGAAGCATCATGAAGTGGTGTGTCGTCATCCAGACCCTGCGTATTCACCTCTGCGCCTGCTGCTATTAAGACCTTGGCCACATCATAATAACCAAGATTACAGGCTTCATGAAGAGGAGTCCAACCTGGTGAGGACAGGAGCAGAGTCTTCAGAAATTTACCAGCTGTTTTCTCAGTTTTACTACATGAAATACTAACACCTGCATAGGCGGTAGTATTGTGCAGACTGATTACAGCTCATCTTGAGAGATTAGCTTTGCATCAGCATCTGTTACTCAGTCTAATGTCATTATTAACAACTGCAGAGACATGATGAAAGCTGTTAAATGATCATCTCCTGCGGCGCCGTACCTGCAAAGTCTTTGACATTGACATCAGCCCCCAGGCTAATGAGCTCTTTAACTTGCTTGGCGTCTCCCCGTATGGCTGCCATGTGAAGGGGAGTCTCCCCTCGTTCGTTCCTCTTGTTGACCTTGTCTTTCTGCCGAGACGAGGCGCTGCTGGGGACTTTCTTCTGCACAGGGGTTGTTTGTGAGGGGTGACTGGGCGTAGAGTCTGGACAAATGGGGGAGGGGTAGGTGGGAGAGAGCAAGAGAGATTTAACTGATGTTGATTTGGGGGGGCTTTCCTTTCTAGACTGAGCAACTACATTGAATAGTTTTATATTGGGAACCTGAAAGCATTTTTCAGACATGCACTCTCTGTGGTGTCAGCACTGAAATAAACCAAGAGAAGAACTAAGCAGCTAAGAGTTTGGTAAATTCACAACATCCTGGTCTACACAGGCAGCACCTTCACCTAAAACAGACTATCTATTGCTGTGCACTACAATTTCAGGCTGTAGACACTTCAAGCAGCAACGGTTGAAGGGACAACTATGGAAACATGAAACGTGTTGCCATAGTATTGGAAACTGAATATCACTAATGGGACCGGTATGGTTGTGCGTTGGTCCTAAACAGAGCCTATGCACAGCTTTGTAGACTGTCATTTACAAGATGCAGCTGTATGTTGTCACTTTTTTTAAAAAAAAAAAAAAAGAAGAAAAAAAAAGATGTTTTTTGGGGGCGCCTCTCCTTTGTGGTGAACTCTGCTGTCTCTCCCATTCCTGTTCAAACCCACTTTTCGACCAATCAGCATTTGACCTCTGCATAGCATCATCTTTGTCAGCTGCATGCTGTTGGCTATTTTGGAGGACTGCCCGTAAGCACATTTGCATAGGTTGCATACCCAGAATTATCCACTCTGTGTAGCCAAATATCTACGCAAATGCACACAAATGCAGTGCCAAAATTTCCACTTAAGATACACCAATATTTAGAAGAGCTACTTTACTAAGAAATGTAGACAGACTTCATATGCACTTTAGGACTATTTAACATCAGATCATCTGAGTACTTAGCACAGCACCACAGACAGTATCATATATAGCTCAGTCAGACTGTGTGATGGAGAAGGTACGTGTGCATTTCAGTGGGATTACTGGTCCTTTTGCAAAGAACTGTGTTCCCTTCACAACACAGATTTAACCCCTTCAAGCACCGCTGCTTAATTCCCAAATATTCCAACCTGATTCTTTCAAATTGGGAGTCATTTGCTTTAAAGGAATTTATCAGTTTGGGAAGTGCATCTCTTTGCTCTCTTACAAAGGTTGAGAAGGTTATAGGTTTTTGCAGGCCTCACAATGTCACACCGTTCCTTTAGTGATAAAAATGGAATGACTGGTTTTACTAGAAAAGCTTACACATGGACTTTCAGGAAATATACAGCAACCCTAACCCCTCCCTGAGCCAGCTATTTTCAGATCTAATCTCCAGCAGCAGCACAGTATCACTAACAAACAGCACAGATAAGATTTTTAAGCAGAAATATTAGATTGTTGTCCTACAATGAAAAACAAAAGACATCCTGAAGTATGACTCATCCAGCAGTAAATAAACACTGAACCGTCTTGAAGAGAAGGTGAGAGGGTGGGTACACAAACCTGGACTGTTGGCTGTCATCTGCATTAGGAGAGCCATCTGTTTGCGCTCAGACAGCGGATACCCAAACAAGAAGTTTGGTGCCTGGGATTTCTTGCCCCCAGCTTCCTTTTTCACCTTCTTCTTGTCTGGTCCATCTTTATCTGCAACAAGAATGAGTTTAGAGAAAAGTTTAAAAAAAAAAAAAAAAGGAAAAAAAGTTTCTTTCACAAGCTGCAATTTCATTGTGATTTCGCTTTTTTCCTCTTCCCCTTGTATCTGTTGAGCACGCAGAGAAACAGATGACAAGCATGAGGTTTTAAAAAAAAAGGGACGAGAAAGAAAAAAAGAAAAAAAAGACAGCATTCTCTTAAGCCAGCCAAGTGCAGACGGCACTCCTCGGGCACCCCCCAGTCTCCGCCGGTCGGTTGTTACTAAACACAGACATGCGTGAGCTGTAACAGGGGAAAGATGCAAGGCGAAAAACACACACACGTGCATGTGTGTATGTGTGTTTACAGCAGAATAGTAGCGCAAAGTGGATGGACACGGGGGCTGAGGATCGGGCTGCAGCGATTACCTGCATATATCCTGCAGGGAGGCATTAATCTCTCTCCCCAGGTCTCACTCGACTGGCCTGGGTCTGAGTCATCTACAGTGCAAAGCAGAGAGGATGGGGAGGGGGGAGAGAGGAGGGAAAGGAGAGCAAGGAAGGGGTGGAAGGGTGGGAAAGCACTGCATTAAGGCTCGCTCACTCTCCTCGTTTCACATGAACTCAAATACAGACAGCCACAAAGGCACACTCGCACTCCACGCATAGATTATGAGTCATGGCAACACAGGAGACAGGAGAGGAGATCCAGTCCGAGGCGGTCACTGAGGTTGCTTCTTTGCTTCGTTCTACAGCTGCTCAACAAAAGGACCGGGTGAAGCTGCTGGAAGGCAAAGCCACTCTCCGAGCTAGTTTATTACGTGTGCAACATAAATTATACTTCCAAAATTGAGGGTTTTCATCTGTTAGAATGACACAGGACCACACAATGAAAATGATCATGCTGAGCTTTGCTCTACAGAGGAGATGAAGGCAAACCTGCAGGACTTCAAGCAGTCCATAAACATGCACTTTATTTATTATAATTGCAGCCTTAAGATACTGTAACCTATTTTTAGGACTCGAATCTGATAAACATATAGTTAAACTTCTAACTAAACGACGGGGCAGAACAATGTTTACACAAGTGAGAGAGGAAGAATGAGACCTCTAATGCTAAGCTGAGCACTTGAGTGAGCATTTTTATCGTCAATACAGTGACAGTTATTGGGAAATCTGTACACCATCAGTAAGATTCAAGACAACTGCTAAGCTGTTTTTACTGTGGTGCAAAAACAAAAACTCAGCCAACCCCCCCCCCCAAAAAAAAAAAAAAACCAACAACAAAACAAACCCAACTAAAGCCCGTGTTAATTACAGCAGTTACTGCGTCATATTTTCTTAAAAATGAATAAAAAATGTCAGGTCTTACACAGTGCATTTGTAGGGGAATATTTGAGATTGGGGACTGAAAAGCTGCACTGCCAGTATTCATACCAACAAGGGAACATGTAAAGCAGTGCAACACTGTGGCTTCTTGGTGGGCTTTGAACAGTTTGGGAGAAACAGTGGCTATCTTATGACACACTCTGGCTACACTGTTTTTTGCTGGGCTTGGTCTTTGTTAATGGGTTTTGTATATAAGGGCAGAATTAAAGTATTGCCTAAAAATATCAGGTGGGGCAAGAGGCAAAACAAAGAAACACTCATGAGTCTTCTACAGTCTCACAATACACACCCAACAGGCCACAAGTTCATCGGTGTGATCTGACTTAGACCCTGTTGCTAAACAAGCTTGACCCACTATTGAGCACCTGAAGAAAGTGTTTGACAACAGGCCACCAGGGGGCAGTGTGCAGACATGGCAGTGAGCCAGAAGCAGGAATGTCAGAAGGGGGAACAGCGACACTCCTTACCCGTGTCCGAGTCTCGCTCCTCTGTCCGGGGTGGACTGGTAGTGAAGGAGAGCTTGCGCTTCATGGAAGACCTTGCTTTCCCTTCCTTCCCCAGCAGTTCACTCCGGTCCAACTTTGGAGTTTTGGTGAAAGGCGACAACTTGTCTTTGCTCTGTCAGAGGTGAGGAGGGAAAAAAATAAATGAAAAAAAAAACAACACACACACACACACACACACACACACACACACAGTAAAAATCGGGCATGTCAAATGCAGCAGAGGTGTGGCCTCAGCTGAGTGTGTCTGGGTATGTAAACAAAGGAGCAATGGCCGCAAATGAACTCTGGCAGTCTCATTTTAAAAGATACGTCAACTAGTTTGACAACAAAAAGGATCGAGCTTAGTATGCAGGTGGTAGTTTCAGCTTCACGTGATTATACTGCAGGCCATGTTATCTCTGCAATATATGGTTTTTCTTTGATCCTGCGTGCATGACTCACTTAAATCTTATTCCCAAGCCGATGTCTCAAGGGAAGACTATAAGATCAGTTGACAGTTTATATAAGACTATAAACTGTCAACTGGATTTTAGCCTGTTGGTCAGACAAAACAAGATGTTTAAGGATGTCCCCTATGGCTGGGGTAAATAATCTCAGACGTGTCATAACTTTCAAATTTTTATTAGCTAATCTGAGACAGACAGATTAATGGATGTTGCTGCGATAAAAAATTTCTAGTGCAAAACAGCATTTTAAGTTTAATGGCTATAATAAAGAAAAAGAATAAAGCAAGGTTGGCCACAAATATCCTGAACCGTAACAATAAATCAAGAAAATTACCTACACACACACAGACACACACACACGGGATGACTTCCTGTTGAACACAAGTACCACCACATTTTGGTAATCTGCATTTCTTTAGCTGGCCAAAATCTGAGCCATAATTGAGCAGAAAAAACGACAACACCCACTTCAAAAGACACAAGATGTTGAATATGATCCCTCCCACTTGCATCTGCTAATTGCATCTATGGTTATAATTTTGGTTTTTGCTGTCAGAATTGAAATTAGTTTTACATGTGCGTAGAGGGACTATCTGATCCTACAGAAAATACACTAAGTCACGGTGGAGGCGGGGCAAAACACTCCAGTATCAAACAAAACCTACAGCAATACCACTAATCTCTACATTATCGCTGTGTCTTTCAGTTATGGGATTATTTTGCACTCCGAGCTGCAGACAAAGGTTTATTTTTTTTTTTTCCTCCCCCTTTCTTCAGTATCATTACTTTTAGTGTGCCGCACTTTGGTGCAGTAAAATACATTTCTGGCAGAAGGAAAATGTCTGCAGCGTGGTGCTTCTTTGATCTCACTGAAGCAATGTGCCAGCTGTGCAAAGCTGAAGTGTCTGGCACGGCTGAAAGTAGATGAGAGCTAAGATGTGAAGTACCTTCGCCTTAAAAATAAAAGCAGACACAAATGCTCCCTCGCATTTATGCAGAAAAGACTAATTAAGCCGTGTTTGTATAGCAATATAGGGAATAGGTTGTCAGCTGTTTTGCATGCAAAACATTTCAGTGCATCAGCTGGTTTAAAGCAAAAAAAAACAAAACAAAAAACACTGTCATAAGAATATGCTGTTGATAAACCACAAGATTTATCTTGTTCTATTGCTGGTAAACTAAATACAATCAAATGACAACATAGGCCAAACATGACAGCATCAATATCAACATGTACATGTATGGCAGCTGAAGTGTGCTGACATTTACAGAACAAACTGATATAAAGAGCAGCTAGGAGGTTAGATGTGCTCCCTGCTGGCGCCCAGATGTTAGTGTTCCAGTAAGCGGGTGCATTTACACATTGTAGCTCTAAAAATCAAGAAACATTCACGCAGATGTTAGTGAAAGAGGGTGGAAAAAACAACACACACACACACACACACACACACACACACACACACACACACACACACACACACACACAAAAAACTCACTAATGAAGCAAAGCGACCCACACACTTCAGCACTAAAATAAGACAGAAGCATCATAAAAGTCAGTCGTGTTGGCCTCTTGGAGGCCAACAGTGACTAAGGAAAACTGTTAAATTATGGCCACTCTTTCCACTGGATTTACCATATTGTGCCACCATATGACTTGGAATTTAGTTTTATTTTATCTGGTTTATTCCAGGATGGTATCTTTAAAATACCAAAAAGAAAATGTGAATAAACTAGATTGCCCTACAATATCATACAATGTCAACTGAGCAATCAATATTTGCCTATTCTAAAGCCATTTTCATTATTCATGTTATTATTATGACAAATGCAATTTCTGCTTGAAAGGGAAACTTTCTGCCAGACTGGGTGAATGTATTTGGTTGCAGTTAGAGTTATTTGTGCACTGTTTGGGATCCAGTTTTGTACAGCATTTCCCTGACATAATTTAAAGAAAAAATATACAATTTTTGTAAAACTTGCACTAAATATTCATTATGTTTAAAATAGGACAGAAAAAGAAGCTTCTATTTGAAGCATGAAAGTCACATACCTTCTTCCCCGCCTGCTTATCCACCATGGCTCCATCTCTGTCGCTCCCAGGTTTTGCCATGGTGAGGCAACCTGACTAGCTTAGAGAGCTACAGCACAGTAGGTTCATCATGCACCTGGAGACAGACCACAACAGCAGTGAGGAGGATTTCAACCCTGCCACATCACTGCCTGAATGAATGCCTGACCTAGTAATTCTTGCTGCAAACAGAGCACGCCTGCACCAGACAGTGGCAAGAACAGGAGATGATTTTAAAATGCATGTACAATTAAATGACATTTCTTCAGAAGCTGTTTATAGGCTTTCAGCAAATGTTTGGCTCATAGAGGAAATGAGCTAAGTAAAGAAAAGTCACTCAACCCCACAGAGCAGTGCAAAATAGTACCGCAACCAGGTGCAACTCAGCTGTGTTTCAGGATGTAGGTTGAGTGGATCGGTAATCAGGGATTTTTAATGAAATTTCCGCTGCACTTTTTGAGAGTGACCTTAAAGCACAGGCAGGAAAAACTACATGAGACAGCATGAATCACAGTGTTAGGGACTCTTAGGTTTCTGAGAGGAAAACGTCCCCCTCTGCATGTTGTCACTGCGGCCTACTCATCAACGTAACCGAGCTTGTTTCTGATGTGGTTTGTGACAGTGTAGTAACAAGCTGCAGAGTCACTGGGGTACACTGTGGGTGCCAGAGCTTTAGAGAAAGTACAACACTGAATCTGAACCTGCACCTGAAGCCAAGATGGGATCTGTCAGTTATCTTGCCACATAAAGATTGTAGCTTTCAGTCATGAGACCCCCTGTTATCTAGTACTTTGAATGAACTTTACCTGCTTCCTTTTTTCACACACATATATACACACCCAGTATCATGATGACTGAGCAGAAATAGCCTCTTGCTGTTTATGAAAGTTCCACTTTTATGATATATTAAGAGACCTCCAAAATGAATGGGGCAGCCCCATTACTCATAAACATCCAAATACAAGTGAACTATAAAATTCATAGTAGATGTTTAATTTTCCAAGAACAGAACAAGTATGATAGTAGTTTTAGTACTGCACTTATTCATAAAAGAACCACAGCTTTTTTCATTGACCTTTTTTCCTATTTACCATCTCTGTGAATAGAATAGTTCTGGTGTTCCAGGCTGAATAAGTGTTTGGCACTAGCTGGCAAGTTTTCCTGGTATTTACCTAGAGGCAGGCATTTCAGAGGAAAAATGCCAGTCCATATTCACTTGGAACTAGTCAAAGATTCTTTAAAGATAACTTCCCAAACACAGACAATACACAAGATGGACATAGCCACCACTTTGGCTACTATCACTATCACTAAGAATGAGCATATTTTACAAAAAGAACACTGTGTTTTATCCAATATGGGTTAAACCAGTGACTTGGCCCATAAACACATCAATTTTATTTTTTACAGGTTTACAGGCAAGGGAGTCTCTTTTTAGTGACCAATAAAAAAAAAATGTAGATTTGGCTTCACTTTTCAAACACAGAGGTTAAATCCATATTTTTTTACTGTATGTCACCACCCTAATGTCCCAATTGTGTCAAATGACAACACACAGATGTGGAAGATTTGCGACAGACTACTACCTGGGTTTGCACTGGACTGCATTTTTTTTTTTTCTTCTGAAGATGTTCCACAGAGAACTTTCCGACAGCTGTAGTCACCTTTGATTTTGCATTTTTCTCCTGTTTGTATCATATCATGTAATCACACAAGTGTATTAATGGTCCAAAGCCTGGCAGGTAGTAACAAGTTCTTCTATTTTTGCTGGCCGACAAACAGCTTCTAGGTGCATTACCATCGCATTCTGGTTGTAGTAGTGTATTACATACAAAAGCCTTGATTATTCTTGCTGAGTCCTTGAGTCCGCGAAGGTCCGTGTGACTTAAATTTTATCATTATATGGTGAGCGCAAGGATCCACGCATATGTCTGCATGCCTGCCAATTTTTTGTGACTGCACGGACTTGTCTGGAGACTTGACTTTACAATGCACCTATTATGCATGTGACCCACGCGGCGTACTTTAAGAGGCTTTCAAAGAAGTATAACAGGAATGACTGCTCAACCATGGTGTCTCCAGCTGTTCGTGTCTGTAACAATCAAGGCTTAAGAGGTAGCGGTAATGACCAGGAAAATATTCATTTTTAGACAAGAAATAAAAAAATAAAGAAAAATAAAATGATTGTATAATTTATTTACAATTCGAGTATTTGAAACTCATGGCCATCCCCAGATTTTCTGGAAGTATGCATCTAACACACAGAGGTTCTACCTTTCAAATGCTTTAAAACTGTGCTCTGCTTGTCAATTACAAGCAAACCAGTTACGCCTTTTCTTGACGAAAATAGATGAATAAACAATTAACTATCTGAATGATGTCAACTTGGGCATTTCTCATCATATTGTGAGATTATAGAGGGGGTTAAAAAAAATCTGATTAACTGGTAAGATTATCTGGCAAAGTAACTGCTGGTGTGGATTTCCACTTTATTTCTTGTGGACAAAGAGAAAATGCTACGAATCATTCCCATACATTTTTGCTAAAACCACGATCTGATAATGAACACTGACAAAGCTCAGCCCCATGTGTTCTTGTGGGAGCCTCTCATGTACAGGGCTAAAATTGGAAGGACATGGGCAACCAGTAGTCTTGGAAGACTAGCATTGTTTCTACACCATTACTAGTGAGAAGTCACTGTTAGTAAACATACAAGTGATGAAAATTTCCATTACATTCATTGTCTACAAAACGCCAATCGCAAGTCCAAAACAATATGGTGTGTTCATGAGTTTTCTAAAATCAATTGTTATGCTAAAGAGTCTGCAACTACCAAATGTTCAGCATTTTAGCTTAAGAAAAAAAAAATGCACATCACAACCCACTCTACCCTGCAATGTTTCCAGAAACAGCTAGTGTAAATCTGAATGTGCTGTTTATATCTACTTAGACAACCATCCTGTCATGGATCCCTGACTATCACAGTGATTGCAAAACAATAATCCTGTGGGAATAAGCTACACACTACACTACACCACACTACACCACTGTACGTGCACTACAAGCAAGATTAGTGAGGGGTTTGCCAAGTTGACCTGCCTAGGATGCAAATGATGTCTTTGAAATATGCCACTCTTATAAAACAGCAGTAGTAGCACACTACTTAAAATGTGCAAAGCAGTCCATCTCCAACATAGCACTGGGGCTAAAGGGATCAGAACAGATACCGACCTTCAATTAAAAGCTACCATCCAGATGCAAGCTGAACAACAAGCATGTTCTGGCATTAGATACCACAACATTTTATGTAAATACCTTTATGAAGGGCTATGGTGTGGCATACTGAGGATGTGTGTGAAAACCACAATTCAAAGTTTAATCATCTACTCCAAGTCAAAAGATGTGACAGGAGTAAACAAAGCGACAATGCTGACGTATGTTGAGGAGGAAACTGCTGTTGTCGTAACCAGTTTTGTGGTTGACATTTTTTAAATGTGTTCTACTATCAACTTTCAGGTTGACAGGAATTATTTGAATATGGCATCATTGTAATGCGTAGGTATTGAATATGATGGTTTCTTAAGAGTTCAACAAGTGATTCACCACCATAAAATATTATATTAAATAAGCTTCTGTCTTGCACTGTTTTATAAATCAATATCCATTCTTAAGAATTTGTGACATGTTTTTTTACATTATATATTTTATCTTAATTTATTCATCATTCAACTAAGAAAAAAAAGAGTTAATGTATACTGAATAATTTTCTGTCATCATATATCTTGACAAAAAAAAGTGCATTTAATCATAATCTGACTACGTGATTCATAAAATGCTATAAAAAACCAGCACTGATAAATGGTAAGCAGTGCACATTTAAGCAGTTACACAAGCCATTCACCTTTCCAGAGAGAAACCAGTCATGCTAGTTTTAGCACTAAATCACAATGAATAAGACCTTTAAGGAATCCTACATCCTGTTTCTTCTGATACCTTTTATGACCTTTGCTGATCCTGGGTGATAATGCTGTGTTGACAGGTACCGTTTTTCCAACACATAGCCCTCCTGCACAGCCGAGGCCAGTGAGAGGGCTGTCATTAGTCAGCAGATAGCCAGTATGCAGCAGCATTGTCATTCATGCAGCTGAAAGGGAGAATTGAGCTGCCCACAGTGAGCATGTTGGTGTAAAGAGGCTGCTGTATTGGGAGGTATTAAAATAGTGGACAGGCCAGGACCAAACCAGAAAACAAACGCTGACAGGACTCCAATCTGGCGCAGAGAACAGGCGAGGAGGGTGTGACAATTACAGAGGTATTTGGGCACTCGCCAATTTGGCATTCGCATTTACTGCATTTCATGTGCAGCTCAGGGCTGGATAAGCCCCTGCACGCTCTGCCATTAACCTCGGGCTGTTTCAAGTCTAGATCAAACCTTGCCTTGATGACTACTACAGTTCACTGAGACTAAAGCAGAGATTAGTTTGGCATGATATCTTATACTGTGGAAAACAGTGTTAGCAACAATTTTCCAACCCACTTAATATCACTGAACCAGGTTTATCAAACTGCAAAAGATCATGACTGGAAAAAGGTTTAGAGCTGTGACAACAAAGTCCCTCAGGTTGGCTGGTTTTCTCAATCCCAACAGCTGCAATGTGGTTAACAGTTCAGCATAAAAGGACACTGATGAACAACAATATATTTAAAATGTTTCTGGTATTCATTAAACTAATGAAAAAAATTTCTCAGCTAATTAAAAGTGTAAAATGTTAGGTAAAAATTTTGGTTATGATTTTCTAGCAGTTTCTTCTTATAAATGAAGAGTGCAATAAGATTTTTTTTGTATTAGTTAAAGACTTTTTGTTCCTTTACATATTTGATAATAATTGTAATTAATATCTTTGGATTTTATACATTTATAAATGTCACATTCAGATAGTGGTGGGGAGATTTTTCCTTTGATGATGTTTTAGGGCCCAAATGATTATTTCTGACTGATTTAGCCATAATTAAAATGACAACTTTCTGTAGCCCTAAATCTCTATAATATAGTATACTGCAACCCAGGCAATAATGGAAATAACCAATTCTTTTTTGTTTTATACAATTAATAAATACATTTAATATTTTATATTGTTGTGACTATTGTGTTTCTTAATGTGCACATTTACTGTATAGCTTATGTATTGTTATTGCTTTTTTCCCCTCCCCTGTATGTTTTCAAACAAACTAGCTTAGGCTGTAACACAGACATTCCTAATAAAAATAAACTACAACAGAAATGAGACATTTACCATCAGAGCTGAAGATCAAATATGCCATTATTAAATATAACCATTTATTTATTATCCTCTTTCCCCATTAACATGGCAACAACTTGTGGTTTAAAAAAAAGAAATTCTAAATATACATCTGAATGAAGACAGTGAAATTCCAAGCTGAGTGCGCCTGCTGAACTGCTGGTCTCTGTCTCCATTTATTTATAACCTAGCACTCCTGCATTTTAACTCCACTGGTTCCTGACTAACAACAATAACAGCCATTTCCCTGTAGTGCTGGAGCACGCCGGCCCTGACAGCAGAGTGGCTGCTAGTGCGTGTCCTTGCGTGAGCGCAGCGGTTTGAGAGGGGAATTGTGGTAAAAGGCAGGGGGGTGTTGGGGTATGTTCAATTGGGGATGGGGGTGGCGGGTGGAAAAAGAGTGTATGGTGGAGATGTAGCCGGGAAGGATGAAGAGCACAGAGAGTACGGTAACCTGATCCACTGACTGCAGGATGAGACAGGGAGGGAAGAGGGACTAAGAATAGCGCTGAGCCTGACACACAGCATGCAGAGCAGAGTACGCTGCCACCAGCAGCAGCAGAAACATTACTCCACTACAGCTTCCAGAGTACTGCCTGCTGTGAGCTCTCACACACACCATGTGGAACATACATGTGATTTTCCCCTGGTCTCCCATGTGGCTGCACTTTCGATTGCACGCACACGCCACCCAAAAATCCCTACTGAAAAGCAAGCTCTTAATAAACAACTGGGTTACATGGCAGTAGAAATAAAAGTACCTAAATTATTAGCAATATTACAAATCTAGAAAAGACACAATCAGCTTTCCTTACAATAAGAGGAAGGGAAGACTGTGGCATACTCAAGGAGACGCACTATGCTTGCTGCAAGGGTAAACAGCTGATCACGTGGTTGTGGTCCTACATGCTATCGGGCTAAATGATGGGGGAGGTCTCTCTCAGCTGCACATTCACTCCCTGCCTTCATCCTCCTCCTCCGACAACGACTCCCTAATGAGTAGCAGGACAAAGGCAACCGCAAAGGCCTGATTCTGGAGGGGCAGGAGAGGTAACAATACCCAGCAAAGTGCAAGACATCCCTGACATACATCTCTTATATCATATGCCTATACGATGCCTTACACAAAATCTATAAGGACCCTTATATTTTACACCTGTTCAACACCCCCCCCCCCAACAAAAAAAACAAAACAAAACAGAATAAACAGTATATCAGGAAGAGTTCATTATTTGTATCTTTAATGCCTGACTATATATTTAAATTAGGAGTTTGTGGTTTCCACAAAGTAAATAAGCAATTTAAAAAACAAAACAAAAAACAAATAGGTTAGGTTACTATTATACCCATTATAACTGATATTTCTAAATGGGTGCAAGACTTATTCCAGAGGACGAAAAAAAACACAACATATTTAGGTTTTAGGCACCTATTATCATGATGACAGGTATTTTCAATATTTTCTGACAATTTACAGACAACTATTAAGCCAGAACAAAGTCGGACTTTTTTAATTCATGAAAAATTAATATTACTTTCAGCCACAGAACACAACCCGAGTGGGGCATTCCACAGTATTTTGCATGTCATGGAGGGGACACTCATTTGTACAAGCAAAAAAAAAACAAAACAAAAAAAAAACACACATGTCAGGACAGTACCAAAATTAGTAGAACATATTCAGGTTTACATGGCGTGTTACGGAGGGGACCAAGAAGATATGAGATACAAGAATTAATTACATATTCCCAGTAGATAAGTTAGAAATTTCAATTTACAGTTACATTATTTTTCTAATATGTTAACAGATTATATGAAGAACTAATACTGTGCTTTTTACTCACACATGTGAGGCTGTGCTGCAGACAATGATACCAAACAAGGCAAGTTAAACAGTTTTTAACCCTTTAACAGAAACCAATACACCTGTTACCTGCCCTTACTTGCCATGAACAGCTGTTTAACACCGAGTGTATCACTTTGAATTATGGTAATTATGTAACTGTTTGCCTTATCAGAAAAATTCGAATGGATTCGGAAAGCTGAGAAATTGCATTGAGTTATTACAGTAATTGTTGCCGTAAGTCCATGAATGGCAGCACTTTTGAAGTTCACGGGCATGCTAGCGGGCCCGTGAACTTCAAAAGTAAATAAAAGGTTATGGTGAAGTATAAAAGGTAAAATCAAAAGTAGTTTGTCCCCTCCATGACATTTATTTTTGTTTATTCAGAAGCCAGATACAATTTAAGTATCAAAATTGATTTATCCGATTGAAGTAAGACCCTATACTCAAAAGTTCATAAGAGGTTATGAATTTTATTCCAAAAAGATTTTTTTTTTTTTTTTTTACCCCATTTTGTCACAAAGGGGGCATTTTGCACTTTGATGCGGTGTTATTTGTTAGTATACGCACGGTACATTTTTACCTATTACTGAATGGAAGTGATTTTTGACTTTTGGCCAATTTATTAGTTTATGACATTTAAAAAAAAAATGTCGTAATCAACATTTAATTACCAGTTTATGAAAATTTGGCTTCTATGCAATTTAAAAAACAAAAAACAAACTTTCTCAACTAATATCTCAAATCTAATATTCAACTTTTGTTTGTCCCAATTACTGTGGAATGACCCATCTATTTCTTAAATGCAAAGTCACAAAAACACATTTTATAAGCCTCATGTCTTTGGGCTCTTAAATCAGTGCCTTGTCATTCTCTTGTCTCAACTATAGACCAAATTCAAAGCAGCATAACATTTCCAGCACAATGTAAGTGCAGCTTTCTTCCTCCTGTCACCGAGTCATCTTAACTGAAGGCGCATTTCGACAAACAGCAAAAGAGACACTGGATGCCTCGAGGAGGCCATTCACCTCTCACTACCCTAACCCCAGACAGACGAAACACGCCACCGCCAACCAGAGCGTCTGGCCTTCGTTCCAGTAGTTTTTGGCTTGCATAAATAAGCCAGGCACATTACAGAGAAGAGGCAGAGAGCATTAGTTTAACATCTCTGGCATGGGAAAAGCATGGATGGATAATAAGTAAAAGTTCAAAACTGTACCAGTCAACTGCTGCCAAATCTAAACTGAACTCAATTAATTTTGTCAGGGTGATATCAATTTGTACAGGTGTATTTACTTAGTTAAAACTAATGTCAAAATTTTTAAATACTGTTAACACCAAAATCTGTGAATTAATCAACACTATCAAAGAAATAAATTAATTTAGGATCAGAAATATTTGAGTCTTATCATGCAAGATTGAGTGCTGAACCATTTCATTCTTATCAATCACTTAGTTTCCATTAAAAAAAGAACAAAAAAAAAAAAAAAGATCTGTCTAAATCTACAAGGAAGAGACTCGAGGTATGGCTTAGACACAAATAAAAAGCCTCATAAAAAATCTAATGTTTGTACACGAAAGGCGTAAATATGGTTAGCATGACTGGCTGGAGAATAAGGCTCTGCCCTGACTCATGAAACATGCCCATTAAAATGGTCTGAGAGTCTGAACGCCTTAAGAAGCCTACTGCCACTGCTCTGAATGTAGGTTAATGATCAGACACCCAAGCAGAGGACAAGAACAATGAAGCCTTCACTGCTGATTACGGGTTAAAAGGAGGGGGGCGGGGGGGATTAGAGCAAAGGTTAGGACCAAGGCGTGGGTCTTGCTCTTATTTCCACCGCATGGACAAGCTCACATGACTCAGCCAAACACTGGGGAACTGTTGCTGCTCAAGGCAATGTCTATATCCACAGTAGGGATAGAGAATTTAAAAGAATATTACTTTGAATTAGTAAAATCCTGGACTTGGCAGAGATGATCGTGAGCTAAATATACAACAAGGAATGTATCTCATGTTATATTTTTTTAATGGAAAGCATAAATGTGTCAAGCCAACAAAACCTATCAATTGAAAAAACAAATTTTTGATGCACGTACAAAATTTAAATGAAATGGCTCATCACATTCCCCTCCTTTAAAAACAGCACACCCTCCTTTTCCTTTCAGAGAAGTTGTAGGCAATGATTTAAAGCCCCTGGTGGCAAAGACACCACCTACATGACTATGAAACAAAACACATCTGCAGCTTACAAGGTGTCACAACCACAAAGAATCCCATCTACTCAGTTCCATATGAGCAACAAGCTGGCCACTGAAAAATAAACTGAGGGAAATATTGTGTCAGTTTTCATTATGACATTCAAGATATGACTATCTACACCTGTCACATCCTATTAAGTTTGATGAGCTGTCGATCCGATCACAGGGCTGACACATGGCTGCCTGTGCAGTGCCAAAACCACAACTCTGCAGTGCCAGAGTAAGCTTAGATGAGACCAGTGTGTGTGCAAAGGCTGAAAAAGCAACTTCAGTTTCAGAATATGAGGAATCTGCAGATTACACAGCACACAATCCATTTTACCTTTGATTTAAACCACTCAAGTCAATAACCAAATTTCTCTTGAATAGTTTATTGGAAATGAATCAGTTAATCGACTTTTTAAGGCCTGCTTCAATGTTAACCCTCTGGGGTGAACGGACACGCAGCGAATCCAACTGACATCACCTTTTTAAGATGACATAGCAGCAGGATGCTCCCTTGCTGAGTCTCTGTTTCAACTTGAACTGAAAGTGCAGACTTCAAACTATATACCAGTTTTAAATTGAGTTGTCAGGCCAAGTAAAACCAGACATAAAAAACAAAACAAAAAAAAAAAAAAAAAAACACCCTTCTGCCATGCTTTTTCCTGAATATCATCATGTTTGATGCAGAAAGAAATGGTAAAAACAGGATATTTGCAAGCAGAAAGTACTTGTGAGCAAAAAATAAACCATGACATCCCCTTTTCTATTTGTGGAAATATGTACCACATCAACCAATCAAAAAATGATTTGGCAAAGTGCAGGATTTGGTTGTTGAGGAACAGGTTAAAGTTGTGAGAATGAAGGAGCGAAAGAGAAACAGCAATATCGAAAGCAAGGTGTGAAATTTGAGAAATTTGTGGCATTTAGTGTTTCTGGAGTGTATAATTAGTGTAGTATAGCATGTTTAGTGTGTTGTGTAGTCATAGACAAGGCGGATGCTAGCCAAAACGCCACCAAAGGCAGACTTGAACGTAAACGCTGTCTCCAGGTGTACAACAGGAGGAGTGACACACCTGGAAGTGTCAAGCCTGTGATGGGCTTCTGTCTTGTGGTGGACAGGAAATGTTTTTTGGAGGAGTGGCAGAAATAATTTGTGTTGCATCTTACTGTAACACCTGATTGTTATGTAAATAGGTGTCCAAAAAACACCAGAGGCATTGCCTGCATTGTGATGCAAACTGCTATATATAAAACTTTGTTTGCTAAATTTGTAAATTTGTTACTAGAAACAGTAACAGTTTCTAGTCATTTGATGTTTGTGTGATTTTAGGTCTAATGTGTTAATATAGTATGTCAAAATGAAAAAATAACTGTATAATCACATATGAGGTTGTGCTGAAAAAGGTTTCAAACAAGTCAACAGTTTTTAAGATGGAATATAGGGTAAAATAAAAAGTAGTCAAAAATGGACAATTATACCCTAGACTCCAGAGGGTTAAACATTTAAATCCATCTTTATTTTAGCACTACAGTTTTAATGCTTAAGAAGAGTGAAGATGTCTGGAATCAACAACTCAGTCGCAACAACCATTTTCAGCCAATGCTAGCTTTTCAGAGTTGGTGTATTTTTATATTTAGCCCCCACAACATATCCAGCATATTAATATTTTTATCCCAATTTGTATTCTAAAGTGTTCCCTCTAAAGCATGAGGCTGTGTGGAGCTAAAAGGACACACAAACCCAGCAATATTAGATTTTCACTATAAAAGGAGTTAACCATTTACCTTCATTCTGACATTTTACACTGAAAGTAAATGACCTTGGAACTAAAATGCATCAGTTAGCTTAACAATTATATGAGGTTTTACAGCATTTAGGGCAGCTGGTTAGATTTCTCCACATTTCAGTGCACTCAGGGCTTCACTGTGATTTTCAGTGTTTTGATGAGATGGCCGATACTGGAAAACACTATATAAATCCATGGTTCATAATACACCCCAGCCACACCATTAAAACTACTAAGAGGTAAAGTAAATAATGCTAATTACCTTGGTCCAATGTAATGTTCTGCATTGAAACCTTGAATCCTGGGATTCACGTGCTGGTTATGGGAAACTTAAGGTCCTGCATTGGCCTGCTTTCATAGCTCTTTGGCTACACTGATAGCGCGACTGTGGGAAATCAACCAACACAGAGGCTACAGAGACATACTTTTGTGCAGTCCTCCAAACTAATGACAGCACATAGCTTGATGGGAATGATGCTTTTCTATTGGTTGTAAAGTTGACTTTAAATGAACAGGGAATAACAGAGGCATTCCCTGTTCATTCAGGCAACAAAACAGGGAAAAAAGGCTACTTAGTGTTTTTAGCACTGTTTTGCTTCAGTGCAAAATTCTTTATTATTTCTTCTGACTTCTCCACAGCAGGGGTTGAGATAAAAGGACAACAGCATGAATCTAAAATATGATTAGCCCACATTGTTCCACATATTTATGACACAATCACCTGGTGACAGTTGATATCTACAATATTTTGAGCTACAGAGCTGTACGTACATTGCACTACCATATTGAGAGCCTGACTTTGACATGTAAACACCAATTTAGCACTGTTGCACATTGACTGCAACAGCCTCCGTGTCAGGACAACATGCCCCCCCCCCCCAAAAAAAAAAACGAAAAACCTGTGGGCGTATGATCCCCAGAATGTGTAAGAACATATCTTAATAGATATCTTCAACATGCAAAATCTGTAAATGAGGTAAAGGATTTTTAGTACTGCAAGATTTCTGGCTTCTGTTTGCAGTCTGAGACACATTGTGTTGGGGCAGCTAGTGGCTGCATGCAGGTCAAAAGACAGAAATTTCATACAAATCTTTTGGCAGTCTCCAAGAGACCCTCCCAAAAGTCCCATGTCTACTATGGTGGAACAAGATGGACGTACACAATAAGTTTTTTATTGTGGCTTATTAGTGTTTATCTGTCAGCCTTTCCCAAGTTTGTTTAATCTTTACTAATCTCTGGCTCTCTTCCACCATGTGTCTTTTGTCATGTCTCCCTCCAATCTACCCCAACTGGTCGCAGCTGATCGTTACCCCCTCCCTAAGCCTAGGAGGGGTCTCCCAGAGTTTTCTTCCTTTTAAAAGAGGAGATTTTCCTTCCCACTGTTCCCAAGTGCTTGCTCATTGGGTTGTCTGATTGTTGGGGTTCTCTCTGTATTATTGCAGGGTCTTTACCTTGCAATATAAAGCGCCTTGAGGCCACTGTTGTTGTGATTTGGCACTGTATAAATAAAAATGAACTGAATTTACAGTAATAATATGCAGAACCATAAGGCAATTTCAAGATCCTCCATAACTCCAGTACGTTAACTGTAAACATATCTGACTCTAAACTGTTTGGTATTTTGAATAAAGGCCCCAGTTGCCTATACTTCAAACAAACACGCTGCACACATTTTTCTTTGTTTTCATGCCATTTAAAATCAATAAATACTAGTTTCCAATTGTGCATACAAAAAGTAAATGTAAAATGTAAATGCATTCTGTCTGGGTGCTGCGTAGATATCTTTATATTCTTTTTGAGTCATAATTTTCAGTCTGTTCAGTTTTCTCTCTTACTACTGACGTTTTCTAATGTTGGACGTCACAGTATTTGCTGTGGAACTGCTAAATAAGGTCATGGACATCTGGCCACCATTTTCTTCTCGCAGCAATTTTGTAGTCCTTACATCGCCCCCCGGCATCAGAGCCTCTTCGAAGTGCTAAAATTCATCATAGCTCAGAGCTTCTCTGGTGAACAGGTGGACACTCTCCACACACTAACCCGGAGAAGAGGCACTCTGGCCCAGCTAAAATTCATGACAGCGCTCCGGTGAACAGAGGGACACTCTCTGGGAAATGTACCTGCATCAGTGAGGAAAGTCCTCCGTGTTTGCGCTAAGCACTTCAAGCATGAGTTCTACAGCTACGTCTATCAGTAAAGAGGGATTTACCGAAAAACTTTATCTGATTGAGGGGTCAGTTTTTCTCTCTACAGAAACAATCACAGACACAGCAAAGCGGTAAGCTCCAAATAACGCTAAAATGGCAACAAACTTTATTTTAGACAACTTTTGTGTGTTGATATGACGTCCTGGCCATTGTTTTGATAGTAGCCTTGTGCCTTCTGTTAGCGCTGTGTGCTAACT
>JAVDPK010001931.1:214837-267592 GCA_034780415.1 Cichlasoma orientale
CAAGCACTTAGCAAATGCAGTGGATTAGCAGTATGCTTGATTATGGATCATAATTATTCATTAATGTGTATTTTTTGTATTGCAGTAGACATTATTTGAATTACTTATATTTCTGATGAGCTTTATCTATAGTAATACTACAATAATAAACTTCTTAAATATGAAATTATTGAAATTCTATCAAATGAAAAAAAAAAGGCTTTGATGTTTTATACTTCCACAGTGAATTTAGAATTGTTTTGCCATTTGAAAGTGGCTGTACATTATTCTGAACTAATTTGCCCCCAGTACATCTACTGTCATGTGATCACAGACTTTATTACTAAAAGACACACCGACTTGATGTCCTTGAGCAGATTGTTCCAGATCAGCGGGGTCCTGACTGCAAACTCTGTCCCCTTTATTTTGCAGCAAGGTGCCTGGAACAGGTAAAAGACCTCCACCTCCCCAAACTGTTGCCATAAAGTTGGGAGCATGAAATCGTCCAAAATTTCTTGGTATGTTGAAGCATTAAGAGTTCCTCTCAAAAAAAAAAAAAAAAAAAAAGAGTTCCTCTCACTGGAACTAAGGGGCCGAGCCCAACTCCTGAAAAACATCCCCACACCTTAATCCCCGCTCCACCAAACTTTATATTTGGCACAATGAGGTCAAACAAGTACTGTTGTCCTGGCAACTGCCAAACCCCGACTCATCCATCAGATTCCCAGACAGAGAAGCGTGATTCATCACTCCAGAGAACACATCTCCACTGCTCCAGAGTCCAGTGGTGGCGTGCTTTACACCACTACATCCAACACGTTGCATTGCGTTTGGTGATGTAAGGCTTTGATGCAGCTGTGCAGCCGTGGAAACCCATTCCATGAAGCTGTCTACACACTGATCTGAAGGCCACATGAAGTTTGGAGGTCTGTAGCGAATGATTCTGCAGAAAGTTGGAGCCCACTGCACACTACGCACTTCAGCATCCGCTGACTCCACTCTGCGATTTTTTGTGTCCTACCACTTTGTGGCTGAGTGGCTGTCATTCCCAGTTGCTTCCACTGTGTTATAATACCACTTACAGTTGATTGTGGAATATTTAGTCGAGAGGAAATTTCACAACTGGACTTGTTGCACAGGTGCCGTCCTATCACAGTACCACACAGGAATTCAGTGAGCTCTTGAGAGCGACCCATTCTTTCACATATGCTTGGAGAAACAGTCTGCATGCCTAGGTGCTTGTTTTGATACACCTGTGGCCATGGAAGTGATTGGAACACCTGAATTCAATGATTTGGATGGGTGAGTGAATACTTTTGGTAATATAGTCTATCATCCAACAGGGAACCAGCTGATTTGCAGAATTCAGAGCCAGGACCCAGCAGTAAAAATTTCAGTTTATAAAATCTGTTTATAAATTGGTCCCAAAAATGACCCCTGTGGCACACCATACCCTAACAGATGCAAATATAGGGAAAGATCTGGCCATTGAGATTGAGGAAGAAAGTAAGCTGATGAGACTGTAAAAATAACTTAGCACACAGCCGCACAACTGTGTGCGCTTCTATCCTTCGTGTTTTCGTCCACACATTTTTTAGGTTTGCGCCGGCCTCACCTTTACTCCAAAAATTACCTCAGGATTTTGGTGGTCTGCCGATAAGTGGTTTACACCTTACGGCACGACCTCTCTGCTATCTGCAGTCTTTTGCACGCTGGGGACGGTGATAATCACACCTGTGCTCTCTGGACTGGCGCTGATCTGACCTTCTGTTGTTTTGAGGTTTTTTTCTCCCAGCTCTAAATATTTTTCCGCCATCGGCTGCAGTTGCCTTGTTTTCTGCTGCGTTTACCGCCAGTGGTTCTTTTATTCTTCAGACTTTCCACACTGCTCTGCTTCATATATACAAATTCTCTCTGTTTTGGGCTATATTTTTACAAATGAGCTGTTTTTCTGTTCTAGACAGTTCTGTTTCTTTCTGCTGGTGAATAGTTTCTGCCTCCAGCAGCCATCTCATTGGACATTCACTGCTTTCTCATGTGTGACCAATCCATGCAAAAGGAAACACCTGGACAAGTAGCTACACCTGTCAGTCAGTCATTAACTCACTTTTAATATCTGAAAAAACAGAGACACAGCATTAATGTGGCTCCTCTTATACAGGAAGAAACAGTCACTGGAAACGTGTCTCACCTGCAGATTACTTCATCACTCAGATTGTGCATTTTCTACATAAACGTTCAGCCATCCTCAAGAGCATCTGCATAATCAACACATCTGTCTATCCTCCCGGCCACATAAGATCAGTTTCATTGTCTCAGCCCCGCACATCAGTCCCCAATGCTCAGGCTTCTATAAGCCGTCAGCTGAGTCCTCAGACATCAGCTGCAAAACTCCACAAAACAAGGCAAAAGAGAGAAGACGAAGCTCGTCTCATCTGTTCAGTCAGACGCGCAGAGATTTGAGAACTCGAGGAGGAAATGGCTCTAAACAATCTGACGGAGACGGCCAGACTGCCGCCGCTGCATTATTCATCACAGCCAAAATGGAAAACGTGGATCTTTTTATCTTTTTCAATCACAGCCAAATGTCAGAGCAAACATTCAAAGGTAGTGTCGTTTATAGAAGTGGTTGAATACACATGCACAGTTTGACTTAGTGGACTTCATAAAGCAGCCGGAACGTTTTGACACAGCCGCTGGTTGAAAAATGGATTCTTGTAGAAGTTTCCGAGCAAGAATTCCACATTTTAGTCACGGGTCAAAATGCAGTGACCTTTTTTTGGCGTACTGGTGTGTCCTGTCCGTGACACATTCCCATCAGCAGATGTTTGTCACTGAATATCCTAAAAACATCTAGCGCCCTCTTTGATGACTAATTTATTTTTCTTATCAGTTAATTGGAACAATTTCAGGTGACTTTGTAAAGCGGAGTGTCATTTAAGAAAGCGAGGGGGACGGGGGACGCAAATGAAAGCAGAAAAATCCTGTTTTTACACCCGCGTGTACTAAATGTCGCAGTTCTGGAGCATAATATTGTGGGAGGTGGTGGTATTAAATGCAAATCTTAGGAATTCAACAAAGAATGCTTTGGATTAATTTTTTTTTTGCTCAAGCAGTGAAGGTGGTTTTTTTTTAAAGACGAGAACAACTACAGCAAAATGAACCCAGCACAATAAAAGACAAGCAAATGTACACAGAGCTTAACTGCATTCATAACGGCTCTGAATTAACACGTGCAAACTGATTAGTATGCATGACAAAAATAAATATGCTGCATATAGAAATGCACCAAAGATTAAAAAGTAAATGAGTTACAACACAAAACAAGTTTCCAGGTGACTGAAAAACTGATGAATGCCTGTTGTAGCTTTTGCCTCCCGCAGCTGCCCTGATGAAACTGTCGGTCTCTGTACATTAAGAAGATTAGTGGTTCCAAACCCAGGATGTCTGGTAAATCCTTCCCTGGAAAAACTCATCACGCAGGATGAGATGAGGCTAATCAAACGATCGTCCATCAGTCAAATCCTTATTTAGCTTTCTGCGCCACGCAGCTCCGTAAAACAAGAAAAGAAATGTTTGCATGTAGCAGGAGCTGATTCAGCATACACATGAGGCACAGACGGACACAATTCAAGCCAAGGGTGAAATGCACAAATGATGAGACTAGAACAAATAATCTGGCAGAGTAAAGAGGAGGCACAGATAAACAGGTGGGTGTGAATGTTGGTGTAAGAGGGAAATAGAGGGATTTATGGTTATTTCACCTGACATAAAGAGTGAGGAAGGGTACATCATGAACAGGTCACCAGTCTCTCAGTGTTAGTCCATCACAGGGCTAACGCAGAGACACAAACAACCCTGCACTCTCACATTTACACCTAGAACCAACTTAGAATCACTTATTAAACAAACAATCATGTCTTTCAACTGTGGGAAAAAAGTCTGAGTAACCAGAGAGATTCCTAGCAGGCCCAGGAGGTTTGAGCCGTGCTAACGACTGCATCACCCAAGATCAAACACACAAAACTAATAATAAAAATCAAAATCTCTCAAACAATAAAAAAATTCAAGTCCATAAAAAAACACTGCTGTGGAGCCAAAATCTAAACCAATCAGCTGTTTAGGTCAGAGCCAGGTGTTCGCCGTCACAGCCTGAGGTCAGTAGAGAAGAAGAGGACCTGTGGCCACCACGATCGCGTGAGATTGTTTTGTATGTTTGCACGTCTTCATAGCGAGTTGGTTACGCGTCCTGCCCGGCCACGGCTAATCTCAAAGGAGCCAGTTATTTTGCAGCTCTCAGATAACTTCATAGCATTTGTTGGTTATGAAATCGAGCCTAATATCTAGAGTGCTGAACAGTTCATACGGAATGAGAAAAAGCCTGAAAGTTATGTAAAGTTTGCTGAAAATAAACTTTTTTTTTAAAAAAATAGAGCTTCAAGTTAAAGATTTTCATCCAGACTGATGAAAGAGACATCTGAATGACTGATTCAAAGCACATGTGCTGTAAGAAAAATGAGTACTGATGATTTGCTGCATTTATCTGTGTGTGTGTGTGTGTGTGTGTGTGTGTGTGTGTGTGTGTGTGTGTTGTGTTTGGGACTGTCTCAAGTCATTCCAGCTCAAAACCTAATTTCCAAGTCAAATTACAAGTAACTGTTGTGCTACTAATAAGTGGGCTATCTATCCAATCACACACACATTCATACAGTGCTTTTATCTATACATAAGCACATTTATCTAACACAGATGAATGTGAATGGATCAGGGGGCAACCCAGGGTTCAGTGTCTTGCCCAAGGATACTATTTTAAATGAAAAGAAGAAAACCAATCAAGGACAAAAGTCTAAGTGACAGCAGAGAAAAAAAACCCAAAACAAAACAAAAAAAACCCCCCAGAACACTTTCAGCTCCACCAGGTTGTTTCAACAGCTCGAGGGTTAAAAGCTAAAAGCTTCCTTTTCAGCCCATGAACAACAGCCTGTAAAGACTTCAGCATTTAACAGCAGTACCACCTAGACTAAACATTTCCTCCTGAAAATGTCACATTAACCTTCAAAAAAAAAGAAAAAAAGAATTCAACTTATATCCACCTGTGCTGCAGGATAATTGGGTGCGACTTGTATTTCACAGAGGTCACACCCCGCTTGCTGCAGCTGACAGACATTAAAGCAGTGGCCGGTGTTTAGCAGCATGTGTGAGTTTCAGCAGGGACTTCGGGGCTGGTGTAAATTATTCAGCAGCGGTGGGTTCCTCTCAGGGCGGATGGAAGTAAAAGCAGAGCATCTTCTCCTTCCCTCCGCTGACCCACTCAGTGCCATCAGCAGCTCCCAGCGTGCAGCCCGGCCACATCAATTATTCATTGTTATAACTCCGTGAAAGGTATATGGAGGCCTTCAGCTCTCTGCTTCTGCCTCTTTATCACTCCCTCCTTCCCTCTTTCCCTCCACCACGCATTCTCCCTCAGAGTCAATAAAAGCCCAGTGTTTACCAAAAAAAAAACAACAAAAAACAATTCTTTGCAATTTAGAAATTTAATTCTTGATCCTTGTTTGTTGCTCAGATGTGAAAACTTGAAAAGTAGTCAAATAAGCAAGAGAAGAAATGAGAGATTGTCTGTATTAGCTGACAGCAAAAGTACTCTAAAGAGCCTGCAGCACTGTATCGGGGACCTATTTCCAGCTCCATATTTTTAATGTTGGACTCAAGAGTAGTTTTGCATGATTCTCGATTCAAATGAATCCTTATTTATACCAATAAAAGGCCTCAGCGAAGCCCCTTAGTTCAGCCACTAACAGCGATGAGTCCGGCTGCAGGCAGGAGGTGGAACATCTGGAGGGTCAGTGCAGAGAGAACAATCTCTGCATCAGTGTGACAAAAACAAAGGAGATGATCGTGGACTTCAGAAGGGTCAGAGGCAGACACCCCTCTCACCTGGGGCAACAACACATCCAGTCTGGTCAGGAAGGCACACCAGCGCCTTTACTTCTCCAGGAGGCTGAGGCGTGCTGGACTCAGTCCTCGCCTCATCCTACAGATGTGTGCTAAGAGCTTCCTGTATCACCGTGCGGCACGGAAGCTGCTCTGGGGCAGAGAAGAAAGCTCTGCAGAGGGTGGTAAAGACTGCGCGAAGACTGTTGGAGTCAGCTTCTCCACCACCACGAGCATTTACACCTCCAGATGCAGGAAACGGGCCACCTGCATCATGAAGGACCCCACACACCCAGCACAGACACTTTTTGTTCCCCTCCCCTCAGGCAGCTTCTTCCCTGAAGCTGTAAGACTGTTGAACTCTGGTGGGGTTGTGTAGCTGCACTGCTCTCCCTCTGTCAACACTCATGCTGCTGTTGCTGCTGTCATTGGCACACATCACTGCTGTGCCACATCTTAAACTGTTTATTTTATAAAAGCACTTTTCACCCACCCATTTCAGGCTATTATCTCAAAATTCTGACTTGAAAAATAACTTTAAATTTCTAGTTATTTTCTAAAATATTTGAGTTATTTGAGATACCTCACTTGAAATTTTGACATAATAACCCAAAACTTTGACTTACGGATAGAATAAAAATCAGTGGCAGAAGCACGTATCCATACTACCAGCCTGTTTTCATGAAACATTGTGGGGTCTTGGTGAAGGACCCGTTACTTAATTTCCCATGTATTATTAAGGACGTACTTGAAGTTTTCATTATCAAATACTTTTCTTCACAATGCGAGATTCCTCAGAGAGTAAAAATACACGCTGAGAAGGCCGCCAGTGCCCAATTCACTGAGCTGAAAGAATCCTCATCAACACATTTATTCACCAACTGCGGTAAAAGGCATCAAGACAAGAGCAGAGTGGATCGTTCTGAGTGGGTCTGAAAATGAAAAGTGCGTATTAAATTGAATCAACATGAGCATTTTTTTCTTCTTCTCAGTTTAATTTTAGGGTTTGCTCGTTTAAACTAAAAATGTTTAGTTTGAGTTTCACTTTTGAAGATTATGAGTAGCACTGGTCTGGGGCACGTATGACATCACAGCCTCTATTAGCGCATGCATCAAAGCCCCCTCGGGTCATTCTGTTCACAAGTCTGGTTAAATTTAGAGACAAAAACTGAAGTTTAGTAAAAAATTACTACGTTTTGCAAACACGAGCACACAGTGACAGCCACCGCTGTTTTCTGGACTCCACATGTTTTTGCATTTTGCTCATCGCCTTGATGGTGTTTTTGACCCAGAACTCAGCATGTTTGGACGTGGAGTTGTGGAGGAGTACTGGAGACCAGGGGTTCTAGTTTATGAACGATTGATCAAATGCACACATTAGTTGGGGATTCTTTACCGAGTTAAGCTGGGAGAATTATTTAAGTGACAGTTTATGGAAGGTGAGGGAAAAGAGAGGGACTGTTCATCCTGCTTGTGTTCTGTGTTACTTCCTTTTTGTCATCAGTATTATTGTGTCCACCTGTGTTCCCAACTGTGTCCACTCCCCTCATCAGCCCTCTTGTATTTAAGCCCTGAGTTTCTTCTGCTTGTTGTTGTGTCCTTGTTTGTGTACCCTGACTGCTGTGTGCGCACGCCTTCCCTTTTTAGGTCCTGAGCGTGTCTCATTTTGGGTTTACGTAGACCGTGGGTTTTGGGATTTTTGTATCTTGTATTTTTGGACATTGAAAAGAGTTTCAGCATTAAAGCTGTTTAATATCAGTTCTGTCTCATGCATCCTGCGTTTGGGTCCACCCCTGCCAGCCACACAGCCTAACCGTGACAGGTAGGGTATAAAAGGAAGCCATCTGCTTTCAGGGGGGTTGGTGTGTGTTGGTGAACTCCTGCTCTAATAATAAAGGGTATAAACTGGTGAAGATTTCAGCCTCGTGCCTTTTTGTTTGAACCTGAAGCTTCTGCTGGCCAAACTGACTCTAGGTATCCACCGACTCTACCCAGCCTGGTCAGCGAACCGCATTCTTAAGTTATAGGGATGTAGACACATATCTGTTAACTAGTGCTAAGTATGAGACTAATAAATTCCTATTAGCCTATGCTGGCACCCAAGGATGAATTATACAAAAAAGAAAAATCTCATTGTCATTTTTACCGGGGAAATTTCCACAGCCAATCATCTGCCTCCATCTCACCCTATCCCTGGCATCCTCCTCTGTCAGACCGACCCTCTGCAGGTCCTCCTTCACTGCATCCTCTCTGCAGCCGTCCTCCTGCCAAGCAGCTCCATCTTCATCGTTTGTCCACCTCAGCCTCTCTAACTGCTCACGTCTCTCTGATGTACTCATTTCTAATTCTGCCCAAATGCTTTAAACGTGCTTTTGAATTTAATGGTGGCCACTTTAACATTGGAGCCTACGGCTGTTGACACACTTTTGGAGTCAGCCTCAAGTGTTCATATAAACAACTGGTGCTTCAGTGTTAGTTTCTTTTAGCTCTTGAGGTTGCCACTTGGGTCAGACGTGGCGTGCAGCAGCTTGAGTCCCTAGTTTGACTCCAGTGGGCTTGACCTTCACTGTTCTATCTAAATAGGGGCAAAATTTTCAAAAAAATAATCTCTTTACACTCAGTGACTCTGCGAGGGGCACGTAAAACAGTTTATCTTACATACCTTTATGTAAACTAGTCCAGGGTGATAGCACTGGTCTTTATCTTGCGTGAAACAAGAGTAAGGTGGCACATCGTGTGCACGATTGTGATGCAAGAGGATTTGACTTCTGGGAGGACACAATCTTCTTATTCTTTCTCTCTTTGTGTGTGTGTGCGTGTGTGTGTGTGTGCGTGTGTGTGTGTGTGTGTGTCCCATCCCACTGTAATCCTGTGGCACACGTTTCAGGATGGAGTGTCAGCCAAGAATGGAAACTCAGGTCTAATGAAAGAGCTCACAATCTATCACGAGCTGCATCTAAGCTCTGCCGTAAACAGATGCAAGAAACGAGGCAGTTTAGCAAATACACATTCATGTTTATTACCATTTACTATTTACATAAGACTATAGCTCATTAGACTTTTTGACATAGACTTTTCATTTAAAACATTCATATGTTTTCCACAATCCCTTTTTGTTGTCAAAAGAAAAAGTTTTTCATATCCAATAGTAACAACTGTACAAAGACAGCCCGATGGGTACAATAATTTAATTAAAAACTTATTTTAATCGATGCAAATCATGTGACAACAAAAACAACAGCTCAAGAGTTCCCATCAGCCCCCCCCCCCAAACAGCTGAACCGAGCGATCACAAATAACTAGAGTTCGTTATGTACATGCACTAAAGTGCTAGTTTTCAAAAGGCATGCAAATATTTGACCCATATTTGTACAACTGCCTTCCAAATATGCATAAGGTTATTCAGTTTGTTCTCATCCATCTTCTACATGTCCACAGAGTCAAACATTCATCCCAATGCACAAATAAAGACGGACACGAGCATCAGAAATGACATCATGTGTCTCCGCTTCGGACCCGGTGAAGCAGATTTTCTTTTTTTTTTGTTTGCTTCCTTGTTTTTTGTCGTCTTTTCTCTCCTTGAAAGTAAACGCAAAAGTAAAGTGAAGCTTTAAAGGCTGACAAAAAAAAAAGTCAGGATGTTCTTATTTTAAAAAAAAGTGTACGGGACACGGATGAAGAAGAAAAACTGGTGTAAAAAAAATGTAAACACAGGAGCAGTTTTCACCTGAAAAAAGGAGCAGAATTGTGGCTAAAATATATGCATGTTATACACACACACACACACACACACACACACACAGACACACACATATATGTGCACACGCACAGACACACGTGGGTGATGATTAACTCAAGCACAGGCACCTCTTATGGAAATGTCATTTTCAATGATTTTACAGTACATTCCAGGTTCCTCTAAAAAGAGGTTCTGGTTCCTCGATGGTCAGCTGGTGCTACTGGGTGGATCCCATCCCCCGCCTTCAGGCTCCTCTTGAGGGAGTCCCTAGATTTGGGGGGTTTCTGAGGTACTGGGTCTGTTTAGGCAGAGGTGGAGCAGGAGGTAGAGGACAGCCTCACGGTGGCTCCTCGCCCTCCAGGATAGTCTTCCGGTGTCCTGGCGGCGGGAAAGTGAACCTTCTCTTCGAGCCCTCCCTCCACTTGGGGGAGGAGGAGGGGGAGCGGGCGGCCCAGCGCGAGGGGGGTCGGCGGTTGGCCGGGCGGGCCGGTCTCAGGAAGCAGGAATCCAGAGGCGGAGCCACCGGGGAGCGAGGCAGATCCTGCCAATGACAAGGAGCTGTCAGAGAGGGGGGAGAGCAACGAGGTGCCTGCAGCTGTTTGCCACCGAGGAAAGCAGGAAGTGAAGAGATTCAAACAGAGAAACATGAAGGGGAGAAAGTGAAAGCGAGCACAGGGGCAGATGTATAAATGATGTGCACATAAAATAATAATGAGTATTGTAATGGAATGAGGAACTTTTATGTCTTCACCTGACTGTTCTGTCATATTGTCTGATGCACAATAAAAAAAGGCAACATACACTGTTGAAACAGCGGTTATAAGGACTTCAGCCTTTCACTGTTTGACCCTAACGCAGTTTTTTAATCTAACCTGTGCCATCTGAAAGGTGGCACAGGTTTAACTTTGAAGGTCATTTTGTCTGTGTTTGGTGGTGGTGTTGTTTGGGTGTACGGTGAAGCATTGTTCCTATCTAAATGCAAATGTCTTTAAGTGAACACTGCACTAATTCACGTGAAAAAAAAATGCTTGAAGCTGCAGTAAAAATCAGCAGGTCAAATTACTGCAAATAAGTGACAGACGTTTAACCTTCTCGCCTAACTGAAACGTGCAATCCTGCCAAACAGGCAAGCAAACCAAGAAAAAAAAAAAGATTACATAGTTATTGCAGATATCGACATTTAGCTACGGAAGCACACAGGAGTCAGTTCGGGCAGCTGTTTTAACCTTCACTCTCCCACTTAATAGCACTCAGTTACTCAGGGGACACAGGAGCTAATGATGCACACCTGCTACCACTAACACCGGTTGAGTGAGCAGTGCAAGCGCCCCACATCGCTTCATTTGACACATTTTAAACAAAATTAAACGACCCTGTGTTCAGTGATTTGTGATAACTGACTGGTATACTGGCAAAACATAAATCAGCAGTATAACATATATTATTTAAAGATTCCCTGCAAACAAGCATTATAATGCATTTGGTTTATTTATTTATTATAGTCTCTTTTTGAGAAACTCAGACTTGCCAGAAACATGGAATGCTCTGAGGGCCACCATCATGGTATGGGGGTGACTTATCAATGAGACAGTAATCCCATCTTAATGTACACTCTGCTTAATAGTCCTTTATGACTTTTTATGTCCAGTAAGACTCAACATTTACTGAGGTATTAGAGTAAGGGAACCCAAAGGCCCATTTCCCCATAGACTTCTATTCAAATGGACTACTTTTTGCAACTGGAGGAGTCACCCCCTGCTGGACATCAGAGAGAATGCAGGATAAAAGGGACCCAAAAATTATGACCTTTTTTATGGTCTATGATCAGAAGTCATTGGTATATTTGCTTAATAACGCAGAAAAACATACACAAAAACCTTAAACAAGCCAAGTCCATAGTTCAAAGTAAAGATCGCACAGCGACTCTTTGCAACTGTGGGGGAGAAAAAAAAAAGTGACTTTTTTCGCATTTGGTGAACGACTGAAGTATCTGCGGCAAAAAACTGGTCGCCCACAGGTTGAGTGTGAAACCTGCTCAACCTCTGGGTAACCCACTTTGCCTACTGGGAGGCAACCTGTCTCTAAACAGGACCGACTGTTGTTATTCTCAGACAGATTAATGAAGGTTTGCAAATAATTGCCAACACGTTGCAATCACTGTAACTCAGTCTACATCCATGAGTGCCAGGCATCAGTGACGCGTCTCTTTACAGCTGTGGACTCGACTCAGCCGGTTGCCAACTGATTGTATTCTGGTTGTGTTCCTAGATAAAAGCAAGACTCCCAATGTGCTATGAGAGGTCACTGCAGGCATCAGGTGATGGACAAAACTGTTTTATGGCCATAAATACATGCAGTCCATTTGTGTATAATTTTGCAATGACAGTAATATCGAAATATTTAAATTTGTGAAGTGCAAACAAAGATTGGTAAGAAAGCTTTATGCATCTGTCCGCTGGATGAAAGCAGAAAGTAAAGAACCGAGGGCCACGGGAAGAAAAAAAAAACCAGACTGTGAGTGAGTTTGTCTTTCCCCTTTACAGTGAGGTCAGAGCGTGATTGAGTGAACGATCACACCACTGGCCTGATTTATAAATAGCTCATCTCCAGGCGTTAGATTTCATTTGAAGGATGGAGGACGAGAGGACCGCAAAGCAACAGTCTAGTTCTGCTAAAAATACATGGGAGTTAGGCTGCGGTGGGGTGAGAGGGTGAAACTGGAGGAAAAATAATTCGGATGGGTGGACGCACGGATGAAGCATGAAGAAATGCGCTACACAGCCTGCAGGAAGTCCTGATGAAAAACAGGTCACAGAGTTTAACAGGAGGTGTCTGTGCCAAACCATCAATAAACCATTTGTTAATAAACACAACTGATGGGAATAAAGACGAGTCATTTAATGGCAGCTTGTGGGTTAATGCAAGATTTCCCATGTGATGCCAAAGCATCAGATCAAACAATACCACAAGTCAGGCACCAGTAAAATATACAGGAAGTCAGTGTACAGGAGTGGATGTTAAAAACATGAACACAACTTCTCAATCTTTGGCCTTAAAAGAAAGATCCACCTTAAAACACTTTAGTGAAAGACAACTGGCTTCCACCTTTTAATCAAAGTGAAGGAAAAGCAGAGTTTTATAACAGAAATCAATAAAAATCTGTTTAGATTGCAAATATTCATACACATTGGACACTCACAGATACTTCTGTGAAAATCTGATCATTATTTCTATTCAGAAATGTAGAAACTTCCAAAGATTTTTAACCCCCTGTATATTAAATCAAATTTTGTTTCCTCCCTTCACACCAGGCCTGCTGTATTTGACTCCACGGAGGCGTCTGTTGATTGCAGACGCTGATAATGATGCACTTACCTCCCTGAGTGTTTTTGACTTTGGGGGTTTTAACCAAAGAAAGAATTCTGTGATCATCCAGTTTGTCTTTTTAAGAATGTCGCTGATTTTGCCACCGCTGAAGTTTTTTTTTTCTGCATGCTCACATTTACCGCTCACCACATTCATTTTTGTGCACACCAAAAGTAACGTCACACCTGTTGGCACCTGCTGCACTTTGGTGGTGTCACGGCTTGTTATGCACATCTTGATTTTTGTAACGTGACACGCAAAAAAAAAAAAAAAAAAGTCCATAGTTTCCTTGATTCCTGTTTCCACTTCCTCTGTTCCTATACCAGTGTTGATGCGGAGGTTTTTTCTAAGTGGTGACAGAAGCCTGGAACGAGTCTCAAGCACCGGTATAAACGGTGGGCAACACAACCAATGCAGTGACCATGAGCCAGGCTTAATGAGAGCCTCCTTCACTTGCATCCACATGTTCCTGTGAACAGTTCATTATTTGGAATCAGCTCCGAACTTTTCACATGCCTGATTTGACCCTGAATACTGAAAGAACAGGCCTCACCAAACAACCAAACTGCTTGTCAGTCAATCATCCAATTACTTTTAAGCCTTTTAAAATGGGGGACTATGTATAAAAATGCTATTAATTCCTAAACAGCTAATGAAAAGCAATCAGAGGCAGCAGAGGCAAAATTGCATCATTATCCAGATTCATACAGACCTAATTTTGAAGAATTTCTTTTTAAATTTTGGCTTTACAGCCCTGGAGCTGTTACTGGCTAATGATGGGGATGTTTTTCAGGAGGACTTTCATTAAACAGCCACATTTGAGAAATATTGGAAGTTACGACCCGCTAACGCTTCCTTCCAATGCAGCTTCTGAGATGAACAGTATGACATGGTGAGAATATCAATTGCAAAGAAGTGTATCTAACGGTGGATTTTCCCTTTAAGCATGCACAGTATACCAGAACATTTACTTCATTTCTGCCAGAAATGACACAAAACCAAGACAGCGCACAGGACGCGGTGAGTGTTAGCAGCCCGCCTTCACTGGTTAATCTTTGTTAGTCTGAGAGGAAATGGTGAGGGCGAACTGTAAGAAGACGTAAGAAAGTACTGCGTGGACAAATATGTGAAAAAAGAAGTACAATATTACAAGAAGACATCACAGTCCATCTAGTGGCACAGATAAAAAAAAGAGAACCTGGTAGAAACACAGTGTTAGAATAATCCAGTGTGCAGTCCAAACAGACAACAATCAACCTGTGAATGTGTGAAATGTCCAAGAGTCGACTTTTATGTCATGATCACCGGTAACACTTTGGCAGAAACATCAAAATCCACCAGTGATCAAGACGTAACCTGAAGACTCTTTGAGTCACATGAGTTAAAGGACCATACCAGTGATTCTGCATGATTTTTTTCCATATCAGTGACAAACACTGTATATTTTATATTTTACCACCAAAGTGGTTATTTATTTGAGCAATCCATTTAAGCTTAAACCTTTTTTTTATAGATACTATTGCAATAAAAGCTTTAGTGATGCTAAACTTCTGAATTTTGCCTACAAGAAACTTAATTTCACATGATTTTGTTGCAGTGCTGTTTGCTTTATGTGGTTATCAACCATCTTCATAAACAGCATTGTACGATAATGTGACCTCACGTTTGTCCAAAAAATTTGTCTAAAAAAACCCAGAATAATATTGACTCTGGTCTTATCCCCTTCTCTGTTGGAGGAAAATCTGAGAATCATTGTCACTGTTTTCCACATAAGAACTTTGGACTATTTCTGGAGAATCCGGTCAGAATAATTTCTTAAGTTTGTCCTCTCTCACGTGTCGCATGCAGGACAAATAGATGAATTTTCACTGCTAGAGCACCCTTGCCTAAAGTTCTATGTGCTTTAAGTGAGGGTGCTGCCTGGACAGAGTGTGCAGAAGGAGGCACATGTGATAACTGGACAGCTGTGCTATCCAGAGATCGGCACCATCGGACATGTCTAATCCAACCTGCCAACTAATGTCCAATTCAAATGCATCAGAAATCTGTTTTCTCGCATGCACCTCAGTCAAATGTTGTCTAGAAAAGTTTAGGGCTGCAGTGTATGTGTGAAATCGCCTTTATAAATACAAGGGGGCCAACAGTTTCAAACTGAGGGGCCAACATGCATGAAGAGCCAGATTGGCTACCAAAACATAAAACAGAGAAACTCAGATTATACACACAGGAGGAGTGGGATTTCATTCTCTGCAAAGGATTATTCTTGTGCCCTAAATTTAGAGGTAAACTTAGGAATCTGTGCCGTCGGTTATATGAAGAGTGACCAAGATAGTTGCTGCTCTCAGTCGCAGTGGACCTCACTGATTTATGCTATTTAATAAAGCCGATCTCTCACCATATGCAAGTCTCTTAAAGTTGTACAGTACAGAGATTTTTATTAAAATCTGGTAATCTAAGAACGTATGATATGGTGTTGATTAAAATAGTGGATGTGCGTCACGGGTAATGTTCTGCAACATGCAAAAACACCGGTATGGTCCTTTACAAAAAATTGATGATCCACCAAAAAATATGAGCATGCACGCATTAACTGGAAGAAACAGATGCATGGCCGTCGCACGACTTTTGACACCACTCCGATGGCTTCACACACTGTCACTGTGCTATCCTGTGAAGCATGCATTAATGAAGAGGGGGGAGGTGGGGGAGGTCTGCAGGGTGTGAGGTGAGAGGTTCCTGTGGTTGGTGAACCCACTGCCAAAGGTCGTAGAGGCAAAGTAGGAGGAGGAAGAGGAACTTACATCACGGAGACAAGCAGATTTAGAGTCCCCAAGGAGTTGTTAGTATGACAGTGTGGTTCTGGATCAGAGCATAGAGGACAGGGAGGAGGAGATAAAGCCCAGAGGGGAGGAAAGGGGTGGAAGAGGACAAGGAGGAAAGATAGAGCGGGAAATGTTAATCGGTAAAAATCAAGCAAAGGGGGAAGAGATCAAAAAAAAAAAGTCAGGTATAATCGAAGGCAGAAATAAGACAGATGATTTCAGCCTGCGGACCACCCAGCCAGCAGTAAACACACCCATTCGCTTTAAACCTGGAATTTTTAAAAGGGGAGGATAGATACTCACAGGCTAGTCAGGATCATTTTAAAGATAATTTTACAATCAGTGAGAAAAGCTGCAAACACAGCAAAATAGGGCTGGGCAATATGATTATGATGTGACTTGACAGGTATTTAATTCATTGCAGTGCTGAGACAATTACTCAGAGTAGTCAAAATATAGATTAGAAATAACATAACAGTACGTTTATGTGGTGCTGGAATAATCACAAAAATGAGTTCCAGAGTGGGAAAATTTGAGTGAATACCTAAACAGCTTTGAAAATATGCAAAACATTTTTAATACATGTTGAGTTGACATCATACAGACAAAAATGCTAATGGGTCCAAATTCACCTACTGTGCATCATTTTTTGGTAATCATTTAATTTGTGATATGCTATCAGGTTGTGAGCAACACAGGCCTCGAGTCTGGTAGGCAACTGGTTGGTGACATAGTGGTGCTGCACTTAAAACTTCCTTGCAGTTGCTTTGGTTGCTAGTAGATTGCCGCGGTCGCCTGTTGTTTTATGGAAGACGCCAACTTGCTCTGCAAACACTACAGTTGAGCACTGTGAAAAACGCAAAGCAAACTGGAAGGTAAAAGTAAAAATTGTAGCTTTTGAAATGTGTTTGTGTTAAGGCACAAGTTTTACTTTGAAGGTGAAATGTTTCCCCTCTGTGGTTCCTTAGCAAGTGTTTGCAGACAAGTCGGTGTCTTCAAGGCAAACTATTGAAGCAATTACGAGCAGGTTTTTGGGTGCAGCACACTCTTTGTGAGCGATGTCCTCAATGGGACATCGGGAGCTCGCTTTGCCAAAACAGGAAGCTGTGTGGCTGAGACGACCATATTTGGGATATTTCTTCACCACAAACAAAGAAGAATACAAAAAGTGTGTAAAGCTGAGCATTAAAGAGCAATGTGGATTACTTGCACACTGACCTCATTATTTAAAATTAAATTATTAAAAAAATTAGTTTCCAGAAAAAGGCTGCATTATGATACAAGGTTTGATCCACATTGCCCATCCCTACAAGAAATAAACATCTTAATTTACTTTCCCAGTAAAAGATAAAAATGATATTTATAGAGATCTTTTCGATATTGCTCAATTTTCTCACAGCACTTTCTTTGTATTTGTTCATTCAAAGCAAACAGAGACACAAAAACAAAATCCATATTCATCTCTGTTCTAAAATATCGGCGCGCTTATGTGCCATCAAAATCCATTATTTTGCTCCGCTCATGCTCTATTCGTTATCCACATCAATGACTGCGTGCTCCGGTGTCATTCATAAAGTCACATATCAGACTCTAATCTTCATCTTTCCTGCACATCAGTGAACAGCAGCAGGTGAACTCCTGATGTTATTAACCAGCATATGTGGGATTATGTGCATACACACGGTTTTAAAGGTGCGATTGGTTTGGGGAACGCTGATTTATTGTACAGCTGTAACGCAGCATGACCCGCGTTTCATAGGTTTTAATCGGTTTATAGAGAGCCAAATATGAGGTGTGCCAGTAGATACAGTAATTGCTTAATCCAGTAGATATAGTAATTAATTAATTAAAAGTCTGTCACATGTTTTTTGCACAGGTCAGAGAAATGGGTGGTGAACTGATTTGATCAAGTGAAGTTTGCACTCTCCCCGGTTTATTTTGGTACAGAGGGATCCAAGTGCCTTGAAAACCAGAACCACTTAAAATTCTGCTTGAACACTTAATTGGAAGGGGCTACTAATGATTAATTAAGCAACTGTGTAACAGTGATCCCACTCAGATCGCAGTTGTTCGACCATTTATTTCACTTCTCCACTTATCAGAGACATAAATCTTCAGCTGGGCCTCAGTGATTGTTAAAGCACAGAGGTAAAAGCCACACTACAAGGAAGCCACTGCAGCAGAGAAGAAAATACAGAAGGAGAAACCTTAAAGAGCTTCGACATGCAGCAATAAAGTTCAGTGTTTCAGAGGAGGGTTAGATGTTTTAACATTACCATTGCATCAGTCAGTGCTTTTGATCTGAGGAAAGAGCATGAACATTTTAGTGGTTGTGCACATTATAAAGTAGCTGAATTCTTGATCATCTTTTGTCTGATTAAACACAGATGCCTTAAACTTTGGTCTTCAACCATTACACGGGAACTCCGAGGCAGTACCATAAGTATCACTGTGTCATAAAGCATGGGCCCCGCATCAAATGAATGATGAAGCGATGAATCCAGTGCGTCTGTGTGTTTACCTCCATGCATCCTGACTGTCCTCTGTCTGAGTCGGACTGCCTGCTGTTGTCTCTGCTGTGGCTGCTCTGTCCTCCGGCCTGCAGCCTCCTCTCCTCTCTAAAGTTCTGCTCCTGCAGCTTCTTGTTGAGGATGCGGGCTGCGTTTTCAGCCAGCGTGTAACCCGGCGGGGCCGACAGGTCCTGCCGTATGCTCACCACCTCCGGGTTTTTGTCCCCCTGCGTCTCCACTATCAGCTGCACAGGGCTTGGCGAGCGCCCGCGAGCGGTCCGCAGGCATTCCTGCGTGTTTCTGGGGTCCGTGGAGACGGGCCCATGAGCAGGGCTCGGCTCGGTGGTGGAGGGCGGTGTGGGACGGGAGCGACTGGGGGACTTATTAAATTTCTGCATGGTGTCATAGACCACAGGGGTGTGGTCGATTATGTTAAAGAGGCTGGAAAGCCCATCGTTGATGGTGGTGTGCACAGGGCTGTCACGAGTGGTGGTGGATCGGGCCCACGCTGACTCGTTGTTCCCTTTCTGGGGCGTTGTGGGCATGGGTGTGCGGCTGTTGTTGGGTAGCTCAGCTTTACTGGATGTGGATGGTTTGCGCTGAAGCTTTGGTGAGCCGTATTTTGGGGAGCAGCAGGGTCGCTCAAACTTGCTCTGGACCACAGGAGAGTACTGAACCTTCCTTGTGTTGCGTGATGGGGATGAGATAGGCGTGTTGCCACCTTTTGGGGTGAGGCAGCGGTGGGGGCTGCTGGTCAGGTTTCTCAGCAGGTCTGTCTGCAGACCCACACTGATGGTTTGGGTGGTCTGAGTCCCTCTTGTGGTGAATCCATTGGTCTGGCAGGCAGTGTCCCGGACAACAGGCCCCGGTGGAGAGCGGATGGCGTTCCTCACAGAGATGGCCACCTCTTTCATGTCGTCACTCATGTTTCTGGAGAGCTGAAGATCCAGAGTAGAGGCATAGCCCACTGTGGGGCAGATAGGAGACTGACTAGGAGAAGTCCTCAGCCCCCCACCCTCCAGAAGGCAGGGCCATCTTGCAGTGCTGAAAACCTCATCAGGCCCACTGGCACCTATCCCAGCCTCCACTCCACCCCTTGCTTTGGTCCCCTTTGCATACAGGTAATCCGGGTCCTGTGCAGTAGCGTGCTCAGCTACTCCGGGTCTAGTGGGGCTGTGGAGGATGCTGACCCCATAGTGCTCCACTCCCACCCCTGCTGCCCCTGCTCCATTGCCCTTTATTGGGGACTTGTGGCAGTGCTCAGGGCTGCTCAGGGTGCTGGTGGTCAGGGTGGCACTGGTGGTGAGGAACCAAGAAGCAGGCTGGAATTGCTCAGGAATGGGCTCTCCTTCCCGAGCCTCAGTTGATTTGTCTGTCCACACTTCCCGTACCAGGCCTGGGCCAGAGGTGGCCGATGGGAAGTCCCAGCCCTTACTGTTGAACTCCTCAATGTACTTGAGATCATCGGGGGAAAGAGGCGGGGTGACGTCGTCTTGGCCTTGCTCGCCGTGACGCGTTTTGTCGGGGAGGAACGGCGAGCTGTCCATTAACCGCTGGAAGTCGCTCATGGAGCACACCGACTTGGCTCTGGACAGGACACACACACACACACACACACACACACACACACACAAACACGCAGCCACACACAGATAATTAACTACAGATCAAGTCAAACATCTGAATCTGATCTCAGTATCATTTCCTTTATATTCTCACTACAGGATAATTTTTTATTTTATTTTACATTTTGTGTAAAGCAACCCAGTGCCTTTCAATGTTTTAAAACTTTCTGAATTATTTAACAGCGTAGTGAGCTGGATCTCTTCCCTGCCATAAAAGAAAAATCACCAGGGGGAAACTCCCTGTCACTTCAAGTAACAGTTA
The DNA here is from genome assembly GCA_034780415.1 of Cichlasoma orientale. Classification (NCBI taxonomy): domain Eukaryota; kingdom Metazoa; phylum Chordata; class Actinopteri; order Cichliformes; family Cichlidae; genus Cichlasoma; species Cichlasoma orientale. Next base: position 235,072 of record JAVDPK010001931.1, read on the forward strand.
ATAGAATCAACAACCGATCTTCTGAGGCCCAATCTGTATGTATGAGCGAGACAAATGCAGCAGGAGGCTGGATAATCTGCAGCCAGTCGGACCAGCTGTTGGTTATAAATTCACTGCAGACTTTACAATGTTGCGACTTTCTGAACTCAGTTTAAAATAAGCCTCTCTCTCTCCGGTGGTTACCTGAGCAGATTCCCACCCTCCCTCATCTTGTCTTCTGAGTAAGCAGCATCATCTTCTCTCTCCGAAATCTCATTTAGGGCCTGAAACGCAACAGATATGAAAGTTAGAACATGTGGCGGGGAGGGGGCTCACTTACTCTAAGTATTGTGGTATTTTTGATCACTTCTGCATCACAGTTTAGCGAGGTAAGTAACTCAGATTAATTAAAAAAACAAAACAAAACATTATACATCGAAAGAACGCTCGCTTCTTAGATTTTAATATACTTCAAAATAAACAAATAAACATAAAACAATACAAGAAGAACTGAAACAGATGCATCCTAATAAAGATGAGAGTATAAAACAAAAATTTAGATTTCTATGAATTTTCATTAGTAAGAGCTCATACGCGGGAGTTATTTCCTCACACACACACACACACACACACACACACACACACACACAGTCTCAGTCAAGCTTTCTTTGAAGGTGTGAGTCTCCAAATTTACCTCCTTCATGCAGGGGAACCTCTTCTCACTCTCCAGTCTGGAGGGTGGCGGGACCTCCGGTCCGCTCAGGGGGTCCAGAGACAGTGCGTCCAGGAACAGGTTGTCTGCTGCGCCTTTAAGCCTCATCGCAGCCCCCTGCTCCTCCAGAATTGCCTCAGAGTCAGAGTGGGAGCGCGTCGGGGGCATCAGGACAGGTGTAGACGTACAGGGAGAGCGGGGGGTGTGAGGCGACCGGGGACTGTCCTGAGGTGAGAACATGCCTCTGTAGGCTGTGCTGCCATCTTTAATGTCGGTGCCCTCACCTCGCCGAGTGTTAAGTTCCCTCTGCATCTGCATGAAGTGTGACACGTGGTGGATATGAGTCGGGGATCTCATTACCTGTAGAAGCACCATGCATGATGTGACGCTGCACTATAAGATGTCACATTATTATTAATTTTTTTTCCACAATTTTTACTTCCTTCTTGTTTAATTTCATCCATGTCACATATTCTGTATCTTCTCTTTATTTCTTATTGCTGCCAAGGTGGTCTTCTGAAGACGATAAAGTTAAATTAAAAAAGCCAAATTAAAGTAATAAAGTAAGATAGAATTACTCTGAGGAGTATCTGCAGCATTTCTGGGGAAGAAAATATTTGAACACGTCTTCTTTCTAAGTTTTGATCTCCTCAAACACCTGCAGCATTTAAGGGTTAAACGCCTTGCTCCTGGCTTGAAGTTTAAGGAAGAACAGCCATATTACTCATTCACTTTCACCCTGCCAGTCCGAGCAGTTCAGTGGATGACCTGCGCTTTACACTTTGCTGCAACATTGCTGAATAATACATCTCTGCCTCCTGCTCTGCATCTCCATTCAGAGGCGCATCAGCAGTTTTTTTTACTCCCCGAGGTGGAAAGCCTGAACTATATTCAGAGGCGTGTATTCCTGTCCCCTGGTTTGTATGATAATACGCTCACACTCACATCATGCTAATCAGTGTGCAGCCCTGCTTCCTGCCCTGAACATCAAAACCCCAAAAAGTGCAATGCTACAGCTCGTCTAATTAAATTGCACAAAGGAAATAAATTATTCAGTGATACTCAATTATTGTATCTAGTATAATCGCCCCGAGCCCTTTGTCAGGATTTCTTTCTCTTGCATCTTTTTGAAAACTGAGGCAGCCAAAGAAAGAAAAACAAAAAATTCTATTAGTCATAATTTTGTTGATTATTTTTTCTTAACACTTTATTTCTAAATATATGAAAATAGTTCTCTTTCTTTCCCTCTTTCTGTCTGATGTCTCTGATTTGGAGCTCACAGAGATTACTTGATTAAATATAGATTATACATTGGTGTCTTTGCATAGTCTCCCCTGCAAAATAGGTTTCCATCCAACGTCACATGCACTTTAAATGTTTTAAAAAGTTCTATCTAGTCATCCTTGTTGAGCAGAAATGCCAGGACCATGGATAAATGCAATGATAAATATAAATATATATATATATTTTTTTCTTTCCTTCTCTGCTGCTGCTGCTACTCTGTCTGTTTGTACCCTTTTCCTCTCTCACCCTCTCCATCTTGCGGTGGAGCTCCCGCATACTGCTGTCCCACTCCTGCCGCTCCCGCTCAAAGTGCTCCAGGAGCTCGGCCCTCTCCCGGCTCCACCTTTTCTCTCCATGCTGCAGCTTCCAGCGGAGGTCCAGCGACGTGCTGTGGCTCTCGGCCAGCAGCCGACGATGCTCCTCACGCTCCTGCTTCAGGGCCCACTCAGGCTCTGCAGCGGGCTCCCCCTCACCTCCCTGCGCTTCACCTCGCACCTTACCTCGCGCCTCCTCCTCCAGCTGGTCAAAGAACAGACACAAGTATTGCAAAGAGATGATAAACACACAACGCAGAGAAAGAGAAAATACCAGAGAAAAGCAAGTGTCTCTGCAAAGTGAGTGTGCGGTTACATTTTTAATAGCGTTTATATTTAATTTGGCTTTAATGTCATTAATATGAAGGCAAAACTCTCAAACACTCATTATTACAAATGCAGGTGACTGTTTTGTAATTTCTGCAAAAGTCTGCTTTAAATTTTAAAGCACAAAATGAATAAAAAGAAAAAATTTCCAGACAATAAAGAAAGCTTCATCCAAACTTTCTATCTTATATCTGTATTTCTGTCAGTTCAGTAACAGGCACAAAGCAATGCAGCCAAACAGATTAATTACCAAACCACAAAATAATAAATCAATTTCAAAACAGAACAGAGAAATGAATGACGGGGTGCTGACTGAACCGAAGCCGTGTTCTCGCACTACAAATGATCGACACGTGTGAACGAGCCAGCAATTAAACGGCTCACTGGTACTGATCGGTGTAATTTCCCAAAATACTGAACATCACACCGTCATGCCAGCAGCAGCATAAGCTTTGGATGAACAAATAAACACTTTTTTTTCTTCTTCAATTTGTCATAGCGAATGTATGCAAAGTGCAAAGTTTTGATTTTGTGGAGTCACGATTTCCAAATCCCAATAAATAAAAGAGCTCATCTTTTTTCCAAAGATGAGCTTGGAAAAAAGACTGAAGAGAATGCATATGAAATATAGTCTCAAATAAAAGAGTAGTCAATAAAAACCTTGTATGATAAGTATTTATAATAAATAACCAGCAATAGCTGAAAACTTGGGGAATGTATGGTAGTCCTGAGAGCTCATCGCATTTTAACTTCATAAAATAAAAGCAAATTCTGGACTCTTCACCACATCCTCCCGCAATGACATTTGGAAACAAACAATCATGCAATCAGCCTCCTAGAATCATCTTGTAGTGTCTCCTACATGCATCAAAATGCAGCAACTGTTTTGTTAAACTGATGAAAACCTTCTTGTGACTTTATATATGTTCTGTCTGTTTACTAGGCCTTTGGCAGTAATCAGCAGCCTATTATCAAAGTGCTGACGAATGGGGGGTGAAAGTCAGCAGACACAGAAGTGAAATAAAATGATCACTCAGAGAGAAAATTAGAAGCAACAGAAGGTCTTTCGCGTTTCTCACGCTGTGCACCGCTGCTCTCGGTCCCTCTCTAAAGCCGCGCTGCTCATTCACCCAAAGACGACAGCAAAGCAGCGCCACTCCTGCGCCAGGACAGGTGCAGGAGTGGAGTTTTTATGTTAAACTATTTACTATATACATTTACTGCACAGACATGAGAGTGACAGCGATGGTCTCATCTAAGAAGAGAAAAAGTTTCCCAAAAACTGCATTATAAGTGATCAAAAACCATTTAAAAGGGCCCATCTTGGCTAACACACAGGGATAACACACAGGGATAACACACAGGGATAACACACAGGGATAACACACAGGGACACAGACAACCAAGCTAAAGGAAACTAAACTAAACTAAACTAAAGGAAAGAAGGAAGGAAGCTGGAATAGCTGAAGAAAACCTACGCAGAAAAGGGGGGAGAACACAGAAACTCCACACCTGAATTTGAACCAGAACCTTCTTGCTGTGAAGTGCAGCAAACTTAAAACCAATTCAAACTAAGAACTCCGAAATTTCTGCTATACACAGTGAAATGATGAGAGAGAATCATGAAGCAGACAGAGACAGCTAAAACCTGAATTCATATTTCTAACCACACGACAGCGGGGAGGGGGAAGACGAATGAGGCATTCAGACATTCTGCAGATTCTTCAAAGCTGCAGAACAACGAGAGGGAAGCTACTTTGGAAGCTTCTCTTTCTGCAGAGCGGAGCTTTGTAATCTTCAGACAGGCTTTCATCCCACAGCATAATGGTACAAACCAGAGTCTAAGCAGGAGAGCTGCGTGCTGTCCTCAAACAGCAGCTTTCTTTCTTTCATTCACAAATTTTTTTGCCTCGTGGACTTTTCATCTGGTTTAAAATTGTTTAATTTGACACTGCAGAGGACGATGAGTATGGTGAGCGCTCCTGAGTGAATGCAGACCTCGCGTTATTACTAATACAGAGAGTTCTGTAGGGGTGAGCAGGAGGCCAGACCAGAGCATGAAACACGAGGCAGCGTAAGCAATAACATAATCACTAGTTATGACCACAGGTGAGAGCAATTTTTTTAATTCTACTCCGGTCTACTGGGCCGTATAATAATCCTGAATAAGAAGTATATTTCTAAAGTCCTAATAATTGAAGCAAGTAAAGAACTCGACGCAATGTTATCAGAGCAAACTAAGTACATTAGTTCCCACTGTGGCCTTCAGTGACCTCTCCTCTGTGGAAGGATTGAACCATGTAAGAGCTCTGCAGATTAAAAGCACAAGAGTTAAAAAGATAATCTTCCTCCTATGACTCGAGCCTCTTAATTGGTTCCCAAAGCTGCAGTTTCTTTTTTTTTTTATCAGATCGGGCTGAGAAGAGGCACATTTCTCCTGCCTGACACGGAGGGTTTCAAATTTTTACCTCTCAGCAAAGCGGTCAAAGAGGGCACATTCAGGGGAAGAAAGTTTTGAGTTTCTGCGCGGGGGACAACGAGGGCCCCGCAGCAATGCCTGCAAAACACACTCAGCAAACACTCCCAGACTGCTGTGTCTGTCCCAAGAATTGTGCTGCTTCTCAGTGCAGAGCTGGTGTTTATTATGTCTCCTGTGAAATCCAAACACAAACCCAAAAGGCAAGTTTAATTATCTTTACGGCGGCTCAAGTTGCCCGCCTGAGCTGGCTCAAATGTTTCCCTCCAATATAATCACCATTTAAGTTTACACATTGTTCCTCATATGCACGTTTGGGGCACCATTTTCATGCATTTGAGTGCATATTTTTGTCCACGTGTTAAACGCTAGTCCGATACTCACTCTTCTACCTTTGCTCTCCACCAGATCATGAGGGAAACATGTGGCTCATTAGCTGTTCAATGTTGCAAATACGTTCACCAGCTGCTGAAGTTATTGCAACACTGAACAGTGAATTTGAAAACAATCAGCTGCTTTTATATAAAACAGTAATTACCGCCTCCAAGAAAGTTGTGCGACTGGTTCAGATCATCTGATTGAACTTTTAGAGTAATCCTCCTAACAGACAGATTTACTTAAAGACCGTTATCAACGACGGTGCTTGGCCCAACTCTGAAGTCATTAACTTTCGGAGTGGATCTGGATCCAGGAAACTTTTGGAAGCATTCTTTATTAATGTGAGATAAAAAATTTGGAAGCCTTCGTCTTGACGTTTGCAAGAAATTATAACAATGAACCCAAATGCAGATATCGTTCGGAATCAGCTTACATGCAGCCGTGCCATTTTAGATGGAGATAGCATGCTTCCAAAGTACGAAGTACTCACACCTCATTAGCAATACGAGCGAGCGCTTTAACAGCTGTTTTCAGTTCAGTAAGAAATGCTCAGAGGCACACTGAACAATTAGGCTCAAAGCTGAATTAATTAGTTTGCACAAAGACAGAATATATCCATTGTGCGGTGCCAAGCATGTGATTCATCATTATTTCCTTGGATGCTGTTCTTTTTTAAATGTAATCATTGAGGGGAGATTATAAATTGAATTCTGTTCATTAGTTTGTCAGATGTGATACGGTTTAAGACTCTATGTAGGGCTATTATTCATTTCATTGCTGGACTTTCATAATGAGAAACTGGCCTAAGAGGAGCACTAAGCTTGCAGGTAAAAAAAAAAAAGGTTTGCCCTGAGTGGGATTTCAGCCATGCAACAGGCAACATGTTTACTGTCACCCTGCTGCTTACTAAAAGTGCCACCAGTGTTTTTTTTAAAAGCCAGATTGTGTTCTGTCCCTTTAAAGGTGGGCGCTGAGACGCCATCTGTACCTGTGCAACCTGGCACTTCATCTCTGCCCACTTGACCTCCCAGGCGGCTTTGTCATTGGCGTAGGATTGCTGCAGTTGGCATCGCCGCACCTCCTCCTCCCGCAGCTCCTCTCGAAAATCCTCCAGCAGCGTCCGCACGACCTGCAGCACTCGGCGGTTCTCACCGAACTGCACACACAGGATTCAGACAAAACAAAAACACACATTTAGCAGATTGTGAACCAGCACGCTCAGGTACATGTGTGCACAATGCTCCTTATCTTTGCTCCTTATCATGAAAACTGTCATTCACTCGCCTCTTGTTTTTTTTTTTTTATCTGCCCGTGTCCTTTTTTCACTTTGAACCACACTGGGATGAACCTGCTTTGTGACTGTTTTATAAATCAGTTTGACTTTTCTTCTTGTCTCCTGCTTTGCTTTTTTTTCTTTTTCATCCTTGTCCCTTTCTTGACCTCTTCCAGGAAAGAACTGAGAGATGGGTGAGAATTTAAAAAAAAAAAGAAATAAAAGTTCCTTTGGAACTTCTGAGCCATGCACTAATTACAGCTGCAACAAAAAACTTTCATCATCCAGGATCTGGATTTGGATTCATAAGGCTTACGGCTACATGAGCGGCAGCATCCAGTCGAGCACAGAGAAAAGAACAGCACTGCTTTCCTGCTCAGAGAGGTGTTTGCAGAATTGTTCGCCTCTGGTGGTCCTGCTGTGGAGAGGCTTCAGGTCTTAGGAGGAGGCAGTGAATCACAAAAAGAGTCTGCGATCACCTCGAGGTGTCACTGCAGCGCCACCGGCTCTGAGAACACGATATGAGCTCAGGTACCAAAAGGCCAGAGAACAGCGAAATAGCATAATTATTTCCCAGACACAAGCACAACTTTGAGCTTTATTTTGAAGGCAGACAGTACAAAAAAAGATAAGATCTAAAAAAATATATATCCAAAGACAGAGGCTCTTGTTATAAAATGAATATAAATAGCTGGGCTTTTACCTTTCTAGCATACAAGATTATTTTGTTTATAATAAGAACAGGAGTCAATTAATGAGCCACATGCAGCCCAATTTGATCCTAAGGGTCAGTGTATTCCTCTCATAGTAACCTGTAAAAAAAAAACAACTCTTTTAGTCGTAAAACAACAGAAATCCTTTCTGAAAACATTCAGATTTAATGAACAGCTCGTCTGTGGAGCACCTGATAAGTAACCTCAGATCCGAACCTGAGACGTGTCTCCCATATTAGCTGCAGAGCTGAATTTGAAATCTTGAATGATTAGACCCTGTCACATCCTAAAGACCTCATAATATCATATTATCCTAACGGAGCACTTTGCTCTCAGACTGCAGGCTTACTTGCGGTTCCTGGAGTTTCTAAAAGCAGAACGTGAGGCAGAGCCTTCAGCTTTCAGGACCCAGCTCCCAGGAAATCAGACACCGCTTTTCTACTTTTCAGAGTAGACTTAAAAGTTTCCTTTTTGATAAAGCTCATAGTCCGGGCTGGATCAGATGACCCTGAACGATCTTTTAGTTATGCTGCTGTAGGCTCAGGCTGCTGGGGGACTTCCCATGATGCACTGATCATTCCTTTTCTACTCCCCTCTTTTCACTCCCCGTGCATTTATATGCCACTGCTGCGCGTCATTTAACAAAAAAGGGACCATTTGACTATTTATATCACTGGCACCACAAGCGATAGTATCTGGCAGGCCTCACGGTCATTCTTCAAATGCAAATTTATTCTGCCTGGTTTTTGTTTTCTCATGACCTACTCTTACGCCTCTTCAGACCAGCCACTCCCACCTGCCCTCAGTACATCTACCAACTGCCTCTGTGCCTCACCTTTCCAGCATTCTGCTTTTATGTACTTCTTGCTTGTTTTCGTAACCTTTCCTCATACTTTGGATTCTGCCTCAGCCCGCTCCTCCCTGTGTTCCCTGTCTGCCCGGCTTTTATAACCTTGAAGCTGTATTATTGAAGTAAAACTCACTTTCTGCTTTTACAGCCTGCCTCCTGTTGTGCTCTTGGGCCTTCTCAATAGAACAAATAATCAAGGTTTCACAGGTCTCATTTTTCTATAATTACAACTATACAACAATCACCTTCACTCAGAAGTTACTATAAAGCACGACAAACGTGAATTTAATAGGAATAGTAAGAACCACAAGCCATGTAAAATTAGCTAATAATTTAACAGTTCACCTTCTCTTCCAGATGTGGTCAATTATGGATTAAAAAAACAAAACAAAACAAACTAAAAAAAATATAGAAAGGCCATAACACTTTCCCAGTGAACTACAATCAAGAGCTCCCCCTCTCTGGACTTCATGAGAAAGTCCAGAATGACTCCTATGAAGCTATAGTTAAAAAAAAAAACAAATTTCTTTACCTTTTTGTAGCTATGAGCAACATTGCAGCCACTTTACAACATCTACTATAGTGATTTTAGGCATTAAGCCAACAGCAGCTTCACCTTTAACCACCACAACCAGCTGCTTTTATACACATATGTATTTCTGTTCTTATTTAACATTTTTAATGCCTATTTATTGTTTCTAAGCCGGTGCAATCAAATGAGTGTGTCCTGTTATAAATCTAATAGATCAATCAGCATGCATTAACACAGTGCTACCATTTTATGGGCAAAATCCTGTAAGAAAAATTAAAGGACACAAGTGTTTTATTTAATTGAAATTTGGATACATTACCCATACTGCAAAAAATAAAATGAAAAGCTGAATTGTAGCCAATTTATAAGAGATGGAACGGCTCGCCTTCACTGGCTTTTATTCTACTTCACAAGCCAGTGGCGGAGTCCATCTTTTATATACAGTCTATGGTTTAAATAGATAAACAGAGGAGCAGGCATTAAAAAAAAAAAACTTCCAGCAACCACTAAAGTATATTAAAAGCTCAGATGAATGACTTCTGATTTGTGAGGAAACTGGAGTAAATGGAGGATCCCACCCATGTTTGAGTAAAAATACAAAAAACAAACAAACCACAATCTGGCTCAACTGTTGCCAAAGCCAGTGACGTCAATATCCGAGTGCTGTGAAGTCAGCTGTGAGAGGTCTGCATTCACCTGCTAGAATAACACTGCTGTCACATACCGCTTAGTCTAATGCAACAAGGAGAGCTCCCTAAATGTGACGAAAGTTCACAACCACTGCAGAAGAATATCTAATCTGCAGTATGTAGGCTATTCATATATACTTAAGCACTTCAAGCATATTTGCCGAACCTGAAAGACTGAATCAGGATTTCTCCATCACCAATCTGACTTCTGCCTACATTCTTCCACATTCTCCAGTGAAAACTTTGAATGACCTTTTCACACCTTAAAATACTATTATCTCACTCTGGCTGCAGGACTTATCATGTGCTTACTCTGCTCTGCTGCAGTAGCAATGTGTGCAAATGCTTACCATGGCAAGTCTGCATTTCTGCCCTCACATTGGCCCACTGGGCACGCTTGTTCAAAGTGGAAAACTGCTCACATGCTGAAGCTCCAATCAGATCGCTGTACAAACCATTTTTAAGATGTTGGGAAACAATCAAAACAAGACAAAATAGAGCACTTAGGGCTGCTTAAATAATGCATCCCACCCAAAATGTCTAGCTACTTTCTTTACTTTAACAGAGGGGTCAGCTGAAAGCAGATTTCAACACATGTAACATCTAGATGGAAGCTCAGGAAAAAAAAGACACTTCTTTTGTCTCCTTTTGCTGATTTTTGCATTAATGAGAAACTGGGTGTACTCAAAATAATTACTGTCTCTAACCAGTTATGTGGGTCAAAATTCCCATTTGCATACTGTGCCAAACAGCTCCGGTGACTCTCTGCCAAATCCTCATTTGCACACAATGAAAAAGAAAAAAGGGTCTAACTTTTTTTTGTGGTGAATGTCCAAACTCGCTCAATGTATAAATTTACATAGAAAACAACATTATTTCCTTTTGCAAATCAAGTAAATTTTCTTTTCACTGTACCTGAAGTCTCCACAACGTTTTACTGGCTTTAACATGATCAAATTAGAAATCCTGTGATGTGTAAAGGCAATAAAAGTGAACTCTGGGAACCAGCATAACACTGCTGTTAACTCCGGTGTGATTATGGGCTGCCCCAGGATGAAAGGTGACCCAGGTGAAAGAACTATGGTGATATTTTTGGTCAGTTTTCCAAATGCGTTATTCACAGTGCCCATTTTACACCAGAAAGGCTCCACAGAACTAATGACTCAATTTCAGATCTTTGTCCTAGATGTGCGACAGAAACAGCCGACCTTATTTACATGATTTGGAAACGCAATAAATTCAAACATTACTGGGACTCAATACGGGAGAACTTGCAGGAGAGTGTCGGATTCGAGATACCCTGTTCACCTCGACCAGCCCTATTAAGCGACATATCAGATGTTCCCCCTGCCAGAAGAAACAAAACCCGATTTATCAAACTAGCCTTGACTGCTGGTAAGAAAAGTACAGCAGACAGCCCTTATTTTGTTTTTATTTTTTATGCTTCTTATTGTGTCCTGCCAACATCATTCTTTTTTACTTAATATCACTGAATATTTATCATGTTCAAGAAACCAATCTGAGCTAATTTGAGCTTTGCAGCACGGCGCGTTATCCTGCTGGAAGCAGCCATCAGAAGATGAGTGCACTGTGGTCATAAAGGGATGGACACGGTCAGCAACAGTCCTCAGGTGGGCTGTGGTGTTTAAACAATGCTCAGTTGAAAAATATTCCCCACATCATTACACCACCAGCAGCAGCAGCAGCAGCCTTAACAGCTGATACAAGGCAGGATGGATCCATACTTTCATATTCTTTACATCAAATTCTGACCCCACCCTCTGAATGTCGCAGCAGAAATCGAAACTCGTCAATTTCTAGAGCAGGTTGTCTTGACTACATGACAAAATGGAATGAGTTGATGCCATGTGATTGGCTGATCAAATATTTGTGTGCATATGACCGAAGCACTGCTCTAAATGGTGCTGTACCTGTCTTTGGTGCTGCAGGTGTCGGTCAGGCGATGGCAGAGGGATGATGGGTGCGGTGTCCGGGACGTCCCCCGGAGTCTGTGGTAAACGCAGTCTGTCGTCTCGGTCTGACTCCCCCTCTGCCTGCTCCACGATCACTCCCAACTCTGGGAAGCCCTCCAACTTCTCAAACTGGAGCAGATGATACAGCAATGAAAAGCCATGTTTGAATTAGTGCACTCAGTTTTTTCAGTTTACCAACACATTCTGCTTCAGGCTCACAGTCACTGAGCCTTTCCCAGCATGCAACAGACAGAAGACAGAGACACACCCGGTCTTTCACCAACAAACTCCAAGTCAGGCTCGATTTTCATACCTGTAAGCGGTTTAAACCACACAAATACTACGTTTGGGTTATATTGGAATAAATGAACTCACAGTTAAGTTATGCAAAAATTCTTTTTTTTTTTTTTACAACTGGATAATCTGCCCCGTCACCCTTTTAATTCCTTAATTTTCCACCTGAAAAACATCCCCAAAATTCAGTCAGTCAAAGCTCCACAACCGTAAGCCCCAAATGAAAACCTCTGGACTCCAAGGATAAGAGACACATGGGGGAATTTTGAACTACAAAAAGTCTCCGGCTCCTTATCACCAGGTGACAGTAAGGTTTGTGAAACTCCAGCAAAAAAAAAACTGTAATAAATGGTAGCGCTGTAGCACTGCAGATACTGATGTTATTGAACCTGTTCTAAAACTTCTCAGCTGCAACTCTAATAAATTTATCGTAACAGATATAAAGCAAAACAAATGACTGATTGAAACCTTTGAAAAATAGCAGCAAGTTGCAGATTAATAACAGACACACAAATATACTCCATATTTGTCTGTAGGGTTAGACCATGCTCCTACACACACACACACACCCTGACACATTACCCTCGGGTTAACTCAAGTGTAAGATTACACTGGTAACAATCAGTGACATCTATTCTGATTAGTGGCCCTAGGGCTGTGGTTTGTTATGGAGAGAGAAATGCAAAAGGAAAGAGTTATTAGAGAACGTGGTAACCCACCAGAAATGTATAGCAGTGTTCACCCAAGGAAGCTATCCTGATGCAGTTTCATTTTTTATGTACGTGGTCAAAGAAATGACATTAGGCCACACATGCTTGATGGAGCTCAGCAGAGTCGAAGAGCGAAGAGGAGCAGAAAGCAGTTACAGTTCTTTCTGTATTTGAGACGCTGGACTATAACACACTTAAAATGGCAAAAATGATGATGCCTTCATACGGTAAAGAGGCAGACACAGCGCTCGCTGCTTTGTGCTTTAGACGTTACATCATGCAGTGGCACTGTTACCTGTACGGGAGTGAAGTTTGGCCTTCCCTGTCAGCTAGAAGAGCTCAGTGCTCGTTATGCTTTCTCTTTTAGGAAAACAGCCTACAGGCAAAATCATTCATTCAGGTCTTTAGAGTGCATCAATCTGAACATTCTCCTTTCAAATGTTTCTTCACACTCTGATAGAAACAGAAAACAATAAGAAGCAACTCATTTGATTTCTTCAGGTGTTCATATATATTCATACTGTATATGTTTAGACCATATTAATGTGCTCAAATCTTATTTAATACTTGCTAAATGCTCTTAACTGCTATTTAAACTTTTTACGGTTCACACTGCAAACTGCATTCACCCATCAGGGCAATCTAGGGTTCACTATCTTGCTCAAAGACACTTCGGTGGTTCAATCCCCGGCTTCTCTGGTCTGCAAGTTGACCTTCTGACTAAAGGATGATCCACCCCATCCTGTATTTGCTATTATGTAAAGGTTGTATGAATTAAAGTAAACTTGTTCACAACTAGAACTACAACTTGTTGCTGCTATAGTAGAATGCTGCTATACCTGTTTTTAGTTTTAGTTTAGTTTAGTGTATTCTTATTCTATTTTTGCTTATCCTAGGTTAGCTATCTAATTACTTTTTATTTTTCTGTACTTAAATTTTATTTTATTTATTTCTATACTATAGTATATTACTACTATAATCCTATGTTTGACCTACACGGAGACCTGAGAAACCATAGTGTGAATGACAATAAAGCTAAGTCTGAGTCTGAACTACTTGTATTTGCTGTGTAAATCTGAATGTCATTTATTAGGATGGATTTTATTTTAAATGCCCCGACACAGGACATTGTGCAAATGAGAATACTCTCAATATAGAACCCTGAATAAATAAAGTTACCTGAATTCAAGCGAGGTTTCAGGTTTCCTCTCCAATCATGTTTAGCATCAACAAACTATAGTAATTCCACCAACAGAGCCAGCTCAATCACAAACGTATGTAAAGTATTAAAAAAAAAAGTGTTCATTGCAAAGTGTAACAGCCTTGAGCCTTTGCAGACTAAAAATCAAAATCAGCTCAGCTGTTCTTTCTTTTTTTCCCACCATCTTTTTAAAGGTCAGAGGCACTGATTTGCATTTGCAAAGCTCTTTGAAACTATAATGGAGATTAAAGGATTTCAAAATAACGTTAAGTTGACAAAAGGTTCTAGTGAGATTTAAGGTAAAGATACGATAAGGACAATATATTAACTCACTGCTGCACCATCTGTATGTACCAATTAGGTTTCACAATAGGAAACCATCAAGTCTGTGTCACAAGTAAATGTTCTCAATTTGTTTGTCAATTTTACTGATTCATTTTGCACCACAAAGAAAGGTAGCATGTGTTATTGTATGACTGCCGCAGCAGTATTAACAGATAAAACGTGACCGGGTGGATAGTGTGAGCAGTGAAATCTAAAAAGAGCTGAAAGAAAAACGTAAGTTCTCGATCAGAAGAAAATTAAAGGAAAGGGAGTTCTTAGTGCTGGCTGTGGTGGTCAGGGATCTCTGGAGTAATCCAGTGAATGCTTATCATCTAAAAAAAAAAAAACACACAAAAAACCCCACATGAATCTCACAAATTAGGAGTTTAATCAACCAGAGGCAGGAGACGATAACAGGGAGAAGTGCAACATCGACCGCTGAATCAACGAGGTGAACAACTAATGGAGTCGCTCAATCAGCTGGCCGACCAATTAACCATCAGTCCTGCAGGTGGGATGTACACACGAGTAAGAGGAACACGGCTGGAAATGATTCAGGATGAGTCACTCGTTTGCTGTCATTTTCCCCATTTCATTCCTAAAGATCGACTCAAACCACAACCAGGCATCAGTCACAGAAATGTAGTTTAATGTTTACTCTATCTGCAGCACTTTTAAGCATTTTTGGCTCATAACTTATGAGGATCCGACAGAATATCTGCACTGAATTACAACTTCCTGTAGTTTTAGTTATTGTTCAGTGTATCCACTGCTACCTTTAATTCTCACTGGATGACGAGAGCAATGGAATGAACCCAAAATGCTGACTTTTGTGCAACAGAATACCTGTGCAGCTTCATGGATGATGCAAAACTTCACTCTCTACCTGAGTCCCATTCATTCAGTAATTATTATTTTATAAATAATTATTTCTTTGCGTCATCGTCACTTGTGTCTGGACTCCGGTGCAACGAAGAGAACAGTAAGTCTACAAAAAACACATCTGACTCACCTCCGGGTTCACCGTGCCGTCTCCAGAGTCTTCCTTGCGTCCGAGCCTCCAGTGCATAAGGATCCACCTGAGCTTCATGTAGATGATGATGGTGTTGCGTCTGAAGAGTCGGACCTCCTGTTGCAGCATGGCTCTCTCCTGAGCCCAGGGCACCTCGTGAGTCTGAAGGCCCTGCAGCTCCAGACCCTCACGCTGGGCCTCCAGACGTAAACGCTCATCATCCTGCTGCAGAAAAATGTGATTCATACAGTCAATAACAAGCTTATTTCAATACTGTCAATGTCATATACTTATTTTAATGATGTTTTTGCAGGTGGCTCACAGTAATTAAGTTACATTCAAGTTATACATTCAGTAAATAATTTTATAACTATTTCATTGATCCCATTATTGTTGGTTGAAATCAAAGCTCCATCCTGTGATTTTTGGACTCTACTAGAGTAGCTTTGCTTGATTCACAGCTTAAAGTAATACTTACATATGTTATACTGGGCCTTGGTGCAGCGCCTCGGCTCATCCACTAACTGAAAACAAGCCATTTTAGCTCCACTCCCCTCCCTAACTTGCTTCTGATTGGTTGCCCCTCTTAAACAGAACATTTCAACTGGTGGTGGGTGTGGCTGCTTTGGTCACAGTCAGAGCAAGTGCCTGAGATGACGACCATATAAGGGTAAACACTCTCACTGACATCATACAGATCCAAGAATAGAAAAAAAAATTCATGTGAAGTTTTGGCTCATATGGATTTTTATGTTTTGTACCTACATTGACTTCCTTATTTGAAACGTTTGCCCCGTTTAATATAAGAATGCACTACTGTAACATTATCTACATGACAGGAAATAAAGAAAAGCACAACAGGTCCCCTTTTGTCATTAGGGAGGAAGACCCAAATGCAGATTTTGGAGGCAGACTTGAATGAACAAAAAGCAAGTCTTTAACTTGGCTAATAAAAGTCCATAAACAAAACAACTTAGTAGAAATAAAGTCCAAGAGGAGTGCAGGAAAAACACAACAGGGAACACACTGGGAGGTAAGTGGCAGGAACACAGTATTACACACATAGTAAGTACGGCAGGACGTACACTACACAAAGAAGGATAATCAGAGAAAGAGGAAAGAGGAGGGTAACAAGACACAGATGAACTAAATCTAGACAATGTGACACAGGGGAAAGTAAAGCAAAAAGCAAGACACGGGAGACATCTAACAAAATAAAACAGGAAGTGACTAAACACAAAAGGAGGAAACTAACACTGAGCAGGGGAACACTGATTAAACAAACAATAAACCAATATACAAGAAAAAAACAGCTCGAGGAACTAAACTGGGCTAAACTGGGCTAAACTAAGACTTGATCAAGATCTAAAAGACTCAGAATACAAGTTACCTAAAAGATACAACTAAGAACAGATACATAAACAAAAGCAAAAGAAACACAAGGATGATTACAGAGGTAACTGGAATAAAACATGAATGAAACTAAGAGCAGAAGTACAGAAGCTCTAAACCCTGGGTCCAAGAACCAGAACCATGACACCTTCATGAACGCACTGAAGACAGTATCACGTCAGTCTTGGTCTAAAACAATTTATTCAATAAGAATATCAAAGCTGAAAATCTCTTTCCTCTCCGATGGTGACACTTAATTAAAATTCTGCTCAAACTTCAGCAAAGATAGAAAACCCACCGAGGTGTGATGCCGCTGCTCATGTTCATTGTCTAAAGGTGTTCAGACTGAATAACTGTACCTGAGGCAGAGAAGCGACGGCCTCCCGTTCCTCCGTCGCCGCTCTCATCCTTCGCTCGTGATCCAGACGAAGCTGGATGTCAGAAGCAGGCGTATCCCGGAGCTGAACCCACAACAGCACAGCAAACAATTACTTAACCATATCCCTGGATAAGTTTACACGCATATGGAAATCTCACGATTTGTCTTGAAGCTACGATTGAAAGCCAAAGAGGGATTTGTGGGCGAGATTATTCTACTTGATCGTATTTGGTCTTTTCAATCCATTGCAAAATAAAAATTCACCGAGGAGGATGAGGAAGAAACTCGAATGAGATCTGAGTTTCATGCAAGTGAAAAATCCATTACGGCTTCTTCTGCAGCATCTCAAGAAATGATTAGACTTTAATGCTGCTCATTACAGGCTGGACTGTTCCTTTATTTAGCAACATCAAAGCTCTCTGATCAAATTTCATGCACTGCACTATTTAATTTTCTGAATTACCAAAGAGTTACATTTGGTATAACAGCAAAGACTGCCTTTTTATAAATGCAGTGTATCAGTACAGGGAGCTGCAGCTGCATGAGTCTGATCAGACAGGTGAAGCATGGTTTCTATCTCTAAAGTAAATCTTTGTAAGCATGAGTAAATTGTTAATGCACTAATATAAATAGAAAAATTATAGGTGAATAGGATAAAAAAATATAAAAGGTATCACCGTGAAACATCCTCATCCCTCATATATTTTTTGAATCGCAAGTTTTCTGAAGTTGTATGTTTAATTGTGAAAATAAGGCAATTAAATATGAACTCATTTGCATACATTACCAAATGAGAAAGCGTATTAGAATAATTAAATGCTTGAAAAAACTGTAGCGTCAAAAAGATTAAAGCTAAAATCTTACATCCCACTGCAAAAAGTTTAACTACGAGTAAGAAAAAAAAAATGCTCTTAGGGAAATGAGATGCCCATGTTTGTGGTTTTGAATATGATGATTCGTATTCAGCTCTTTCATAAGACATCCCAGTCTTTCCCTTTAAAAATACCCCAAAGTGCAGACTCTGACAATTTGGAAATTGCAGCAGTTTATAATGCGATTTCTGTTCTCTATCCTACACTGGGACTATACTGTACCCTCCAACAGCGAGTTGAGCTGTTCAGCGTGTACTGACCCTGGATCGCCTCCCTGTCAGCCCAATGTCAAATTCAAATCACACAGGCCAACAGTGCAGTGCTAATCCTGCCATATCCAAGCTGCTTTCCCCATTCATTCACTGCACCTCACAGATTATACTGCAGCGGAAAGCACGGGGACAAAAAGAAATCCACACGAATGTGCTATAACTGTAACTGTAATAGTTGTGTGCCACATCGCAGCCGCTGCCAGTACTCTGCATTACATAACAGCCGGCAATTTCTCTATGAGCACAAGCATGAGGCAGCGATTATGAATCATGGTGTCCTGCGATTACACAGCCGGTTCATTAATCAGCCGAGCTACTGAACGAGCTACCAGATCTGAACTGATGTGTGCCGGTGGCTCTCGGGTCTTTGATCTTCTCAGTGAGTGAGTGTGTGTGTGTGTGTGTGTGTGTACTGTGACTCCCCTGTGTAAGCTGCACTTTTACATACATTAAATATGCTGAGTCATGAAAGTAAAGCTAGTAGTGATGAACCGGTGCCAGAGGGCGTCATTTCAGAGCGCACTGCTCGCAGACTCAGCTCTAATAAACCGAATACACACACAGGCCTAACAAGTCATCCTAATATACTGCAATTGTACACAGCTGCTGCTTCGCACTCTTTAAAAAGGGCAACAAACTGCCCACCCACCCGCAGATGCCTACAGGATCAGCAAATCCGCTGCAATAAGTGAGCAAAATGTTTTCAAGCTCCTCTTAACTTTTAATGCGTAATAAAATCTGCTTCTATTCCACTGCATCACGTTTTCTTCAAAGGAGTAAATCAATCACAAACAGTCCAGGGGTGATACAAATTTTCAAAGAAAGAAGAAAATGTGAAACCAAAGGAGAAAAAAATTAAATAAATTAAACATCAGTAGGTGTGGGAGTGGGTTTTAGTGTGAAAGTAGAGTGAGTGAATGAAGTGACACTGTGTTCATCAAGAACGTGACCGTGGCTGGAGTGTCACTAGACATGCTGGATTTAGAGGCCTTCTGAACAGTTCAAATTGAATCCACTGTCATTTAAAATGAGCCAAATTTATAGTGTATTACGGAAGAAATATTACTTCTCCTCATAGATTTCAGATGCCAATTTTTTTTTTTTAATTAGTAAATAATCTGTAAAGTCCAACTCCACATTTGACCCGTACCTGCAAGTGTTTGACTCGACTCAACTCCAAAAATCAACTCCAGCCTGTAAATTCCTGTTTATCACCAAACAATGTCACAACTGAATAAGAACAGAATAACTCTATTTTTGTTTTATTGTATCTTATCAGCTAGCATGCACAGATCACTTCCATTCTACCTTAGTGGCAAAGGTAAGCTCTGCCTACACAGTAAAGGAGGGACCTGTATCAGATTAGTACTTATTGTTAGAAAATCTCCTGTGATGGAGAGCTGGAACCATCAGGAGAGGAAATAAAGTATGTCACAAAGCTTTGCCTGTATCAATATGTCGATAGCTACATGTTAGAGTTAGTTTTGGAGTTGCTGTTTGGAGTTTCCATTCACCCTGCAGAGCTGCACTTGACAGCTGTTCACCCTGAGGAGCATTTGAATCCGTTGGAGATGTAGGAATATAAAAAAACAGTGTCCAGGTCCAAAAAACTGTCCAGATTTATGGTTCAGACTTGGCAGAAGGCCCATACTCATGGTAAGAAGGGAGATGGAGGAGGCACTGACCTCTACTTTTAAAGCCAGGGGCCTGTGGTACCTAGTGAGTCCAGTGGCTCCCCTGCTCTGGGCCTGGCCCCCACCCTGGCTCTGGCTCTGGGGCTCCACGCCTCGCTCCTGTCCTAGACGCCACTCCAGCTCATCCCTCTGACCGGACTGTGAGTGACGTGGGGTGGGGGGAGGGAAGGGAGGGAAAGGGGGTGGGGATTGGTGTGGACGGTGGGTGTAAGGGATTAGGGGAATGGGTGACAGGTGCAGGATACAGGGGTGCAGGTGGTGGTGGTGGTTGTGGTGGTGGTATTGGAGAGGGAAAGATGTGTGAGGTGGATTGTGGACAAAAAAGACAGAAGACAACAAACAAGGTGAGGGGACAAGAAAGCGGGCAGGGATAAAAAAAACAAACGAAACAAAAACAGAAAATGGGTAAAGAATATAAGCCGAGGTGGGGGTGGGGAAGTAATCAACTAACAGACTACACGGTGTGGAGAAGAACAAACGGACTACAGTACGAAGAAGAGCGCAAAGAGGAAGACCAACTTAAAGATGACGGCGTATGAGAGTGATGAGAAGAGAACAAGAATGAGGATGAACAAAATCATGGGCTGAAACATCTGGCGGGAACACAAAGAGGAACAAAGAGAGGGAATCGGGGAGGAAAAGAATGCAAAATACTTGTTATGAAGCGCATGCAATGAGGGATACATGAGTCCAAACCAACAGCTGAGAGATACCACAGCAAACTGCAGAGCGAGAGCTAGCACGCTAAAGGTTTTCAACACATGCCCGTGCACAGCCGTGTGTGTCGTAGAAGCAGTAAACTAAGGGAAGTTGCATCTTGAGCCTGTGTGATGCACAATGTTTTCAGACAATACAGCATTGAAAACACACTGGAGTCATTGGAGGCTTCGGTCGAGCTTTTGTAGCAACATGCTAGCTGCCCCCCGTTGTAGCAGTGCCCGCATAACTTCTGTAAGTGTAAGACTGCTACTAGCAAGCAAAGTTATACTGAAGAGGTAAAGCATTTATCAAAGGAAAAAAAATGGTAGCTTTATCAGCCACAACAGCGTGACTTGTATTGTTTTCACCTTGTGAATCTGTGTCTTGCTGGGAACGGTACTGTAGCAGGAACACCCACAAATGCAGTTTTGAGTATTCGCTCATGTGTCTTGGATTTTGTCAACGCAATAATGCAGCAACATTGTAAGTTGTTGTCCCCAAACTGTACAGATGTGTAGCTGGGATCAAAATGAGGGTCCAGCTCAAGAATGGATGGAATCCATCTCGTGACCACTGAGCAAGGTGCACCAAGGGGCCCACGGTCCCGTCCCGCTTTACGCCCCGTAACAGTCTTTTTTTCTACATATACACATGAGTGTATTTAGCTGGTATATAAACATCTAATATTTTACACAATGTGAGAACTAATTGGTGCTGCAGCTGTTGTGATCCTACCGCAGGATGTCCTCTAGTTTCTTATAATTTTTTATTTCTATTTCTTGCATTTGTGAATTGATATTATTCTATTATATCATGCATATGAGGCTGTAGTTTTTAATTTGGTCGGGTGAGGGTTTGAGGACTAGAATATCATTCAGAAACTCTCAAGATAATATAACTATATGAGGTTTCTGGCATCATTACATGAACATATCGCAAGGTAAGCTATTATTTTTATTACAACACTTTAATCTTGTAAAAATGTCATAATCACAAAATCTGCATTTTTCATTTTCAGGGTTTTGCTCTCACGATAATTAAGGTTTCATTATCACATCATTATTACGAAAGCAAATTTCAGTTCTGCCAAACTATTTTAGTAATTTGAGAATCAGATTTACAAAAAAAAAAAATCCCCCCACAGAAAATAGTCATAATTATAACTGAGAGGAACGATCAAGATTAAGAGTTTTGTAACAGGATAAAGTACAAGATGCTGAGTTAAAGTCAACATCAGAGAAAACTTTGTTTTTATGAGTAAATTTATACAAATTAACAACATAATTCTGTAGTTTATATCTTATATTTCTTACTGACACAATATGCTTACATGTATACATGAAAATTTCCAGGTAAAAATACAAGAAATTACAAGATAATTACATGAAATTTTTTATTCCTCTGGTAATTGCACTTTTATATAGAGCCATAGAGTTTTTTATTTATTACATATGCATTCACTGTATACTCTGCTTCTTGCTGCTACAATTGTAATTTTTGCTCTGCTGTTTATTCCATTTTTAAACTGTGAGATTTTCCAGCTTAATTCATTTTCAGAAGTTCTCGTGTTTGAAGGCTTTTTATTTTTTTGGAACAAGTGAAGGTTGTTAGTTCAGTGGTTAGCTTTGACTAACCCACCCAGCTTCACCCAGACTAATCAGTGAGTCCTACAGGCAGAGGAGCAAAGCAGAAACAAGTCATTGGACAGAATGAGCATGGAGGCAGCTTCAGACTATTATCTCTACAAAGCACACTGGGTTCTTCAAGGGAGAGATGTTTAAAGAGCTGTTTGTTTTATTCCATACGACAGTCTGGCTGATTAGAAATGTCATCAAAGATGTCAGCCTGGTCATGCAGCACAGAAATAATGAACCTGCTTTGGTAGAGTACACATGTTGACATGTTGTCTTACAATAAGCTGCAATAAAACACGGAGTGAAAGCAGGATGCCAGCCAGCAAGGCTCTTCCACAGGCAACTCACACCGCCATGCAACTCTGTTTCACACTCTTTTTGTCTAACATGTTATTTTAGTAATCGCACACATTTTTATGGTTTGTCTCCTTGACAACACCATGGAGTAACCAATCCCACGTGTGTCTGTGTGTGTGTGTGTGTGATGATATGTTGTGCAAACATAACAGCTACACCATTTATGTCATAGTGAGTCATACAAATGATAGCATGATGTTGCAGAGAAAAATACCGACTGAACTTCATGCAGCAATTTATAGTGTCGAGAAAGTCGAGCCGAGTGGAAGAAGCTGCTAAACTCCTTTAGTACTTACTCCATTCACACCAAGCACCCTTTCAAGCACCCTCTTAAGCCAGCTACTCTCCTTTGGCCTTGGCTGACTGGAAGCAGGGCAGCTGCAGACAGTGAGTGCATGGAGAGGGAGGCAGGCAGGCAGGCAGGGCTTCTGGCTATGAGGATGTGCATGAAGATGCAGATGTGAAAGCAGCAGCAGCAGCAGCAGCAGGAAGCGATGGTGGTGGCAGTGGGTCTGGGAAGGGGTGGCGGTGGTGCCAGTGTGGTAGAGCTGGGTGGCTTATTGTGTAGTGTGGGACCTGACACTGCGTGTTACTAAAGGTCTGGGGGGTTTATTAAGTCCCTCAACCTCAGTCTTCTCTTGAGGCTTTAGGTTCGGATCTTTTGGAGTCTATCTAACCTGTTTCACAATGGCTTGGCCATAAGCTTGATTTCCTGTTGACCAGTAAACCGTAAATGTCTGTCTGCAATAGGCTCGTTGCCCCTTAGGTAACCTTTCTGTCGCCTCATGTTTAAATCTGAAGAATGAGAGAGTCTGCTTACACTTTGTTTTAAAATCTACCTCAGCCATTTGTTTATCATGTGCCTCTAAGGTGTTTTGTTGCCGTCTAAGTCACTTCCACGAGAAAAGGGACCACTGGGGTTTTGATGACTGAGGGCCAGTTTAGGGTGCCAACAGAAGAAAGCGAGCTACACAAGAAAAACATTTACTTTTAGTAAGTATTTGAAATGTGTCATTACACCATAATTTTACACATTCACCTAACAATCCTGGGAGGAGTCGGGAAGGGTATCAGGCGTAAAAAAAAAAATCTGCCAAATCAAACATCTGGCGCTCCCCGCTGTGACGACCCATTGTTAATAAGGGAGCAGCTAAAAGTAGCACTTATATAATTTCAGAAGTTTTTTATGTTTGTAATTAGCATTTTTGTACAGTTTTATAAGTGACATTGTATTTATTGATATCCGCTATATTTGGGTACAAAGGTTTAGTGTGCTATGAGATATAGAACAGAATAGTTCAAATGAAATAGAAATTTCATTTTTTTGTTGATAATTAGTATGACATGAAGCTGATACACATTTTTTTTCCTATCTTGATACAGCAGTCAGGTGCTGTCATTGGCCTGCACTTTGAGAATCCTGCCACTATGAGGTTAAAGGTCCCTGCACACCAGCCAGGTGCCCCATCTGTTTTGCAAGTGCTAGCATGGAAAATAAAATGTTTAAGGAACTGTTTCAACTATTGAGATTAGCTGGGGCTAATTTAAGATTTGCAAAACGTTGCAGGACAAGACGCATTCGCATTGATACTACAAAAGACATGTGGCCTAACCAAACCATGAAAAGCTATTATATCACAACGTGTCTTGGTGATTTTGCATTAACCACTGCTCACTTGTGATTTGATTGTCCAAGACACATTTCAAAACCAAGTGTAAACTGGCCAGAGGGTTCAGCAAAACTGATAAAGACCCGAAGATGGCAGATGAGAGCTTTTGCTTTAGTCACCTCACCTGTACAACCATTTAACCCCAACCCCACTCCCAAAATATAAGAAATGGGGAGAAAAATCTGTGCAAAAAGCTTCAGCAATCACAGTTAGCAAAGTTAGTCTGCGATGGGTCGTGGTAAAACATGTTTTTTGACCATATATCTATATTATAAGAGAGAACAGTCATTTTTTTGTCTCACTCCTTCTGGAGAACAGCCATGTGTATGGTATTGAAATCTGTGCAAATGGGGAGTTTATGTATATATGCACATGTTTATGGTGCGGAAGGATAACTGAAAGTGCACGGGGAAGGTGCTTTTAAAGGCATTTTTGGCCCATGAATTCCCCAATCTATATATAGATTTTTTTTCTGCCGGTCAGAAAAAACAATTTAACACACAAATATCAAACAATGCCTAGGTAGCACTGTCATCCCTATCCTCCTCCTATTCTTTGAAAGTTGTTATGAGTACTATCCAGGTACTTGCAAAGCACTTCACGTAGCCTCGCCTGTCAGAATGAACATACTTATGCACTCAAAGTGTCTTCTCTACATCTTCTCTACAGCAACGTTGCCGATAACGTCCCTCGACCTCGACCGGTTTGGTCACAGATTCCTGTGTGGTAGGCTTGTGACAGTTCATTTAGCCCTGAGTAGAGATGAAGCAGCCGCAGTGCCAGCAGAACTCCCCAAATCTTTTATGCACAGTTTCAAAAGCGGATTTTTGCACAGAACAAGGGTTTTCTGTTCTAGATTTTCTCCCGCATTTCTTACATTGGAGTTGAATGATTATAGTGAGCCTTAACTCCCATAACTCAACATACAAGCATTACACGAAGATAGAAAAAAGTCTGAACCCATCCGTTGCACCATGTTTCCTTAATGAGATTCCTATTGACAGGCTCGGCTGTGCAGTGTGCATCCTGCTAAAGATGTACTGCCACTGCCTTTAATTAGAGATTTTTTTCTTTTGGCACACTCTGCTGACTTAGACTCTCATTTTGTTTATTTTGGCCTTAAATGTGTACTAATGACTGCACACTTAGGGGCATTTAATTCAAACCTAAATGAATGTTCACATTTACAAATATATCACTGGTATTGAAGCCTTGATATTTAGCTTCTGTCAGCTTGTCTCTCCTGCGACATGATATTGTCTGGAAAATCAGGTAGTTCAATGCTAATTGGTGCTGTTATGCAAATTTTTTAGAGAAAACGAGATGTTTTTCTTTTTGGGAAAAAAAAAAAAAGAAAAACTGCCACAGACAGAAAACATCCATGTGTACCAAAAAATGTCAACTTATAGTACAAAAAAGTAGAAAAGGTCACAGGAAGTCTAACTTACCTGGAAGTCAGTCACCAAGTCTCTGCCAAAGGTGCCGATGGGAGAGTCCCGGGACATGGAGGTGACTGTGGACAGGAAGCTGCTGGACTCTGTGAGGTTTGGCATGGGTGACAGATCATCTGTCCTTTCTCTCAGTCCTTCCCCTACATGGTCCAGCTTCTCCATAAAGATGTGCAGCTCAGTGCGAAAAGCCTTCATACGGGTGTTAATGGTGTCCAGGACTTGAGTGTCTGGTTTGGATCCAGAAGCTGCCCCGCCTTCGAGGCTCTCTGTCGTCACCAGGAGCCTGCCCTCAAAGATCAGGCTGTCAGTGTCTGTGATCAAACGGTCCACTGTCTTCCCAAGCCTTTCTGCCTCTCGTTTCACATTAGCAAATGACTCCCGCTCTTCCCTTCTGCGATTGGCTAGTTCAGTGGCACTGAGCTCACTACCATCTGAGGGTTTGATGCTTCCAAACCCTGAGGTGGTTGCTGTTTTCTCAAACAGATCTTCAGAGTCACTCTCACCTCCAATAGGACCTTCTCTCTTGGGTTGGAGGAGGAGAAGTCGCCCTGCCTCCTCATCCTCAGCGGCTTCTCGCCGGCCCGCATCACTTTCTGCATCGCTGTCTCGAGGGCTGCCAGTTCGCAGGCCCAGGTGTGCAGCCAGGTCGCAGCGCTGGACATTAGACATGAGAACACGGTTCTCATATTGCAGCTTCATGACCTTTCCACTCAGCTCGTTGATCTGCATCCTGGCTGATTTAAGCTCCTCCATCAACATCCCACTACTGGAGCCATTACCCGTCCCCCCATTACCAGGTTTAAACAGTACCCCCTCACTGACTTCCTCGCCAACAGGCCCAGAGCTGCTGCTTGGCCCGAACTTGAAGCGATTGAGTTCAGATGTAAGCTGCCTATTGTGGTCCTCAATCTCTGCGATGGAGCGGCGCAACAGCTCAGCCTCCTCCTCGACAAACTGCAAATGGCGACGCAACTCACTGGCCGACTCCAGCGCATCGCCGCCATATGGGGATGAGGGCATGCTGGAGAAAGGCTCTCGCCCAAAACAGTCTCTTTCATACTGACAGCGAATATCTTCGTTCTCTGCTCTTAAGCTGCGGTTCTCCACCTCCAGCTCCACAATCTTTCTACCCAGAATGTTAGCCTCCTCCTCCACCAGCTTGAGGCGCAGCCGTAGCTCAGCCTCTCGAGTGGTGTGAGGGCCACCGCCAGAGCACTCCGCAAGGGGAAGGGGACTGTCCACGTCCCCGTAAACTGATTTGTACTTCTGCAGCTCCTGCTCCAGTTCGTCTTTTTCACGGCCAAGCTTGGCCATCTTTTTCCTCATAAGGCCAGACTCCTCTTTGGCAAACTGGAGCTGGCACCTGAGGTCTGCACTGTCCTCCTATTGAAATAAACACAATGACACAATTATGTAAAGCTGGTGATGTCCCATACTTCTCTTATTGTCAAAACAAATCCAATAAAAAGTCAGTATCCCTGAGTCCTGACTGTGGCTTTGTAGCACCAAGCCTGTTTGTTCTTAGTAGGTAATACAACAAATTAGATCATTAAAATATGCAGTTAAATATTGCATAAAACATCAACATAGATGGCTAGAATAATTACAGTGCTACAACAATGGAAAGTATTTTCACTACTCATAGATAATTTTAAAAAGTCTACATAAGTAACTAAAAAGACGGATAATTATAGAAATAAATAGTCAAATATTTAGCTAATTGTGATGAACACATGACTGAACCACAGGTTCTGCCTCCATGTGGATGTATGACTGCAAAATTTACCAAAATGACATAAGATGATTACATAAAATTAACAGACAAAAAAAAAAAAAAAAAGGTTGGGAATAACTGCAATATATAATTGAACCCAGAAGGAAACAGGACATTTATTGGGGATGATGTATGAAAGAACTGGATAAAACAAGGCTACAGTAAGGGTTCTGCCAAGGGCTCAGCTTAAAGGGTGCAGCTGCAGAGTTGTTTTTCAGTTATCTTCAGTTATGGTTTCTCATATTTAACTTTTGACTTCACAGTTATTTCTAATATTTTTTTGTGTGTGTCTTGTTTTGATTCCTTTGTTTCTGCCTTCAGAATAAATTTTTTCTTTAATTTTGTCAAAGCTGCTTTTCGCTCAAAATATGCTGCTAATCCACGCCTGTAAAGAGCGGGTGAAAAAAAAAAGTATTATTCTATTTTCACAGAGAATAACGCGTTTATCTTTTTATTGTTTACCTGACTTGTGGATTTCTTGTCTTTAAATGTTTCCCTGCTGCCTCGTCGCCTCAGTGCGGTCTGTAAAAGAACAAAAACGTGTCATCAGAAACAAACATCTTCACTGCTGCTGCACAAAAAGGAAGGAAAGTTTTAAAAAAAAAGGCCAACATCAAAGCAGAGTGATAAAAGAAATAAGAAGGCTATTAGTGAGGATCTATTGATATTTCCATATATCATGATGCCAGTGTTTATGCAGACAGCCACAGTGATGATGGCTCCTCATGACACCAAAGCAGTGGAACAAATGTGTTTGCTAATATGTATGCCAACTCCCTAATGTTAAGAAGACTGAAAAAGGAAGCACATTAATCTATGTGCATGTGTTATATAACATTAGCATCATCAGGTCAAAGCTAGGTCTGGTAAGGAAGTGTTTACTCTAATTCTCATTGCACATCATGACATAATTACTGTCAGATACTGTCATGGTAATAACCTGTATTAAAGGCTAACCTCTGGTTAGCATGTCAGTCTTCCTGTGGTTTAATGGAGCGGCAGATTGAATAGACAACATATGCGATTTATACAATTAAACTAAAATGCCCCCATTCTGCTTTTTATTCCACTTAGAAAAGTTGCGAATTCAGATGATGGGGGTGTTCTGTCTGTCATGTCTGGTGATGTATGATGCACCAGGGTGCTTTAGATCCCATTCAGAGCTCAGTGTGACAGACGTCTTATCCCGGCTCAGATTCAGTGACACATGATGCATCCACAACACTCTGAGGGGAAAGCATCTGCCCGTCCAGCGGGGAAATCTGTCCCGAAGCTAATACAACAGTAGGCATCGCACGCAAAGCCTGGATAAAGCAGGGCCTTCTGCACGCCAGCTTAGTCTTACTGACTAATAAAAATCATTCTTTTTTTTTTTTTTTTAATCGAGTCCCTTTCTTACATCAGCTACGGCTTGATCAGACTGGCACAAGATAGATTAGCACAGAGAGAGGAAACAGGAGAGGGGGAAGAGAAGTGAGAGAGAAAGGGAGGAAGAAATCCCCCTCTATAAATGCAGAGCCTTTTCCAGGAGCAGATACTGCCCCGGCAGGGTTATTTAAAGGTAAGCTACAGTTGGGTTTCCTTCTAGGAAGCATAACTTGATATTAATATTTCTGATGTCACAGTCACAATCACATATCAGTGCTCTCTTACTTATTGAGAAATTGTTTGTGAAAACTGATGAATTTTCTGAGGCTGCACTAAAGATGAATGAGGACCCAGAACCTGCATTTTTGACCAGTTTCTGTATCTCAAAGTCTCCTTTTGATTATGTTCCAGGACTATACTTAGGTCAAAGGTCTCCGTATGAGCAAACTCTTTCCACTGAAGCAGACTAGTAATTTATTTTCAGATTTTTTGCTTATTTGCCTGCAATCTCATAGTTTGAACGTAATTACCAAAAGGTGGTCTTCTTTTCTTTTTCTTCTTTCACTTGCTCCCTTTAAGGGTCACCACAACAAATCATTTATCCGTAGCACCCTCCCCTGTCACACCATGACAGAGGAGGGTGCAGATGATTAATGTCAGATTCATGGATGTCCTTCTTCACTGCATCCATGAATCTTCTCTGTCGACTTCCTCTTTTCCTCGTGCCCGGCAGCTCCATATTCAACATCCTTTGTCCGCTATTCCTCCTCTGTACGTGTCCATATCATCTCAATCTCGCCTCTCTAACTTTGTCTCCAAACCGCTCAACCTGAGCTGCACACCTGGCATATTCCTTCCTAATTACTGTTCCCCCTGGTTACATCCACTGAAACTCTTAATATGTTCAGCTCTGCCACATCCAACTCAGCCTCCCGACTTTTTGTCAGTGCCTCCATCTCCAAACCATACATCATAGCAGGTCTCACTACCATCTTGTAAACCTTCCCTTACACTCCTGCTGCTATCCCTCTGTTACTCTGCTCTCCCTGACACTTGTCTGCACCCACTCCACCCTGTCTGCACTCTCTTGTGCACTGACTGTTGCTTTGGATGGTTGACCCCAGGTATTTAAACTCATCCACCTTCACTACCTCTTCTTGCAGCTTGTTCCACCCGTCTCCCTCTCATTCACACACACGTATTGTATCTTGCTTCTACTGATTTTCATTGCTCTTCTCTCCAGAGCATACCTCCACCTCTCTCTTCCACCTGCTCCCTACAGATGGTAATGAATTAAAACAGAGCGAACTTACACGACCTAATTTTATCTAGCAAACCTTTATATGTTTGTGGGGGAAACTATGGTATATTTTACACCTCTTTTAATTAAAGCACTGTTAGTGTTACATCTTTGTTTAAAGGACAAGAACTAACTGAGATGTTCATAAGCGGAGCTCTAAAACATTTGGCACAACGAGCCCTTGGAGAGCTTAATACTTCTTAGTCTTCTTAGCTGAGACTTCAGAAAGGCAAATATCATTACTGTAATTTGTTTGTTTGCAATTCAGACTCATGCGGTGCTAAGGCACTATTTTTCTCTTTAATTTATAGCCAATGTATTAAAAAGATTAACATAAAAGGTGTTTGCCTTAGAGGACACAATCTCAAAACCATCCAGCAGTCTGCTGACAGGGGAGCACTAACCAAAGGTACAGCTATTCGCTTTTGGGTAGCATCGTTTTGTTTTACTTGTATTGCAGGCTGGAACATATTTTTCCCACGTGCGACATAGCAGAAAATAAATAAACTGCATTTTCACAAATGTAATCCCTCTTTTTTCTTTCTCCACAGAGAATCCAGAAAGTACCAAAACTCCTGTTTTGTCCCTACAGATTCTCCTTATTTGCACGTCAGCATGTCTTAATGTTGCATCCAGAACGTGCACCCCTTGGGCCTGCCCCACAGCTTGAGAATCACTGCATTAACCTAAAGAGGCGCGTGTCGAAGAGCGATCAATCTCCGAACCTATTCTGCATATTCATGTCGAATCATGTAGTAGAGATTGGAAAGGTGTACGCCGTGCCACACATTTAAACTTAAAATGGTAGTTTTATTGTTTTTCTTCAGAGTGCCAAATAATGTTATTACATTATTATTATACTTTTCTATGACTCTTGTTTGTGTGAATGACTCAAATGCTTACAATAACTCAATGAACAGAATCAGTGTTTTGGCGGCTCCTCTTTTAGCAGCCGCTGTGCTTTTTTTTTTTTTTTACTTCACTTTTATTTTCACTTGGCATACAGCAGACTCTTCCCTGCACACGCTCTGTTGCCATCCTAAACAGACCAGAAGGACAGTGTGAATCATTCATGGCCAGACGGATGGAAAGTGTGAGGGTGAACCTGTTTTGCCCAGAGCGGGAACGGACCTTGACTCAGTCGCTGGCTCCGCGACAGGAAGGGAGCGCCCACTTAGAAACGGCAGCATAAAATGAGCATAAGCAAACTGCAGGCGGTGACGGTTACAGAAAGATCTGCTTTGTGAACTCAGCATTGTACAATAGTCTGTGACAAATTTGAACACAAATTCTCTGTTGATTTTGTGTCTTCTTTTATTTTGTAAGGTTTGTGTGCAGAGAAATTCAAAGGGGACAGAGTGGAGACAGATTTGCGTTGCAGCTCAAAAGAGCTTCACAGGTTTGTTTCATTTCCTAATTGCGCCACTCTTCCTTTTATCAGCACACGTCTTCGTCTACTCCTCTGTTCTATCCGCAGCCTCGTTCCAAGTTTCGACCTCTGTGCTGCTGTTCTCAAAAAAAAAAAGAGTTCACATTGAGCTGAGTTATCCCGGCCTCGCCGGCTTCACAAGATCTGTTTGAGAGATTGTTTGATCAAATTGTGGCGCCAACTGTCTGGGTTTCTCTTGAAGAAGGAAAAAAAAAGGCAGAGACTCCTTAAATTTACCCCGAAACTTAATTTGTCAAACAGAATTTTTTAGACATTGCAAATAGTTAAATGTCAAAATGACTGACGATGATGACACAGTTTACCTTGAGGGAAACTGCACGGCTTTCTCATCTTTTCTTATAAGCAGACCTCAGTATTTCAGCTTCAAACATCCTCCTCCAAGCAGTAACTCTTTTTTTATTTGGCAATTACTGACAGATTCATTTCTATTATTATTATTTATTTATCAGTTGCATCAAAAGTGTGCAACCACAGCCCCTTGGTCCTGCTTCAGCTTTGTTTCTGTGTATCGCCAACACCAGTTGTGGTTTAATTCCCAGTCCTGGTGACAGAGCTAATCTCTCTGGGGAGACAGCGGATTAGACAAAGCTCCTCAGAACCCCAGACTGCCATTGTCAGGGGGTCCCTGTTTATTCTATGCACAAGTCAGTATGTCAGTCAGAGAAACAACAGTGTAATCAAGTAACTGAAAGGACACTCCTTGGATCATTTGTCTGAGCTTTAAATATTGGTTAATATTCATTAAAATGCCAGATAGCTGTATGGCGTTGTTCTAATCCTAAAAATGTGATTAGAGAATTTTAGAAAAGCAACTCACTTGACATGTTTATTATATAACAAGCAATTATTTATTTATTTATTTTAAGATTGAGGGAAACTGAAGTAACGGGTTCTTCACATTTTACCGAGAGCTGTTAATTTGAAAGCAGTTTGTTTCAACACTGGCTTTATGTGGGTCACAGAAGCAGCAACCTTCAGGGCTGAAAGATGAAGCCAACATAGAAGCGTCACTTGAGGTTGGCTCCAAAAGCGGGAATTCCCCACGGACTACCTTGTTGAAACGCCCAACTTTAGAGCGGAAATAAACACGTTGACAGCCTGGTATAAAAAAAAGCTTTTTAAATCCATCCATCCATCCATTTGCTTCCGCTTATCCTGTTTAGGGTCG
>JAVDPK010001931.1:293629-305364 GCA_034780415.1 Cichlasoma orientale
TTGCAGATCTCCCTGCATAAAGCCACATTTAGGTGCACCGCAGTCAGGTACAGAAACAAATGAGTTTACTGTTACCATGACTGGTTAGTTCATTTGTGCTGTTGTGCGACTTTGGTGTTTTGATAAATACTTGTAAAGTATCGACATAAACGATAACGGACTGCGCTTATATAGAGCTTTTCTCCTCACACACACTTACACGTTCACACTCTGATGGATGCATCAGAACCAACTTGGGGTTTAGTTTCTTGCCCAAGGACACTTTGACACGCAGATTGGAGGAGCCAGGGACCGAACCGCCGACTCTCCGATTAGTAGAAGTCATAGCTCTACCTCCTGAGCCACAGCTTTTCTAGTTATATTTTACAATCTATCTGATGTAATGCCCCGGTTTCCCTCAAGAAAAAAAAACTTTGGTATGGTTATTGCTGAGTGAGTGTAATAAAGAGTGGATTCAAATCCTACTCTTTATTATTATTATTATTATATTAAATATTAATTTATACTTTATTATTACATACATATTATTATAAAATGATCATGTAGATGATTTTATTTAAGGAGTCAATGTTAAGGTGCTTTGTCCATGAACTGTCTGCCACTGCAGTGGTGCTTGTTTGTATGTTAGCACTCAACTTCAGTAGAAAGGAGCTCCAAAGAGAAAACAAACAGGGCTGTCTCTGTGGGGTTTATAAAAACTAGAATCAAAATCGAAGCAGTGTTGGATTTTTTCTTCTTTTTAATTGCATCACAGTACTCCTTAGTCATGGTTTACAAGGTGTAATGAAGGGGAAATGAAGAAGTGCTCAATCCAGTTGGGCTTCATTCTTATCAGTAAGGGTGTTCCTCCTTTCTCATCTATGACTGATTTTATCTCCGTGACTCTGAGAAACTCTGAGAACAAAGGGCAGTTTCGTAGATTCAGTTATTAAACTGATCACCGAACAAATGGTTTGTAAACATTCTTATTATTTCCTGAAATGGTTATCATCTCTGCATTTTGAATTTCACAGGAATGAAAGATTTTTGAAGCAGGTCCGTGGACACAGAAATGTGGAATCTATATTTGAACACATTTGGGGGGCTGCGTTACCAAAGAGGCATAGACAGTTTGTGTTTTTCTGGGACAAACCTCGGGGGGAAAACACACACACACAAAAAAAAATAATCATTTGGAGCAGCCGCTGTCTCAGCCTTTCTACTTACTACTCCCTCCACTCGTCCTCTGTGAACAAGACAGTCTGTGTCATCTTATGCTCATACAAGTATGCATCATTGTACCGCCACCAAGCATCGACGAGGTGAGCTGCATTAAAAAGTGCACTCAGCGACAATAACGTAGCACAATGTGGGCTTCAAATCAGCATGCCCTGCATTACAGTGATCTGAAAAATTAAAAAACTCCTCACGTGCGACACCCTCTCGCCTCAGTTTTACTGTTGCCCAATAACTTTCTCTTAAAATGTTATCAGTATTACAGCAACAGCACGAGCTGCATTTGCTGCGTCGGCGCGTCCAGAGGAGACGAGAATTTTGCCTCTCGGTCAGTCGTCTTTGAAAACAGCAGTGTTGCAGGCACTGACAGTTAAGGTCAGAAACGTCTTCAGAATATAGAGTCTGAACCAGAAAGAGATCTTTCTGAAGAGCACACAGAAGCATGCGGAGTCTCATGGAGACAATGTGGCATGAGCTTAAAATCAAAGCAGCCTGAGCGGCACACAGAAAACATAAAGACAGGAAAAGAGAAACGGTGTCATCCAGCTGCCGAAAGAAAGCCACATCTTCAGACTGACTGGTCTGGTATTAGCCTACTTTTTCTTTGTTGACAGACGGCATGTTACCTCCTGTTGTCAGAATCGATTAGTCTAAGCAGCTGAAGTTGAGCAGCACTGAGAATAGCTTCTGTTCATCTTATTACCTGTGAGAAGGCCTTACTTCAGAGATATCAAAGCAAATACTCCTCCACTGAGGGAAATGGTCATTTGGAAGCCTGAATTATATTGATACAGCAGCAAAAAGCACAAATTAAAGATTTTAAAGAAACATGAGTCAATTGGAAGTGTGTGTGCACAGGAAATACAGTTCCAAAAGTCAAAGCCCATTCATAACAACTGGGGAAAAAAACCCTACAAGACTGTCATGTTTTTAATGTGCTACTTCTCGGGATGTAACTATATATTACACGCAAACACGTGTAGTGAAAAACAGCATCATGGTCAAAATTACTAAACTAAAAGAAACAGTTTTACAGCCAAAAATCTGCAGAGAGATCTTGTTTTGATTAGCTGAACTGACGAGAAGAAATGAAGAGAAAACATGTTGGCTAAAAGAAGTTGTTAAACTTCTTCCCTAACACATATTTATGGGGAATGACTTCTTCACACATCTGAGCTGCGAGTGGGAGAGGTGGTTTGGCCTTTAGGTGTTCTCGCGTAGTACAGTAAAAGTAATGCGCTCACACAGCCTTAAGGAAGATCAAAAGATCAAAAATTACAAGCAACCAAACCCAAGTGGGTCAGATTGCCGGCCCTGCATGAGGCGACCGTTTAGAAAAGGCTGCTGAAGTTTTGACAAAATGATTTCACTGCAGTGACCCTGCTGATCAGCTCAGTGATTATCATTTATCTGAAGTAGATTTCCCCTTGGCTATATGTGGAACTACACATTTAGTCACAAACTAAATTCACACCATCACTGGTATTTTCACTGCTGCACTGGGCAGCTGGGTTCGCCTTGCTAAAGATCAGATTACTTTAGTGATTTTGTGTCCTGCTTGTGCGCACAGAAGGCCTGAAAAAACAACAACGTCGGAACATCCAGCATCTCAGCATTACTATTCTCTGACCTCTTTGGTCCTCTCCAGCTCGTTGGCCAGTGCCTGTTTGCCAATCTCCACCTCGATGATCTTTTGTCTGAGCAGCTCGTTCTCATCCTCAGCTCTGCTGCGTTTGTCCTCCACGATCTCCAGCTCGTTGTGCAAACGTACCGACACGTCTTTGGCCACCTGCAAAATGCACGAGTTAATATGTTAACGTAGGTACTCGTCTAGTGACTTGCATCCAAACACATCCACACTGTTTTATCATATAATTTGCTGTCCTATGGGAAGAACATCCTTTATTATTACTACAATTAAATTCACAGATTAACTGATAATGACAATAATTATTAGTTTCTCTCTTAAATCTGTCTATTAATTATTTCACTTTCCACTTGGACTTCTTGGAATTAGTTAGTTGCTTAGAGTGGTGATTCTCAGACTCTGGGATGGAGGCAGTGAAAATGAAGTAGTGAAACAAAGGTAAGGAACATTGGTTTCTGACCTTTGTAAAATTAAACGCAGACTCTTTTTTTTATTGCTATTGATTGATAAAAAAAAAAGTGGAGCGTGAGGCATGAACTTTTTCCAGTTTCGAAAATGTGAAATGCCAGAAAAAAGTTAAAGAACCACTGGCTTTGAACAGATGCTGTGAAGATGCTGTTTTATTATCTAAAAGATAAAAATGTTTTGATTTAAGGAGTTTATCGTGACATCAATGTTGTGTCTGAATACATGCAATCATTTGGCATCACAGAAGGTCAGTGTAAAAGTTTTGAGTAGTAACAGTTCTGTGCAATCACTGAGAAATATACAGACAAATTCGCAGACCTTAAGATCCTGCTCCAGACTCCGCAGCAGCTCGCCGTCCACGTGGCCGGTCTGAGCGACCCGTAGGCTCTTCTGCTCTGCCTTTCGCAGACGGTATTGCAGGATTCGGCAGTTTTTGTTAGAGCGGTCCAGCTCCCTCCGCAGCTCCTGTACCTGGTAGACCTCCTCCTCCAGATAGCTGTCTCGCACCTCCTCCATCTCAGCCCGCAGCTCGTCCACTTCATCCTGAGAGAGAGAGACAGAGGAAAACCAATGTGCAGCTGGCTTTTAGTATGACCTGGTCAGGTAACACATGTAAAACATGCCCTAAATTATAAAAACATTAACTTCGTTAAAGGGACAGTTCAACCCCAAATCTAATTTCTATCCAGACAGTTTTGGTGACGTCTGCTATAAAGATTCTTGCCTTTTCTTAATTATAATGGAAATAGATGGTATTCTTCTCATGGTGCTCAAAGTACCAAAAATAACTTTGAAAAAATAAAATAAAATCTTGATGTTTCGTTCCAGAAATTACAATTTAGAATCACCAATTAACCCACCATGAATGTCTTTGGACTGTGGGAGGAAGCTGAAGAGAAGCCACACAGGCACAGGGAGAACATAGAAAGTCCACACAGAAGGGCCGCAGCCAAAGGGTGTGTATGAACCCAGGATCTTCATGCTGTGAGGAAAACTGTGCTAATTTCTGCACCGCTGTGATGCCCATAATAACTTCCAGTTTCAGCATACTTGTCTGCAGTTTACTGTAAAGACACAACCTGACTGCTCAGCTGCAGTGCTGCTCTGCTGCATGTGCTGCAGACTGTGCTGAGTAAACAAGACACACTACAGTGGGCAAACTGTGCAACGACACCCTTTCAGAATTGAATCTTTTTCTGCATTGTGTTGTTAAAACAGTTTTGGACAACATATACACCAACAGCGGTGCATCTGCGATAGGGCAATAGATATATATAAATCTGAAACAAACTCTAAGCCTCTCTGTATTGTATAATAATCAATAAACCTGTAATATGCTGATAGTATTGCTATACCTAAATTCAAACCAGAGGAGGGCCTAGAATTTAAGATTTTTCCTACACAGTGGTAGAAAAAAGGCCAGTGGACCAGACCAATTTTTCTTCAGATGGCAGAACAAAAACAAAAGGATTCATCTTCTCCTCATCGTGACAATCAACAGCAGATTCAATGTAAAACCATGCACACTAATGTCTCAAGTCAGACACTAGATTTCCCCCACTTGGAGCTCTGAGGACGGGGCGTTTGTTTGGGGCAGAATGTAAACAACACCGGTTGTGGCAAGAAGACGTTTTACAGCTTTCTTAAGCACTTATTTTAGCACTACACATTCAATGTGTAATGGTTAGTGATACAAAGATATGAGAAAGGAGATACAGTATGCAGCAATATACCGTTTTTAGATTATACTAATACTTTTATATGATTACATGAGTTCCAGTAATGCAGGTACTCTCAGAGCTGATGACGTAACATTACTAGTTGGTTCTAAGCATCTTATCTTTGGATTGGATGCATTCATATTCTCCACCTCCTATCAACATAGCATCACAGTCTGGAAAAAAGGCAGATTTATCTGCAGTACTGAGGTACTACAGTAGTTTGTTTGGTGACCGGTGAGGTAGCTGTTTGCCTCCCATCTTGACAAATCGGTTTGCTCTGTAGATTTCCCCTGAGACAGATATTCCTAGGAGTTAACTGGCATTAGATGAAAAGACAATTGGGCACAGAAAAAAAGAGAGGGAGGGAAGAGTGTGTCAATTAATGAAAACTAAATCCATCCTCATTTGGATCGGGAAAGCACACAGTCCATTGTTATATGAGGAGGGCCCTGGAGGAAGCAGCTAATGACCTCGCACAGGGTCGAGCCAATCGATGATCAGGTTAAAAGAGTCAGAGGCAGAGCAGCATCCTGGAGGCAGGTATATAATCGCTGATGTTTATGAAGGGTGTGTGTGCTGGGTCACCACCGCTACTTA
This sequence comes from Cichlasoma orientale, assembly GCA_034780415.1. Lineage (NCBI taxonomy): Eukaryota > Metazoa > Chordata > Actinopteri > Cichliformes > Cichlidae > Cichlasoma > Cichlasoma orientale. The sequence continues at coordinate 299,279 of JAVDPK010001931.1, forward strand.
GTCCTCTCTTTGATGGATGGTTATTTTTTTTAAATTAGCAACTGCTTTAAGAGAGCTGAGAGATTTTTGTTCTGATTGCAACGAAGACCTGCAACAGATTGTTTTTATTATCTATTTATCAGCCAATTATGTCATCAGTTTATCGATTCACTGTTTAGTTCAGGAAACTGCAGACCTACGTCTGACTAACATCCTTAGGATGTTTTCTCAAATCAAAAAAACAGAAAATCAATATAATGAGAGAAATAGACAGCCAGTAAATCTTATGATCAATAAATGATCAATAATTAATATATAATTTCAGCCGATCGAACCTTTTAAAAGCCAGTGGTAAGATACCATCTATTATTTTCATAATAGAATCATTTGATGATTATCTTTGATTCAATAAGGTCATATAAAGGTCAAAATGAAATGTTTTATCTGACCAACTTTCAAAAATCAAATAATATGAAACAGGGTAGAAAAACAGCAAACTGCCACATTTATGCTTGAACAAAGCAACAATCAAACAGTTGCTGATTAATTTGCTGTTAATTAACAATTATTTACTGCAGCTCTAAAAAAAACAAAACAAAAAAAATCTGTTTTTTTGGTAGTAATGTAGTGTTGCCATGTATACTGTATATACGCATAGTTTTGATCAAATATCACTCCCCATCTCCCCTGTCTCCCTTCACCCCAAGCAAAACACCTGAACCATCAGACATAATAAAACTAAGAGATTCCCAAGAAAAATAAATGTGTTAAACATTTTTTTTTCCATGAGCATAAGATGCAGCAGCGATGGGAGCGCCGGTACATTTTCGGCCATGGGGGGGTTGGGGGCCCTAAAGGACCTCAGAGACCCAGCTGGCAGGCTGACAGCCAGGCAGGAGGGTGTTTGAACCCCACACACATGGGACATCTGACTGTTATCAAGTCCAGTGGGATAAAGCCATTACAGCGAGAGCCAGTAAAGCTGATTAACTCTCTTGTGTCTCCACTGAGCCAGAGAGAGACACAGACATGCGTGATCAAGTTTGAAATAATACTCTCATCAGTAACATGCAAATAAACCTTGAAAAAAAAAAAAGCTGCAAGTTTGTATGGCGCATTAACTGTTTGCCTCCCCTCCCCAAATTATGTGGATAACCTACTTAAAGAGGGGGAGGGGGATCCTGCATATAAAAAAGATCACTGAATTTCCAAACAGTGGTTTAAGAGTGCTGTTCAAGGCATTATAAATGTATACCCTCTTAAAAGCTTGTGGGTTTTTTTTAATCAATCTGGGGTTTGTACATGTTCCCATTAACATATGCTGTGCACACAACTTCAAAAAGTTAAGAAATAGGAAAATAAGGTCTGCATTACATCTGATTGCAACCTCTTCACATCATTACGCACACAGATGTAATTATCTGTGTCCCAAATGCAAGAGTGGAAAGTGGATGTTGAGACTTTCTGTCAAAACAGACTTTTGTGACTTGACAGCAACAGTATGAAAACCCTACAAATTTAAAGGGCATACAAGGAAGAAACCTCTGTCAATATAATCCCAATGATAAAGGTCGAACCAGCGGGGAATCCCAGGAAGCGTAAAAAATAATGACATGATGGATGGAGAGTGGACAGAGATGGGGGACTTCATGGGGATGACAGCTGAGCATCAAGGAAAATGTCGTAGAATTGTAAAGACGTATTAATTTACAGGATGCTTTCAATTAGTGAGCAGGTGAAAGTTCAAGGACACTTAAAAAGAACCTGACAATGTCCTGTGACGGGACGGGTTTTGATTGGATAGCTGCTCTGGATGAAATGTGCACAAAATTTGCTGCTTTTTTAAATCCAGGAACACCAGAGATTTTTCGGTGACTTGTTGAAATCAAACTATCATACCTTGAGGTAGTCGTTTTCTGATCTCAAGTCCTCAATTTCCCGCAGCAGATCCTCCTCGGTTACATGCTTGGTGCTTGGCAGTTTGAATTGTGCGCTTGTGGAGGGTTTCTCCTGCTTGTGTTTCTCTCCGTGCGAGCCCGGAGCGAGCTGAGCCTGAGACATGCTTCCTTTGGCGGCGGAAGCCTCGGTTGTGCGCAGCGGAGTAGCAGCTGTGGCTCCGGCCGCTTCTCCCCGCAGAGGATTATCGGCTCCCAGCTGATCCCGGTCACTGGAGCCGGTACCGGACTCGGCGTCGCTACTAGCGGCTGGTGCCAGCCTCTGCTCATCCGACAGCGGCTCGGACGGGCAGTCTGACAGGTCTGAGCTGCTGTCGGTCTGGCTGACTCGGCCGAGAGGCGCTCCGGTCGGTACCCGGATCGGAGATCCATGGCTGAGAGGGCCCGGGGACCCCGAAGCTAGTTTTCCCTTTTTGCCTTTGGCGAGGATCGGACTGCTGGTGCTGTCCGGCTTGATGCTGGCGGCTTTGGGCTCAGCTGCACCATGCTGTGGCACCTTTGCGGGCTTTTTCGCGACGGCAGACTTGGTGTTACTTTTTGCCGTGGCTGGTTTCTCCTTCGCTCCGGCTGGGCTGCGTCTGGAGCTGCGGTTCAGGTGGGCTAAGGGCACTGTGGCAGACTGCTGCTGCTTGCTTAGTTTGGGGGATTTTGGTACGATGGCAGGTGGTTTGGCGGAGCGGGAGTGCACGTCTTTCAGGAAAGGTCTGGCCGGTGAAGGCGCTCGGTTCAGTCTCTTCTTTTCCAACTGGTGGTTCTGCGGTTTGGTGTCGCTGCCAGAGCCATTGGAGCTCTCCATTATACACCGACACCGGCAGCAGGAGGGTGATGAAGGAAACGATCAATCCACAGCGCCGCGGAAAATCTCTGACATGCAACACCAGAAAAACAGCCAGGTTTCTCTACCTTCTTCTGCTTCGTCGGGTTGGGGATGCGCATCCTGCGTGGCGCTGGGTGTTTTTATTTTACTCCATCCTGAGTGTATTCACCAGGTTGTCATTGTAGTCCCCTCTGCCTGTGGCCCCCTTTGGAGGAAACGCTGCAATAAAAAAGGGATTACTGGGACGGATGGGATGACAGACAGGTTGCATCTGCAGACAGGGCTTGTAAGACTCAAGTTAGAAAGAAGGGAGTCAGTCGGAGTCTCATCAGCCTCTTCTCTTCTTCCACAGACCGGTTTTCCACTCCTCTCTTTTACCGGGCTGAGTGTGTTAGACCCCGGTGTCTCTTACCCCTTCTCACTCCTTCCAATCTGACATCAAAAATCTGCAATCGCTGCGGCGAAGCACGACGCCCGTGATTTTCTCATGGGCGCATGCGCCGCTGCTGCTTCACAAGCACCCGAGCACACCCCTTGTTTTCTCTGGGACCAGGTCTGACACGCTCTGGTGCGCATGTCCTAATGGCACGCACAGTATTGGCTTATTGAACACCTTCACACAAGGTGCAAAGACGCGCTCAAGAGGAGCAAATACTCTCCTCCTCAAATCAATAATTCTCCACATATATAATCCCCAATATTAAGTAAAACATCACTATTTGTAGTATCTTGGAAGACACTTGGAAGTTCAAAAACCTAAAATTTTAAAAAGAGACAACGTAAAATAAATCAAGACCATAATCTGGTAATAAATATAGACATCTTTAATTCCATTTCATTAGTTCAAGAATGCCACAAGTTATAAATACAACAAATCTGCTTTAAACATGCCAAAACTTTTCAAAAACAGGTTTAATACAAAGTACAGTCTTCCATCTTAAAGGATACACATTTCAAATAAAAGCAATTTAAATGTATATTTTAAACATTGAGTAGTAAAGTAAGGCTTGGGCTATTAAAACAAAGATCACAGGGTTAGTGCCAAATGCTGAAAGTCAAAAGGAGGGGGACAAATGAAAAGTTTCCTTCCAAACAACTGAAGAAATCCTCACAGCTCATGTTGTGATAAAACCCCAGATTTTTAGATCATTTGTATTCAAAGGTCGTTTTGCTGGCTGATGATCTTATTGCAAGATGTGGTTTAATGAAAGAGACGGTTTCATTAGCAAAGGCATCCCATTTCATCATCTGTTTTTTGATGAATGTCTTCATTTGTTAGAATACACAATGTGCCATTTTATTCCCACAAAAGCTAGCGTTCAATATAAAAAAAAAAAATTCAATTAAAAAAATAATTTCAAATCAGGTAATTTAAACAGTTTTCCTCATCCTTTCCTCAACCTCAGACTCGAGCTTTTACTGCGACATCTAACAAAACACAAACACAGTGCTACACTGCCAGTATCGGATTCATTTAAAAAACAAAGACGGAAGAAATAAAGTGGACCGATTATGCTTCTCTTTAATTTCTCTGTCGTATATAGCACAATGCGGCGATATGTGCTCATATATTAAACCTAGCCAAAGTATTAAATGAGAGTCAAAGTTCAGGCTTCAGACTGCTCTGAATACTCGTTTTCATGGAGTTCGGGGGGTTTAATCACTGAAATTTACTGTATCTGGACCCCAGATCTGTCATATATCATTTTTGAGAATTACTTCACCCACCTGCTGTTCAAGTCTTCTGTTTGTGAGGGACAGCCAATCAGAAGAAATGTGGCTTAAAGGGAGGAGCATGGGAGCTCAAATGCCTTGTTTCAGACAGTGGATTAACTGAGGGTCTTCACTGAAGCCCAGTATAAGATAAATAAGGATTATTTTGACCTGTGAATCATGCAAATTCACTTTAGCAGAGTCCAAGAATACAAATATGAAAATGAGCATAATAGGTCCCCTTTGAAGGCTTTAATTTTACAAAGGAGGTCTTACATTACATGCACTACCTAATATTTCTGAAAATGTGGAAGGAACAGGTTATCCACATACTGGTCCATAACAAACTGCCAAATCCAAATCAAAAGGAGAAAACAAAAACAAAAAAACTCCACAAATGTCCACTTTAAGCATTACATTTATTTTGTTAAAGAACTCAAAGCCAATCAAGCCGCTAGTACAACAGAATGCACACATAGGAACCGACCAAAGTTTCCTGAGTCATTCAAATACTAACCAAACCTTCTTGCACTTTCCCTCCAAAAGGGACACACGCGCATTTGTTGCTAACCTGTATCTGAATTCAAAGGAAAAACAAAACACAAATATTAGTAACAAAACAAAGGCTGAACCACATATGCCAGTGCACTTTCTTCTCTGATATACAGGGAAAATTCCCTTGTACAAAGACTACATTACCCATCTGTCCTTGCAACCCCATCGGACATGGAAGAGTTCAGAGCGGCCACTGCTGAGGCGAGATCGATCTTTATTAGTGCTAAACTATATGTCATGTACTTTCCGTTTCTGCATGTCAGCTTAACTAGGGAAAATGGATTGTAGTGCAAAACATTACAATTTATACACATTTGAAAAGAGCTGTTCCAGCCACTTTAATACTATTAAGGCAAAGCAATATAAACTGATATGATATCACCACGACACAGCCCCCCACTGCTGGCCACAACCATCTGCACCATGTCCAGTCATTACAGCAACACACTATATTTACACCATGTGCTTTTGTTTACTTTGAGTCATTCTGAAACCATACATATTAATACGCACACAAAACTACACTAAAACTATGTACCTGCAGACCGAGAGTTTAAACTAAGCAGGGGAGCCGTGAGATGCTGCCATCCCTTTTCTGTGAGCTAGAAAATGCAGATAACAGACCCAACGGAGACAATGTTAAACTTGGTGTGATGACAAAAGACAACCAAAAGCAAACAAGCTGTAAGGCCCTCAGTAATCGCCCTCCTCAAAAAAAAAAAAAAAAAAAGTGCAACTGCTACCAGAGGACTCTACTTGGAAGGCACCTGCTGGGCACAGCTAGCCTAACCATCTGAGCAATGAGGTAGTCTGGGTCAAGTGTTGACAGAAAGATGGAAGGAAGTGGGTGATTCATCAGGCCTAAGTGTTAGTGTGGTGCAGGTCATAGTGTACAGTAGGGCTGGGCGATAAAACGATAATGATATGTATCGCGATAGACACGCAATCAATATCAATAGAAAATGCGCTCGATAGAACGTTCGATATATGTTTTTTTCATTGGAATAAACCAGAGCAAAGATTCCGCTTTAAATGCACCCGCTTGTGAAGCAAGATTGGTTGGTCGG
>JAVDPK010001931.1:313216-327689 GCA_034780415.1 Cichlasoma orientale
ATGGCGGACACACAGTTACGTCGCATCAGCGGGCCGAACCAGTCAACGAGGTATCTATGTATATATATCTATGGTTCAGCCATTAGCGAAGGGAGCCACCGTGATGTAATTTCCGCTTCCGGTGCTTATCGTTTCCATTTATTTTTTTTAAATTATAAACAGAAACATTTTAATCTGTTAGGGAGGGCTTGTACGTGTTTTCGTTTATTCAGTGTTGTCATTAAAAAAATCGACACCAAATAATAAGGTTTGTATATAGAGACACCTACCAGGTCGGCAGCCAGGATATTACAAAGAACATCATCTTGATTTACAGTCATGGTAAAAAAAAAGACAGCACACCCTCTTTCAATTATAAGATTTCAGGACATAATAAAAAATAATCTGGTCCTTACCAGATAATAGAACTGCATACAAACAGACTCAGAAGAATTACAAAACATGCTATTTTATACCATGCCATTATTTATTTAACAAAAACTAGGTCAAAATGCAGAAACAGCATGTAAAAAAATAAATACACCCTTCCTTCTCTCAAAGAAATGAAGAGGGAAAGTAGCTGCCAGGTGCTGCTAATCAAATACACTTGATTAACTGATCATCAGCAACTGTGAGCACCAGTTTGCTGGTCTGGAACATTCAGGTGTGTGTCCTCTCTAAAAGGAACATGAAAGCATGGCTCAAATTTGCAAACTTGCGTCTGAAGAATCCACGAGACTTCTAGAATAATGTTCTTTGGAAAGACTGGACCAAACTAGAGATGTTTGGCCATTATGTACAACACCATGTTTTGTCAAAAACCAAACACAGCATATCAGCACAAACACCTCATTCCAACTGTCAGGCACAGTGGTGGAGGACTGATGATTTGGGTTTGTTTTGCAGCCACAGGACCGGGGCATGGTGCGGTCATTGAGTTGACCATGAGTTCCTCTGTATACCAAAGTATTCTGCAGTCAAATGTGAGGCCATCTGTCCAACAGCTAAAGCTTGGCTGAAACTGGGTAGTGCAACTGCACAGCAGCAAATCTGCAACAGAATGACTGAAAAAGAAAAGAATCAAAGTGCTGCAATGGATCAGTCAAAGTTCAGACCTCAACCTGACTGAGATGCTGCAGTGGGACCCTAAGAGAACTGGGAATAAACAAAAGCCCACAGACCTCAATTAACTGAAGCAACGTTGTAAAGAAGAGTGAGCCTGTAAAACCTCAGAATTGAGAGTGGGTGTACTTTCTTGTGATGATGACAATAAGTCTGCCAACCCAAGACTAATTAAATACATGAACAAACAAAGTTTTTTTTTCTTTGTATCACAACTGAGATTCTTGATCCCTTTAAAGCTCCTTGAGACAAATTTGTGATATTTGATGTACAAATTTTACTTGAGATTACAGTCCAAAGCTAATGGGGTCTGTTGCCAAACTGGGTTACTGTTGGCAATATTTTAAAGCTAAAACAGGACTGTGACTATCTGATATAAATGTGAAATATCAACGCAAGTCACCCCATTTTCTCACAATGTAATAAAACAGCAGACTCTCAGGACTACAGTTAATGTATGTTTCATTGCCAGTTTGGCAGGAGAAAACAGCAAAGACCACAAGAGTAAGAGAAGCCTGACAAAGAGAACAAAAGAGCACAGTCTTGTAAAGTTTGAGGTAGCTCACATAAACATGGCAAACTGACTATTTGGTGCTTTGCCAGTGTTATTAACAGTGTATGGGTTCCATACATTGACTCTACACACATCTGGAAAATGTTAAAGAGGCCCACTATGTCAAATCGCTATAGCCTCCTGTGCCTTCAGTTTTCAGCTACAAAAAAATCTCATACAAGAAGAGAAAGCACAGAACATGTGACTACAAATTTCTAAATTAATGCAATAGAATTATATATATATAAAAAAATACTATTAAACACTGAAAACCAAGCTAGTGAATGCACCCCACCCCCACCTTAGTTTAGCAGCACAATGTCTATCCCCTCCCTGATGGAAAGCTACAGAATTAGTTGTGGATGGTTAGAAATGTGCTTATGTTTGTTGTGCCTGCAACCTCACGAAACACTGGTGATGGCATGGCATCCTGTTAGACCTGTTAGTCAAAGGGTGTGACGTTAAGGCCTCCATGGATTTTGTTCTTTATTTCAGAATATTTACAAAACATATTATTGGCCAGAGATCTGATCCACAAAGCAGGTAACACACAGCAAGACTAGAGCTTTGAGGCTCCTGGATATCTGAGACCACTCAGCAGATGCCTACTTCACCAAATCTTCTCGTGATTGTTTCCAAATTCATAATCAGACCTGGAGCAAAGGATATTGCTGTTTTTAAATTAACTTTTAAACAACTGAAATTATTTTTAAAGCAATTGAGGTCCTCAAAATTACATTGTTTTTACACCCCAGATAGCAAACACACCTGGACTTCATCTGGTCTACTTTTTGGCACTTACGGCTAATTTATGCCACTGGTAAATGTTCAGTGGGCCAGATCTGTCTCAAAAGTCATGAGCTGAACTATCATAACCTGTGGCTCACTAGACACAGCCAAGCTCACCCTATGGTGTTATTCAAGGCCAAGTGCTGCTCACACTAAACTGCAAATGTGGGCCGCATTTGAGCCACAACATTCATGGCTACGTGCAACAGATCAGCCACAACATTATAACTACAGACGCCTGTAGTGAAACACATGAATCATCTTGTATGCAGTCTTTTGCTTGGAAGCTTTGGGTGCTACCCCAATTGTAAGTGCATTCCCCAGTTGCACTCCCCAATGGCAGTGGCCTCTTCCAGCAAGGCAATGCATCCAACATGGCAAAAACTGCTCAGAAGAGCTTGAGTAGGAAAAATTGTTCCAAACTCCCAACCCTTGGGATGAAAATTAAAGCTGAAAGTCTGCACTTCAATCACATCTTGATTGTTTCATTTAAAATTCCACTGTGGTGGTGTACAGGGGCAAAATTACAACAACAAAAAATAAATAAATAAATAAAATTCTCATTAAACTATGGTGGACCTGACTGTTAGTCTTTCATTACAAAAGCCTATTTTCCTGCTGCACCATTGCAACCAGCCAGTTTCGCATTCCCGGCTGGATTTTTGGCCTATGCGGCATCCGTAACCTGCGACAGCTGCTGACGTTGCGGCCGAGGAGGAGTTCCTGGTAATCCAAACATCGACGAAACAACATCCACAGCAATTTATCAATAACAAAATCCTTATAACCCAATCGTCTGATTAATAGTATGGCTGCTCAGAAGATAAACGAAGCTCATGAGCACATAGCTAAAGCGGAGAAATGGTAAGCAAGGACAAAATTATCGCTTATTTCCTTCTCTGTAGTTTTACTACTCATGTTAGCTAGCTGTAAGGCCACTGTGTATTCTCCATTGAAATGTTATGCGGCATAACCTGACTATAGTTATTTCACCACTGCTTTATAGTTGCATTAATCCGTTTATAATTTGCTCCTCGTGGTGTGTTTGCAGCTTAAAGACTAGTCTGACAAAGTGGAAGCCTGACTTTGACAGTGCTGCATCAGAATACGCCAAAGCAGGTAAAACACGAATCCAAATTAGTGCTTAAAACTGGAGTGCTTTTTTTTTTTTTTTAAAGAAAAATATATTTTAGAGTGAGCTAACCTCTGTGCATTATTTCTAGCTGTGTGCTTCAAGAATGCCAAGCAGTATGAGCAAGCAAAGGATGCTTATCTGAAGGAAGCTGAATACCACACAGAAAACAAAACGTATCCTTTCCAGAAAAAAAATAGTCATAAATCTGCATATATTGTACTTTATTAGCTGCTCTTTAAAGCACACATCTAATCAGACAACAGAAGCAGAAAATATGCAGGTTTTAGGGTATAACAATTCTGAACCCTACCCTGCTATTGGCTCTTGTTTGGTGTTGTTTATTGGATTAGACGGTTGAAGTGTGAAGAAAAAAGACATATTGTCAATTTATACATTTATTAATTTAACAAAGAGGCCTCAGTAGCATGTGGAAGCATTGTTACAACAAAGAAATAATCAAAAAAAACACAAATTTCCTGACTTTTTTTGTGCTAAATTTATGATTGTTTTCAATCTCATTGTACATTTTGTATAGTGACAAACACATTCTATTCTATATGTTTGTGTTTCGGAGGAATGGGGAAACAATCTGAATGATCACCTTAGACTGTGGGATGTTTGTATTGGGGGTTTAACATTTAATGTCAGTGATTTATTGATAATCAATATAATCATTAGTTGCAGCAGTTCTGCATTCTCACAAAACTGTAGGACATCACTGTTGTTTGGCTGGTTCCTTAACTTGTCCTTCAGGCTTTTTCATGCTGCAAAGTAAGTACCTTGTTTAATAACAATATTGAAGCAGCTGCAAACGTGAAAACGCCTGTTGAATTCTAACTCTCTTCTTCCTCAGGGCTATTGAACAGGCTGGTATGATGATGAAGGTGAGTGCAGGCACTCTAAAAACACATACTGAAGTCATAATGAAGCAGATGGAGGAAATGAGTCAGTAGCACAATTGTAACTCTGCTGTGTTTGCACTGTGACAGGAACAAAAGAAAATGCCAGAGGCCATCCAGTACATAGAGAAAGCCTGCATGATGTACATAGAGAATGGGACACCGGACACTGCTGCCATGGCTCTGGACCGGGCTGGAAAGTAAAAAATAACGCACAATATGACAGTATAATAAAGAACAATGTAAGATAAATGTAACATTATATTTATGCAAACTGCTAACTAAAAGCTAAATTTTCACTGTGGAACCTCAGAAACTTTGGGAAGCTCTTGATTTTAACTGTGTAGCTTCCCAAACTTAAAATGACAAGTTCCCATTTCAAAATATGAAAGTTTTCTGTGGATGAGCCAAACCTTTAATCACTACTCTGATCATCACACATTTAAAGTGCTTCCTTCTTTATGTTTATTCATTTCAGTTTCTGTTTGCTTGTTGAACTTGAACCTGCATTGACAGATTCGAGGGTCCATATTATTAAATGTGTCCATAAGATACATTTATTTCTTTTAAATGACTTCATGGCCCAACCGCAGTTCCTTTGCAGCCCACCTGGGGGCTATGGTGCACATTTTGGGAATTACTGGTGTAGCTAATATGCAGAATTTTAATATTTGTTTATTTACCATAAGTCACTTTGTTGAGTTAATTCTTAAATGGTGAGATGACAAACAAGTCACCTGAAGCAAGAGCTTTTATGTACCAGCTGTTGGTTATGGCACCGGTCATTTTTTTGTGATGAGAATTCATGTTTATGTTGTTACTCCCATGATGCTTATTTAGGTGCTGTTTATTGTACTCACAGTAACTTTTTATTCTCAGAAAGTGACTTTAAATTGCGATGAAAATACTGACTGAAAGAGTGCTCAGGAGCATTTCCTGCCTACTAAAACACATTTTTCCTCCTCAGACTGATAGAGCCTATTAACCTGGAGAAAGCTGTGGACTTGTATCAGAAAGCAGCTGGTGTATTTGAGGTAACAATGTTAACAAAGACTTAATAATTGTGTGTATGTGTGTGTTTTAAATTTCTGTCAGCTGTTTTATCCTTGTTTCATGTTTGTAGAATGAGGACCGGCTGCGTCAGGCAGTAGAGCTGCTGGGAAAAGCCTCCAGACTTCTGGTCAGGTTAAAAAGGTAAAGTAAATAATGGTGGATGGGATGTTAACACACACACACACACACACACACACACACACACACACACAAGATTTATACAATATACACAATATGGTATCATAGAAGACTGGACTTGTTAAATGAATTTCTTTTGATTTCTCTTTTTGCCTGTTTGAAATCATTCATGTCTGTAATGTGTTTGTAAACCTGCTCCTCATCAGCCTTTTCTCCGGCCTTTCTAACCAGGCTGGATGAAGCAGCAGCCGCCCTGCAGAAAGAGAAGAACATGTACAAAGAGATTGAGAACTTCCCCATGTGCTTCAAGGTAGGTCAGCCTGTTGTTTTTATGTCATTTACATCTTTTTTGCACCTTAAATAAAACCCAGTTTATCAGCACTGTAACAGGTGAGCAATGTTGTGATGTTTCTCTTAAGTTTAATGAACTACAGCAGTGTAGACATAAAACCTTAAAGGGGGCCTATTGTGCTAAATTTAAGTCTCCATATTTTTATTCTTGAAGTTGACTTGGGCAGTTTTGAAAATCTGTATTTATGTTATATTAGGCCTCGATGCAGGCCCTCAGTTCATCCTCTATCCTGAACAAGCTGTTGTAACTCCTCTGTTCCATTCCATCTTTAAGCCAACTTTCTTCTTATTGGCTGGTGAGATGGTTTGAAGAGCAGCTGGGTGGGACAGCCAGTGCTGTGCACCTGAGATAATCATATTAGGGATTTTCCTTTTTTTTAATATCATTGGAAGCCAAGAGTAGAGCAGTCTAAAGCCTAAGCTTTTGGCCCTCTGGGAATACTTGCATTTCTACCTCTACTTGACACTGAGCAACTGACCAGAGATTGCATTTGTAGTGTAGTGTAGCAAAGAGCCCTGGACATGTTTGTTGCAATGAAAAACAAGTCATCTGATGTGTGTTCTAATAAAATGAATTTCAGTGGAGTTTTGGTCTCTTTTTGAAAATTATTTTGCTTTTTTTTTTTTTTTGGATTCCTTAGAAAACAACTGCTCAAGTACTGGTTCATCTTCACAGAGGCGACTACGTAGCAGCTGATAAATGTGTCAGAGAAAGTTACAGGTAAGATGATTCACATATGTTTCATTGCCATCTGTAATATGAAATTACGAGAGGCTAAAATTTCCTCGAGCCAGCCTGCCGGAAAATGTCCACCTTCCTTGTCAAGAATTGATCCAGAAAAAAAAACAGGCAAAAGCGCCTCGGCTCGGTTTTGACTCGTCACCCTTGATATTGTCTCACGTTCACGGTGTGACACTGCTGCCACTTAAACTGAGGATGGTTACATGATGTGCTGCTTGATCTCCTCCAGTCTGCCTGGGTATAGTGGAAGCGAAGATTGTGTTGCCATGGAGACGCTACTGCAGGGCTACGATGAGCAGGATGAGGACCAGGTCTATCGCGTGTGCAACTCACCTTTGCTGAAGTACATGGACAATGACGTGAGTACACAAGGTTTCATTGTCATAGTTCTTTTTTTTTTTTTTGAGTGTTTCTAATCGAGCTGGGATCACGTCAGACTTCTGGCCCCGATTGTGATCATGAAAGTAAAGTTTGATGTGTTAGTTAAGCTACCACAAGACTAGAAGTATCGCATCTACTATTGCTACTGCATTGGCAGTTTTTTAGTTATAGTTTTTTAGTTTAGGGTAAGGTGAAAAATAATGAATGTGCTCAGCACTCAGTGTTCCACACAGTGTTTTAACCACGTGAAACAAAAGCAGGCTTTATACCTCTCTCAAGGCTGAAAATTGAGTTCCTGGATCCAGTTTAGTTTGAGATATTTTCTTCAGAACATCAAAATTATGTCTCCCAATTTTTCTTATTTCAATAATAATATGTCAAATTTTGCCCTGTGAAGAATGCTTCCAAAAATCCCTTCCACCAGATTCAGATCCCAGTCAACTCCGAACCACTACTAATGGGATTTATACTTTGCCACATCTATGCCGTAGATACGGCATGCTCACAAACCTTTCTGAAACCCTGTGCCATAACCTGAGTTGCACCTCCCTAGCGGGGAGGCCGATACAGCTGTGATTGGCGCATTCAGTTGCATCATTTCCAGCTACTTCTGCTGCCATTATTCGAATCAGCTGAGTCAACTTGAAGAGAGGAACCACACCTCCAGCTGGTGTTTTTGTGGTGAAATTGCAGAGCAGTGCAGCCGTACGCACAAGTATAAATGCTCTCACCAGCATCAGCAACTTGCATAGGCTGTGTGACAGGCTGTAGTTATAGATAGTGTAATCTTGCCTTAGGTTCAAAGCAGGGGTATAAATTACACTTACAGTAAGCAGGGTTACGCCTCACCTCTAGAAAACATTTATTTCATGCAAATCCACCCATAACTTTTTGAATAAGACAAACCAATCAGAAAACGTCCTTGGCGGAGTTAATTATGTTATTGGTTCACAACACACACACACACACACACACACAACATTCAGCTAACTCTTTATCAGCTTTAGTTAACTGTTTTAAACAATTATCCACAACTTCTAGTTTACTGTTGCAGCCATTCATACAATACTTTCGGCTAGTCCCTCATATTCCAACTGTTACTCACTGTTTCAAGAGATATGCCATGCTGTAAGGTAGAAATTTCATCTCTCTATATAGGATGTTTAGCTATATTTTAATCTAGCTGTTTTAGCTAATTATTCACTTTTTGATTGTTACCCGTCTATTTGAATCATTTATGCAATCTTGTCGGCCTGTTTCTACTGCTTGTCTATCCATCCATGTGTCCATCTGTTACTTTTAATTAACCTTTCTACTCAAATCTGGAGAAATAAATCCTCTTCAGTTTGAGCTGTAGTTATTATATACTGACAACTTTATTAGGACTGTGTTGATTTGGTGTGGGGAGATTTGATTAACAGCCGTCATTGGATTTTGATTTAAATTATGCCAAATTCCAATGATGCCAAAACAGAAAAATCTATTAATTTGTTCTGCCATTCATGAAAAAAAGCTGATTAAATAAATAAATATCGAGGGGCTTTAAATCTGACAACTAATAACACATTTTTCCCCCCTCACAGTACGCCAAACTTGCCATTTCCCTGAGGGTACCCGGAGGAGGAGGAAAGAAGAAGAAGGCTGCTGCTGCTCCACAGGGTGGCGCTAGTGGGGCACCAGCTGCAGAGGAGGAGGAGGATGACTATGAGGGCGGGCTGTGTTAGCCTTCAGCCTCCAGAGTGCTGACTCTGCACGTCTGCTGCCATCAGTACTCCCTCCCCGTGCGAGTTAAAAGCCCTCTGAGCGCCGAAGCCTCCGTCGGGGTGGCTTTCTGATCTTTAGTGTGCAACAAAGTATCCGAAAAAAAAAAATTTTAAAACCCCAAACAGTTCAGTAAGTGTTGGCGTCAACCTGAGTTTAAACAGCCTTTTATTTTGTGTAATCTCTTGAGGTGGATCCTCAGCCTGTTGTATGCACATGTTCTATTGTTTCTTGTCTCTTGTGAAGCTGTAAATTTTGCTGTTATTGTTTGTGGGTAGAGTGTACAATTACTATAGGTATATTCAAATCAGAAATACTCTATGTCCGAAGAGTTGATCGGTGTATAGGTGTTTATTTGTACAGAGTTAATTTATTCAGTATTCATGACTGCAGCCTGAAAAATGTTACCGGAGCAATATGCAATCAGATTGTTATAATGCATGTTTGCAATAACGAAATGATCAAATAAAACAGACAACTCTGATAAATCTGTCGATATTTATGCGTAAGAATGGGTCACACTGTCATTTATGGCATCAGCTTTTTTAATTTTTTTTTTTAGTATTTTCAAAATAAGACATGATGCAGTTTGTATCCAGCCGTGGGCTCTTTTCTTATGTCTCCCTCCTGCTCCGTTACCTTTTATTTCTAATTTCCACTCAAAGATAGTATCTGAATAAAAAGGGACCAGTCAGTGAGGATTTCAGTGCTGTAAATGTGAAAAGCCCACTATAACTACAATATCAACTAAATGCCAATAATATTAAAAGAATATCACTACTAAAGGGATTGTTTACATTTTTTTTAAATTTGTGCTGTTGCTCACTTATTGTATATTCCTCAAAGGCATATCTTCAAACTTTGCACATGCATCAATAAACATTTCCGTTGTGTGGCATTTTATGGCCTCTGTACATTTTCTTAAATGACTTAGCAAACAGAGTTTCCACATCAGTAAGTCTACCAGCGGCTGCTGGTGTCTGCACCACAATGGCTTACAGACATGTAATGACTGTGTAGCTTCCTAAGACATATTTATCTTTGATGAGGCTAATGCTTTCTCCTTGTTAAGTGATATTTAATGTATACACATTCATGCTACTTTTGTGATCCCTCTCATACTGAATGACTCAAGTGCATCTGTGCATTAGGTAGATCAAAGCTGGACTTGAGGGGAAAATAAATTATCAGGAAAAAAGTTTGTTCATGTGAGTTATTAATCCAGAGCAGCATAAGTCTTTTTGCAGAATACCTGAGCTGATACACATAGGTTCACAATATGATGATTAAATAAAGTTGAGGAGTCTTTTCTAGGGTTCAGTTCTTTCAAGCTTCTAGGTCTTTTTTATTTTAAATTTAGTTTACCGTCTTTCCTGCAAATGATGGATTCCAAAAGCGTTAGCACATAATGAAATAGAGCAAACAGTTTAAGACTTCCTTTGTTCTTGTTTCCATTCCACAATGTGCCAACTGCTTTTAATGAGTGACAGGTCTGGACTGAGAGGAGACTCTTTTACTGTAGTGGCTTACTGTTGTAGTAAGTGCAGAACGTAGTTTGGCACTCTTACTTAAATAAGGAAGGTCTTCATTTTAAAGAACAGGATGGCAGCACTTACTCCATAACCTGCTTACAGTATGTCATTCAGCATTAATGGGGCCTTAACAGATATTCAAATTACTCGTGCTGGGTACACTAATGTACCTCAAATCATCACTGCTGCTTTCCTCTGAACTGGCTGCTGATAACAAGCTGGATGTTTCATTTCCTCCTAAGTCTGCTGTATGTAATGCACATACTTTTCAAAGAATTTTGATTCCAAATTTTGATTGGTCAGTCCACATCAGTGCAACATCAACAACCCAGACAAATAAGCTTCTTTGCAGAGTTGTAACTTGTAATTTTTGGACGCAGCAACAAACTGTGTTTACTGACAATGGGGACAAGGGGGGGTTTTCAGAAAAATTTGCAGGAATGATTTAAGAATTATACATAGTCCCCTGTTTTCACAGGTTCAAAATGAATGGGACGACCTAACATAAATTAAATTAATATTTGGATGAAAAAACTTTGCAGCCAGTGTCTGCCTAAAGTCTAGATCCCACGGACATCACCAAATGTTGTGTTTCCTCCCTTGAGTTGTTCCACTAGGCCTTTACTGCAGCCACCTTCAGCTGTACAGAGGCAAAACTACAGAAACCATGGTTATCCCAAACACCACGGAGGGCATACTTACCTCTAACTATATTCCAACTTATATCCTATTATTTATTTATCTTCACGCTAACTCCCATGCTACCCATTTAACAACAAACTAGCAAAAATGAAGAGAGAGAAACTAATATGGTAAAATGAAGTCAAGAAAATACAAGTTGAAGGGTAAAAGAGGGAGGCCATTGTTAGTCCGCACATGCTGCAGCTGTTTCCCATCACAATCCTGTTAAAACCCACTGAGCTGACCCACGGATTTACAGACGTTCTCCACACGCAAACAGCAGCTGAATGCATAAACTCCACACCTTTCCAGATGTTTTATTTGCAGATTTTTGGACATTGCCTTAATATACAAGTACAATTTCACATTTCATTCCCCACAACCTGCCCCTTTAATGTAACCCCATATGTCCAAGTATTGCAAATTAGTCATGGCAATAATAAAGGTTTTCACTCATGCTAAATGTCCTCTAATGCATAGTTTGGACCAAAGGGCTCCAAGTCTCAGCCCTTTGTGTGTGTTTCTTCTTTGATGACTGGATGCACAGCTGTGGGCGCCACAATGTTCTCAAGTGTGGATGTTAAAAACAGCGAGGTCCACAAGTCAGAGTCTACCATTCAACGCACTTTACCCTGATAAAGAAAACCAGCCCTCTGCTGCTATCAACTCTAGCCAGCTTGTAGATGATTCAAAATGTTGATGAATGGCAAAAACCTCATTCTCTGTGGGGGGGGGGGAGTCCTTCTATAATACAGCTTTTAACTGTCACAGTGCAGTAAAACTCCGAACAATTTCCACGTTTTATTTCATGCCATTTAAATAGTTCTCGTCGTCTCTACAATATCATGTTTTTTTAAGATCCACCAAAGCCTACATATTTCTGTAACATACAACTCATACAATGATTATCTGTGAAAACAGCTCTTCCTGAGAAAGGTGTGTAGTTCGTAAAAGTTTCAGTTCTTCTCATACAAACAAAATAAGGCAAGTAAAGATTGTCTGTTTTGTTTTGCATTTTTGTTTCCAGAGCGGCCTCTGATATTTCTTTTAAAAAAAGTTATGGTGGTGTTTGTAAGTGAAATTCCCTTCGCTCCACATTCTTAAAAATCTTAAAGGAACGGCAGGTCAGCATTGCACAGTCCCAAAATCCAAACGTTCCAGTTGGAGAAAACGTGATTGTGCTTGTGTGGTCGTCGTTGTGCACTTATTTGTCAGTGGGAAGCCCTTAAAGAGTAATGTTACAGCCAGTTGGTGTTTCTCTCCACCTACCATGCAATTTTGAAAATATTAGGGACAGATGTGAAGAGCAATGAGGGATTTTTTTTTTCTTTTGATTTTAGGAAAACTGCGCCTAAAGACCTCCAACTGAAGAACAGCTGCTTATTTTATCCACTGGATGCCAGACTTTCGCAAGATAAATACAGCACCTGGAAATTTGTGCTCAAATTTAGTAATCTGACAGTCAAGGTTGTCAATTAGTAAAAAATATCCTAGTTTATAAGTCAAAAAACAGTTTTTCCATGTGGAGCTAACACTGTAACACTGCCGTCCAAGCTCAGCTGAAGAGGATAAAGTTGGCCTTCGTGTTGCTTTGAAGGCTGAAATAGCTGCTCACACCAGCAGAGCGACTATCCAGTGTCTCTGAAAAGATCTGATTCAACTTCATTCATTAACGTCCCCCCTCACTGAGTTTTCTCCCGAGTCCACTTGATCATAGTCTCTGGCGAGCGGTAAAGGAAGATGAGTTTGGAGTACATGTCCTCCTCCAGGTCCAGCTCCCCCGTCTCTCGCACCAGGAAGATGTCGGTGCACAGCTTGAGGATGCGGTCCACATTGGGCAGCTCCTCAAACATGATGGTATGGGAAATGCCACTGAAGAACTCGCGCACAAATTTGCCGATGACCAAAACCACAGAGGCGTACAGGCCCATGATACTAGGCAGGAAGGAGAAGAAGGAAACATTCAGTTCTTAGATTCTTTTGAATTCTTATTTTTCTGGCTACTAGGTGTAAATATGACGTGGCAAAAAAGTAAAAGATATGACATTTGACAAACGCTGTAGACAGTGTACATTTAATTGTTCTCTATCATAGCTCCCAGAACATGAACTTATTTTTCTGTGAAAAAAAGTGTTAGGATTTTGAGTTTTAAGTGATCCTAATTTCCCTAATCTGCTTCATCAGCATCTATCTGATACTCCACTTTCAGTCATTTGCCTTTATACTTTGTTTCTGTTGTGATATACTCGTCAGCCACAGCATTAAAAGTACAGACAGCTAAAGTGAATAATATTGATCATCTCAAAACATGCTGTGTTCTGTTAGGGAAACCCTTGGTTCTGACACATAAAACCCACCGAAACATTGCTGCAAACCAAGCACGCCCCACAATGTTAAAGGCACTGCCCAGCAACCTATCCCAACTGGACAATGTGACCCACCAATCTGCTCAGTAATGTCTAAAGGAGCACCTGAGCTATTGCCCAAGCCTATAAACTCCCCAGATCCCAATCTGATTGAGTATCCACAGGATTTACATGAAGAAGCCATAAAGGCCCAAACCCCCAGCCCACAGGACCTAAAAGATCCACTACCAGAGCCTGCATTACCATAGTGGTCAGAGCTCTTACAGTACCATGGGGGGACCAACACTACCTTAGACAGGTAATTTTTATGTTGTGACTGATCATTTTAGGAGTGTGCAACTCAGAATCTCTCATGATCAAAAGCAATAGAAATCACCAGCAGGTTTCCAGCTGGCCGCCCCTCCCTGAGCCTGGTTCTGCTGGAGGTTTCTACCTGTTAAGAGAGTTTTTTCTTTCCGCTGTCGCCAAGTGCAGGCTCATAGGGGGTCATTTTGACTGTTGGGTTTTCTCTGTAATTATTGTATGGTTTTTATTTTACAATATAAAGTGCCTTGAGGCAAATGTTTGTTGTGATTTGGTGCTATATAAATAAAATAAAATAAGATAAAATTGAATTGAATTGAATTGAACAGTTCACTGCTTTTTGTGTTCCCACAACAACATGTGGGTTATACATGTCAAAGTAACATCAGTTCAATTCAATTCAACTTTATTTGTATAGCGCCAATTCACAACAAACAGTCACCTCAAGGCGCTTTGTATTGTAAGACCCTACAATACTGCAAAGAAAACCCAACAGTCAAAACGACTTCCTATGAGCAAGCACTTGGTGACGGTGGGAAGGAAAAACTCCCTTTTAACAGGAAGAAACCTCCAGCAGAACCAAGGTCAGGGAGGGGCAAGTCATCTGCTGTGACCGGTTGGGGCTGAGGGGAGAGAGGACAAAAAAACATGCTGTGGAAGAGACACAGAGAATGATTAAACACAGAGT
>JAVDPK010001931.1:334728-360577 GCA_034780415.1 Cichlasoma orientale
GTTGACTAATCGACTAATCGATAAAAAAAATGACAGATTATTCGACAACCAAAATAATCATTAGTTGCAGCCCTACTTCCTATGCAGCTGCCAGTTTACTCAGTTATATACGATCTTTTATTTTATTTTGGGCTGCTTGGTGTGTTTGTATTCTGTACACCGGTGCTTATATTGTACTTTATGTCTTTGTCTTACCTGCTTTGCAAAAAAAAAGTTAGATAAATATACGTTTAAAAAAAAAAGAATAAATTGTTAAATTGCCAATATGTCTTATTTCTTCAGACTTCAATAATCCAATCCAATGAACGACACCAAACAAGAGTCAATAGCAGAAGAAGCTGTTTTTCATGGATGAACCCACATACTCAACTCTACTGCTCAACCCACAAATGGATTTTCCTTAAAACGTGGCTCCATTTAAGGGGAAATAAACAGGCTTTGCAAGGGTATAAGATTTAATAACTGCCCAGACACTTCCCTTAAAATGTAATTACTTGTGTTAAGTTTAGTTAAAATAACAGTATACCATTTTAGCCATTGTTACATGTGCATTTTAAAAGATGAATTAAATTGATGTTAAATTAGTAAAACAACATTTTGTGGGTTTGTGAGAAGTCCTTTTCTTTCCTTTTTAAAAAAATAATACATTTTTCATTCAGTTTAGTCAAAAAAAAGTATTTTATTTATTACCAATTATACAACCCGAAAGTTGGAACGTTGTGTAAAACATAAATAAAAACAGCATAAGATTTGCGAATTCTTAAAATAATAAAGTTTAACCGTTTGAACATAATAATTATCTTGTCTTTGTAGTTTATTCAACTGAATACAGGTTGAAAAGGATTTGCAAATCATCGTATTCTGTTTTTATTTATGTTTTACACAACGTCTCAACTTCATTGGAATTGGGGTTGTAGATGTAAAACTATTAGGAGACAAAATATTGTGTTTACTTATTTCACACCCCTTCTTGCATAGCTTGACCTTCATATTTTAAGTTTACACATGGTTTGGAGGAGGCCGCTGGGTCATTTCCCAGTGTCCTGAGGGTCATTTTGGGCTGGTGGAAAACAATCAACTTAATCAGGAAACAGGATCGTGCCAAATCCACACATCAGGCACATCTCTCCCAGCCACAGATCGTGCACTCTCTCTTTTGCTCTGCAGCTTCCATGGCACACACAATGAACAAAAAAAAGCACGCATGCAGCCTCTTGCTCTCTCTCTTTCTGTCAACAAGGCAGGCAGTGTGAACCAGATAATGTTGGACACATCAATCACATAAAAGAGAAAGACGGAGCAGGGAGGGAGAGAGGACAAAATAAAGCTGAAAAATGAGTACCAGCTAGGAACATGTCAGTCTAAAACACTGCAAAGATGTATTTTCCACCTTTGAAGCCACACAATCAGTAATAATAATGCAGAGAGTAATACGCTTATAAAAGGAAGTATCCAAACAAGGATCAGTCAGTCCTGATCTATTATAAATTTAAAGTTGAGTTTTTTCAACATCATCTCCTATAATACAGTCAATTGTGTTTATGAAATAAATTCTGAATGCTGCAGAGATTAAACATAACGTAACTAGAGCTACAACCAATGTTTTTTTTTCAATAAAATTTCAAATGTAATGTCTGATAACAGTAAAAGATTCCAGAGCCCACAGTCAGGTTTTCAGAGTATAAAAGAAGATGAATAAAATAATACTACTATAGATGTGGGTTTTTTTCTCTCCTTTAGCAATTTCTTATACGTAATCTTCTCCTTGCAATTCTGCTGCACCATCAGCAGCAGCTAGCATGCTTTGGACGTGTTTGCCCAGCTGGAAGAAATGAAACTCTCTCTGCATAACTCACCCCTGAAACAGGAAGAGGTTGACATAATTGTAGCTCTTTGTGAGGAAGTTTCCCAGAACACGGGTGGGATAACCACATCGGATCTGATAGGCTGACAGCCCGAAGTAGATACACTTGACAAAATACCACATCTGAGCGACTGTGTTCTCACTGAAACGTCTATGAAAGGAAGAAAAGAGTGACAGCCATTAAACTGGATAAAGAATGCAGTTGTTTTTTTTTTTGTTTTGTTTTTTTGAGCAGCAACAATAAAAACATAAATGCAAAAATATATTTGAAAGTTTTTCAAATGAAATTCACAACAAGGTAAACTAAGAGGTATCTGTCAGTTAATCAATAACCATAAATCCTCTAATAAAGTTGCATGCTTTTGGCCATGTTCTTTGTTCTATCAACAGCAAGACAAAGAAAGAAGAGAAATAAACAGAGGACTAGCACACAGCCAAAATGTATTTTATAATTTGAATTAATCAGGATGATTAATCTCCGCTCTCATGTGAGCTGATATTAAGTTCTTACTTATCTGTGACGTTTGGCAGGATGAAGAACATCCAGAAGTGGATGCCAAACACTAGGATGACCTGGAAGATAACCTTGCCCATAACAGACTTTCTGAGGTAGAGGGCCCGGTCCACCACCATGGTGCCAAACTGGATCAACACCATGACGAGAAAGGCTCCCGGCACCTGATCCTCTGACAGAGATGAAGTGATGTCTGCTGCTGAGTGTTTCTACATGAAAAGGTACACATGAAAGTTAATTCCGGTAATTTGCATTGTTATTGTCACTTAAGGTGAATATTGCAATCTTCTTTTACAGCTAAATTCAAAACTTACACCAAATGCCCAGAACCCAAACACGATGATGATGAAGTCAACCGTGTCAGCGAGGAACATCAGCACATAGACGTCCGTGACTGCGCTGTACTCTGGATGAATCAAGTTATAGAAAAACTGCTTCATGGGAAGGTAGATATCCAAAACCCTACAGAGAGCAGAACCAGTGTTATTAATGAGCGATCAAAGAGAAGGTTGATGCTGTTTGTAGTCACAGTTCATGTAATTTCTTGTGTTTGTGCCCTTTCTTTGCCATTTTATAAGGAATCTTTTAATAGGGCGCATTCAGTTTAAGATGAAATGGAATTACTTTGAACTGTGAATCATGCAAAACTACTCTAGTAGGGCCCAAAAATAAAAATATGTAGTTGGAAATTAGCATAATAAGTCCCCTCTACGTCCCAAAACCTGTTTGTATGAATGCCACTTGGAGTTTTTTTCTATGTGTTATGTAAATTCAGACAAAAATCACATCAAAGTCTCTATAACAGTACCCATTTCAGATAAACAGCTGAACTTATTTTGAGCAAAACGCTGGGTTTCAATTATTGTTCTACAAATTATTTCTGGGAAATCAAATTCAGAACAATAACATGTTTGGAGTGTCTGTTGCAGCACTTACAAAAATGACACTGAACGGTCTGACGGGAATGCTGTAATTAAAGATCTAAATTTAGACCTCTGAAAGGTTTAAGCTGCTGTATCACCGAGACGGTTTTCCACAGTGCATCTTACATCATTCATCAAGAATACTCGCTGAGCACACGTCTCGGTATTGCTCTCATAACGTTGCAAACACACTTTATAGCCAGTAAGCAGCTGTGGGTGGGATTAAAGAGACAAGAAAAAAAATACAGCTACTTCAACTTTTATGAACCAGCTATGCTTTATGGTACCGCTTTATGATGAAAGCTCTCGCTTTGAAGAGCTGCTCCCTCAGTTTCTCTATGATCATCTGTTTGCGGGTCTTCTGATGGACGCCGGCCTCGCTGCCGTCCTTGCGGCTGCTGTTGCGGGAAGTTGTACTTCCTGTGGAAGCAATTTACATTTTCAGTTTTAAATGACCTGTGGCGAAGCTCTGAGTGGCTGATAAACATAACGCCAATCCAAGACTTTCTATTTATCGTTGCTTCTATTATAAAGAATAATGGTTATGGTTATTGCAAATATCATATCAAAATATCAGCACTGGAGCAGTGGATTTCTTACAGTCAACATCCAGCAACCATTCAGAAGCAGGAAATAGCCAAAAGGAAAAAAAAAAAAGCCGTCACCTCTCTTAGACCTTGCAGAAGAGTGGAGAGATGGATGGGAAATGTGTGAACCTCCGCTGGAGCTCCTGCGCCGCTGGTAGGTCTGCTGCTGCAAGTAAGGCACCTGGACATGTTCTGAATCTATGGAGGTCCCAAAGTTTATGGACCTCAGGGTCTGATTGGAGCCTCTCCTTTCGCTGCTTAGTGATGAGGCAGCTTCTGAGTCCTTCTCACTCTCGTCCTTGTCTTTTCTGTCGTCTTCAGACTCAGACTGACTTCTGACATCTTCGAACTGGCAAGGCGCCTCTTTCTTCTCTTTGGGGTCATCCTCATCCCACAGACCATGGCACTAGTAATGAAAGGCAGAGGCAGTGTTATTTCCATACCAAATACTCTTTATTGAAATTTATATTAGCATTCTTTCAACTTCAACAAGAGAAATACATCTTCCTTTGTTTTTGTTTTTTTGTTTGTTTTTTAAACTTTGCAGATACTCCTCAAAAGATATTCTCTTCTGCACTGAAAATAACTTTTGTGTGCAGTGTGGGGATGCAGCACATCTCAAAAAAAAGTTGGGACGGGAGAAACAAATTGCTGGAAGAGTAAGTGGTACAAAGAAGAAACAGTTGGAGGAACATTTTGCAACTAATTAGGTCAGCCGGCAACAGGTCAGTAATGACTGGATATAAAAAGAGCATCTTGCCAAGCCAAGCCAACTTTATTTATAAAGCACTTTAAAAACAGCAACCAAAGACCAAAGAATAAAAGTAAATGATTAGTGAGGCAGAGTTTCTTAGACTCAGTAAAGATGGGCAGAGATTCACCAATCTGCAAAAAACACCAAAAAATTGTGAAGACTTTGAATATCTTATCATGTACAGTACATAATATCATTAAAAGAGTTAGAGAATCTGGAGACATTTCTGTACGCAAGGAACAAGGCTGAAAATCACGCAAAAAAAAAAAAAAAAAAAGAAGCCACATGTGAACATAATCCAGAAATCGTCTCTGAGCCAAAGCTCAATTAAAACAGAGCCATCCAGTTTGTTATCAGCCCTCAGTTCAAAACAAAGAAGAAGACCAGGACAAAGAAGCCCCAGGACTGTTCAGCAGCTAGAATCCTATATCAGACAAGAACGGGACAACATTCCTCTCCCAAAAGTCCAGCAACTTCCTCAATTCCCAGATGTTTATGGACTGTTCTTAAAAGAAGACGGGATGTTACACAGTGGTAAACATAGTCCTGTCCACACTTTTCGGAGATGGGTTGCTCCTATCAAAATGAGCTATTGTTAATGAAATAGTAAAACATCCATCCATCCATCCATCCTTCCTTCCTTCCTTCCTTCCTTTTCCTTCCTCTTATTCTTTTCAGGGTTGCTGGAGGGCTTGAGCCTATCCCAACCGTCATAGGGCAAGAGACAGGGTACACCCTGGACAGGTCACCAGCTTATGTTTTCTGTGATCTGCTGTCGGCTATGGGTCTATGAGATTTGCAAATCATTGCATTCTATTTTTCTTTACATTTTACACAGTGTCCCAACTTTTTTGGAAATTGGGGTGTAATATATTGCTTGTTTCACACAGAAACACTAACAACTTTGAAATTTTTCTTTTAATGCAGTCAGTGGGTTTTTTCCACATCATTTTATGATCAATCACAGTACAATGAAAAATGCAAACAATCTTTTATACCATCTAAACCAAATCAGATGGAGAGCATCTCTCTCAGAAGAGGTCTAACGTTGGCTCTTCATATCTTAATACCTAACAGGAGGTATTAGTTTGTTTTGGATGGATTTGGAAGAAAATTATACGAGAGGCGGGGTTTGGAATTTTTGGAAAGAATCCAAAGTATTAAAAACTGAAAGACGCTATCTTCATATTCAAGAAAATATCACAGATTATCCAGATCCTGGTATCATTGGGTATCCAGAAGGATACCTTAACTCATGTTTACTGCCTTGGAGGAGGTATGCAGTCGTAGACAGCTCTTGTTTCATTTGGTGAAAATAGAAGAGAAACTGTGAGGAACAGCCCAGCACGGGCACCTAAATTGCTCAGATGCTGGCTTTTTATTCAGTGCTGCAAATCAGCCAGCCTGAGTTGCCAAACGCTAATATAATACTGGCCCTCCCAGATCCATAAATCAGTCCATAAAATGCGCAAAGGAATTTTATTTTGTCTGCAGATATCTGAAACATATTTTCAGTCTCTCTGAAAATTAATTCCTCATGAAATATCAAGTCAGTAGCGTCATGAATAAAGAGCCTTAAACAAACCAGCATTTCATCCTATGATTGTTCAGTTGAAAACAACAAAAAATTGTAGAAACATATGTTTCTAACTCAAAGTATGTATTGACTGTCTTTAAGCTTATCTTTTCAAATGAGGAAGATGTCTACATATATTTCTGTGTTTGCCCACACCTTCAGGATGGACCTGTGGAAGAAGAGAGCCAGTAACTGGACCAGGTCATAGTGGACGTAACCAGCTTTCTTCTCCACACCAATGATGTTGGGAGGGTGAAGGGGTTTATTCTTGTCGAGGGACTTGTGGAAGGGGAAGAAGCCAAACTGGAAGAAGTATTTGATGACGATGGTGACCTGGAAGGAAAACACCAACAAATCTTAAGGAAGCCGTTTGAAATGCACACCAAGCCAGACCATCTGTTAGATGAAATGCAGTTATGTTCTCTGCACATTTTTTTTGCTTTATTATTTATGTTATACAATTTTTATTAAATTCTTAGTTATTTTGTACTCTTACCTCTTACCTGATACCAGACTGTCAAAAATAGATTCAGATATAATAAAAAACTGTATTTGTCTTAACCGTCTGTTATTTACTGTGGACAACAACCCAAAAAAGACATCTGCAATTTGACAATTAAATGAATAATAAAAACATATAATTACTTAATTATTGCTAGTAGGTTTTAGTTATTTATTTTGCATTTATCTTTATGTATGTCTGCACCTCAGTATAGATGATGGCAGTCATCCAGTAGCGCTTGCTGGGCCGTGGAACAGACAGCATCGCCCAGAGAAAGATGGTGATGGGAAGGACCAGCGTAACGCAAGAGGCCGACACCAAGTGGTTTATAATGATGACCAGATAGCACACCAACTCTGAGTGAGCCACCAGCACGTTGTAGAGGGCGTAGCAAAGCTGGAGGAACAAAGGCTGGCTATGGTAGAATTTATCTGACTGCTCCAGCTCCTCATCATAAAACATCCTGGACGGATAGAAGATGCATTAATGAACATTGTAACAGTAAAAATACACACACACACACACACACATATATATATATATATATATAGAGAGAGAGAGAGAGACAGAGAGAGAGAGAGTTTACTCACACATGCAGCTTTAAGGCTTTAAGATCTAAAACTTTAAGTCTTAGACGTGTGGACAGCACTACATTGAACTATGGCCTTAGCTTGTTTTTAAGGTAAACCAGCAGAAAATCTCAGATAAGTAGCTGTTTACCCCTTTTTGGCTGTAGTCTTGGGGAGTTTGATTTTTTAACTTACTTGTTGAGCAACAGTTCGCTGGCCGTCAGCTCAGTAGTCATAGAGGGCAACATGATGTCTGACCTGCTGTCTGAGCGGCTGTCTGAGGTCATAGCCATGCACCTCTTCCTATCTGTGTCACTCTCATCATCACTCACTTCCAAACGGTCAAAGCTGACTGCCTTGCTGTAGCTGGGAGGCACATCAGCATCAGATGTTTTGGAGGCATCTGTATCAGGAGTGTAGAGCAGCCCTGTTTGACCCTCTGTCTGCATGAGATCCTGCTGTCCTCCCCCATCTTCACTCTCAGTGATGAAGTCGCTCTCCTGGGCAGAAGG
This sequence comes from Cichlasoma orientale, assembly GCA_034780415.1. Taxonomy (NCBI): domain Eukaryota; kingdom Metazoa; phylum Chordata; class Actinopteri; order Cichliformes; family Cichlidae; genus Cichlasoma; species Cichlasoma orientale. Next base: position 342,530 of record JAVDPK010001931.1, read on the forward strand.
AGCACCTTGTGTCTCCTCCACCCTTAAGGAGGGGCCCTCATCTGGACCGAAGGACTCCCAGGGAGCCTCCACTCTTTCCTGGTCTTCTGGTACCTCCTCGTCCTGCAGTCCCTCCTCACCCTCCAATCCCTTCTGCCCTTCCTCCACCTCCACCTCCACCTCCTCTTTTTGTTCTTTCTCTCTGGGCTCTCCATCACTCCATGCCACACCCTCACCCTCCTGAATCTCATGAAACTGTTGAGATTCCCAGGGAACCTGCTGCTTGTCTTCCCCTTGATCCTGCTCATCCTCCACTTCTTCTATGGTGTCATTAGTTCCCTGTCTAGAATAAATCATGACACACTGGGTCGGCTCGCTGTAGGGGAAAATACAGAGATTGTGTCAGAGATGTCTATTTATTTACACTTTCTACATATTTATTTGGGTTCCCATTTTATATGACATAAAAAAAGGCATCAAACAGAAGGCAAGTGTGTAGATACACTGATACATTTTTTAACACATTAGCTCATAACATAATTTCAACAGTAATAGCTGGTTAGCACAGAAGACTAAGATGCAACAAGATTCAGCAAATATTTTGCTTTGTTTTGTTGTAACCGCCAAAAGAACAACACAGAAGAAATCTCGTTTCCATGAAAGAAATCAAGTACAGTCACTTAGAACTGTTTTTTAAACATGTCACCATGTCAGCAAACATACAGCACACTGTTTGCTGACAAAGCATCAGAAAGAAACTCTCCCTGTCAAAGTAAAACTGCTGTTTATTCCAACCCAAGCATAAGAAAGAGGAAGTTGTTTAAAAGAAGCAGGTCATAATTTACAAAACCACTTCTTATAGTACTGTTACTAAGCAAAATTTAGTATTTCAAAAAGAAAAAATGGCTTTGTGACAGAATGAAATACACAAAGGTTTGACATAAAAGCCATGCAGTAATTCAACTGAAGTTAAAAATCAGTGCAAAACACAAGAAAGCCTGAAGGGATGCAATGATATTTTTTGTGTGAGTGAATCAGGTATGTGCATGCAAAGGCTCAGCACCTGGATATGAAGCTGCTGTTGCTGTCCATTGATGAGCTGGACATATCCAGCCTGGGCGACCTTTTAAGTTTGGGCCTGGCACGCTCACTGGTTTTGGGAATGCACTCTGGCATTGCATCCATGTCTTCCAAGGTGGATTGGCGAGAAAACAGTGTGGTGGCGTCAGTGCAGCCACTGACAGGTTGTGAGAATGACAGATGGGATGATCAGTGGTAAGAAGGATGAATTGGAATCAATGTTATGTTACACAAAAGAAATGATATAAAACAAAGAGCATCTATGCAGATCATAGATCACATGACGATAAAACCAAAAATCCGGTGAAGAATTTGGATAAAATGGCTCAGTGTGATGATCATGTGTTCATGGAAGCCACTGAGAGAAAACTTTGATAAGTGTTAAAAGCAAGTGTTAAACGTATACAAGTTTCCATTGCCTCTTTTACATTTGGCACAATATTGCAGCACAAAGACAACCTGAAACATTTCATGATGGGGACTCATTTAGCCTCCACATTGCACTGCTGATCCATACCTGGACATGCTCTCTCTGGAGGCTGTGGAATCCTGGCTCTCCATCCGATAGCCTGGTCGCCTCCTGCGGACTCTGGTGGAGCCCGAGACTGACTCGTCACTCAGTACATCCATGCTTGGCTGTCTGGACATGTTAAGCCTCATGGCTTTGTGGTAGTAAACGTGGATGCTCTCTCTGGATGGCACGTTGCCCTGGTAGGAGGAGAAGTGTTTTGATTACACGTGTGCCATTGAATGAGCTGCTAACTGTTTCACCCGAAGCACATTTTAACTAACATTTTAAAAATCAGCGCAGACAGCTGCATACCTTTTTGACCTCTCGAGTCAGCATGCAGCGCTCTAAACGCAGCACAGTGGAGATGTCAATGTACTCTCTGCACATTTCATTCATCCATTTGGTGAAACTTCTTAAGGTCGTCTTGAAGAGCATCCAAGTGACCTTTATGATGTTGAACACGCGCTTGATGATGTTGTCTGAGGAAGGGAATAGATCAGAAAATGTATTAAGGCATGGTCTAATTAAAAACTAACACTTAAATAAACTTTGTCATTAAATAATTTACTATTTGGTGTCTCTGAATGGCAGCAATGCTCATTTTTTTTGCATCAATTCCTTGAAATAATGCACAAGTGAGTTCACATTATGGTCATTTCACGAGTGGAACAAAAACAATACAATAACTGAATCTGCTGATCTGCTGTGAATTGGAGAGTTGTAAAAAACGAAACGGCTTTCTTAAGGAGAAACCAACCTGGACCACCAGATTTCTTGTTCTCATCCTCTTTTTCTTGCCCATCAGACAGCTCGCCGACTTCGATAGTCACATGACCTGCTGATGTACAGTACAGAAATCTCAATATAAATTCAAAGTCTGTTTTATGTCAGTTGTTTAATGTCTAGAATTGACTTACCATCTTTCTTGCTTTTCCTATGCCTTACTCCTTTGGTGTATTTCTTCCAAAATTTGCGTTTCGCTTTGCCCCGCGCCCTGAGAGCAGCTTTGGGGTCTGTGATCCAGGTTTGGTACACAAACTGGATAAAAGAGGGCAGCAGTCAAGTTTTAATGAAAGGTGCTTGTGAAAATAGAGAAAAACTGGATTTAACAAATCAGTTTATTATATTAGCACACTGAATTTCATGTTTGTGCAGCACGCCCTTGCATATCTTTTGTGCAACTTCCACACAAAATATGTTTGCGATTTCTTTAATGCAAGTGCATCATCACCTTAACTTAAACCAAATCTTTACAAAAAATAATTGGAAAAAAATGACGAGGTTGTTTTTCCAAGCATGTTTTTAAACTCTGCAATTTGATTTCCAAAACTTGTGGGACAACCTGTATCGCCTATTTAAGACAAAAAAAAAAACATCCTTTGCCACGAACAGGGCCCACACATCAAATGCTAAATACTATGTTGTGTGTTACGTATGCGATCATTCCTCAGAGCAGCAGAACACATAAAACTGTCAAAACACACATGCAAAACACCAATCAGTCAGACAATAACAACACATAGTACAAAAGCATTCCCATTCTCATTCCAGATGGAACTTGGTGATTTATGTCAGTTTAGTTTTGGCACTGCCACGAATAAACACCTCTATTAATTTTCAAAATGTTCACCAAACACGAGGCGGAAAGGCAGTTCTCTGTGGTGTTAGTTGTTATTTGAACTGGCAGATGTTCACACAGAGAGCCAGCTGTGCTAGATGGGTGGTGAGTACCTTGCCTGTCTTCACTACATACTGCAGCACAGTTTTAGGCAGCTTAATGATAGACTTGGGTAAAGCCAGAACAGCGGAGACAAACTTCCCAATAGCTCTCTGAAGAGAGGGAACAGAGTGAGAGAGGGTTAGTAGAAAACAACTTCATACTGTTAGAAACAACAGAGGTTAATTGTGTTAGGAGACAGTGAGCAAGAGAGGATGCAAAAATATGTGTTATTGAAAGGGTTATGCCTATGCCATGAAAGATAATGTTTCGGTCTCCAAAAAATATATATGGAAAAGCAGCAATATCGCAATTCACACACAGTACTGTGCAAAGGTCTTGACCCCCCCCCTTTATATTTTTCTAGAAAAATGGGAAATACGTGCAGAAATTTATTGAAATGTGCAAATATACATTTATATACAGTATATACTGTAAGGCAGAAACAGAGTTTGTGCTATTCTAATGAGCTTGAAAGCCAATACTTGGTATGGTCACATTTATTCTTCAACACAGCCTGACTAAGCTTCATGAATAGTTCTCTTTGAAGGAGATTCAAAGCTCTTCTTCAGATGTTAGGCTGCCTTTTGATCCATTCTCTGTCAAGACTGCTTCAGTAATGTTGAGCTGTGGGCTCTGAGGCCAATCCATGACTGATAGTATTCCACTGTGTGTTTTTCTATCCAGGTATGCTTTTACTGCATTGGCAGTGTGTCTGGGATCAATGTCCTGCTGAAAAATGAAGCCACTGCCAATCAGATGCTTTCCAGATGGTACTGCATGGTGGATCAAAATCTGATGGTACATTTCTGCGTTCATAGTTTCATCAATTTAGATAAGCTCTTCAGCACCACTGGCTGAACTGCAGCCCCAAGCCACGACATAGCCTTGACCATGTTTTACAGGTAGCTGCAGACACTCACTGTTTTACCTCTCGCCTGACCTTCTCTATAGTATTTATGGCTACTTAAACCAAAATTTTCTAATTTGCATACATCATTCCACAAGACCTGTTGCCACTGATTTTCAGTCCAGTTCTTGTGTAATGTGGCATACCTTTTCTCCCTGCTTCCCTTCCTTAAGAATGGCTTCTTGGCAGCCACTCTCCCACTGAGACCATTTCTGGTGAGGCTTCAGTAAACAGCAGATGGATCAACAGCAGATGATCAACAGTAGATGAAGGGCCAGATGCATGTGTCAGGTCTTTCCTGCATTTTTCCCATTTCTTAAGGACATGACTGTCAGATGCTGTTCATCTGCTGTAGATAGTGTTTTTAGGCCTGCCAATTCTTTTGTGCTCCATGCAGCCAGTTTACTCAAAATTTTTAAGGACACACTGCACACCATGCCCTTTCAGCTAACAGCTCTTTGGGAATCACTTTGTTGGTGCAAAAATACAATTTTATGTCAAACTACTGTTGGTATTTTCTTCAACTAAATATAAGGGAACAAACTGTGTTTTTGGAACAAGCTGGTAGTACCAAAGCGCTTTTATACTTGAATGATTCATAGGTCAAAGCATTCCTCAAAAAATGGTCAGGTAAAAGGACTGGGTGAAAAAAAATGAGGGAAAAAGCAGCCAATGTCCAAAGAAAACCTTTGGGAGAGCTTCAGAAGGCCTGGAGAACTATTGCTCAAGATGGCTTAAAAAACATTACAAGAAAGTCCGGCCCCTTGGAAACCAAATATAAAGAAATGAGGGGTGGCTAGAGACTTTTGCACAGTACCAAATTCTACATTTAGGAAAAGAAGAATGAACAGTTCTCTAAGAGTAAAACTCTCGCTCTAATGAAATGCTGCTATACTTTTTCTGGGTGATATCTACATTTTCTTTTATTGTTCCATTTTCATTCATCACTGGTTGTCTTTGAGGTAGTGGGAGGGTTATAGAGATGAGTTGAGCAAGAGGTCAGAGAAACAGGCTATAGTTGTGGTTACAACATGATGAAATAAAGTCCTCCACTATGCTTATATTGTACACACAAGTGAAGTGTTATGAAGTGTTATGTCTACCTGTGGATGTGAGAACTCAGCAGAAAAAAAACCCAAAACATCTGCTCACTTGTAAAAAGAGGTACACAGTACTGCATAGTAAGGAACTATCCCTCAATGTATTTACTCTTTCCAGAATAGCACCTTTGTGTTTTAAACTTCATTTGCTTTTTCACTTCTTCTATAAACACAACATGACATAGAATGACTGTGACATCACTCACTGGTTTGAACCCCTTGACTTGTGTATTTTGGCTGCAGCTATACTGCTTTGTTTTTTTTTTTAAAACCAGACATCACAAGTGACTGTGAAACGGAGGAACCTGCAAACTCATATGGTAGCAAGTTGTCAATCACAAAGCATACCCTGCTTTATCACCTATTTTATACTTAAGGGGGGGCATAACTTAAAAAAAGAGAACCACGTTGTATTCAGTAAGAGTTGAAACTAGTGACTGAGACCATAAACTATTTAGGAAAGTGTTACTGAGTCCATAAATCAAGTGAGAAATAGGGTTGTTTCCCCATAGACTTCTGTACAATCAGACTTCTTCTTTTACAATGAGAGTTGCCCCCTGCTGACCATTTGAAACAATGCAACCTACATTCTGCATTCACTTTGCTTTTTATACCCAAGGCTACGTCCACCTTTTACATACAGTTTATGGGTTCTACTGAAAAAGACTAGCTCAGAGCAGCTCATTAAAACTATTATGCACAAAATAAATCCATAACCATATTCTTCTCCTCAGACTCTCTCTGGGTGTAAAACATTATTTCGCACTGAAACCAAAATGTAGCCACCTGAAATGCTGACTTCTTTGGTGGATCTTCATCTTTTTTCTCTTCTTCCTCCTCTGCTTCTTCTTCACTGTCAGTTTCAAACAAGTAGTAGTCTCCACTTCTAACCACTGAGGAGCATAGCGTGAAGCACCGTTACGTTCAGTCAAACAGAGACTGTAAGTAATTTATTGCTTTTATGGCATAAAAAAAAGAACAGATTCTTCTCTTGCTGTAAGGAAGAAATGCAACCACATTAAATTCTACACATCTCACTGAGAATCAAACATTTATATTTATCTACGGCTGGTCATGATATAGACACACTTTCAAGAAGGTGAAACTACATGTTAGTAAAATTAATGTAACTATGAGCAGAAAACACAATGAAGAATGTCCGTTATTCTCATATTTCAGTCGCCCTGGAGTGACTCCAGTCTACAGTACTTAAGTGTTAGAAGCAATGGGATAGACAAGGCTGACTTATGTCCTTGAACAGAACCGCAGTGGGCAGGAGTTGAGGGAGGATGCTGGGAAATGGAGATGAAACATCAAATGACAAAGAGATAAAATGGAGAAATAATTTTAAAATGTCATGTGGGGGTGGAGTATGATATGAGACATGAGTTCAAGACAAACAGGCAACCGCTGTATTGACTCAGGAAAATGCTGGTATTTTTTTTTTTTATTTACCACAAACTGACTGTAAAGGCCATTATTTGACATATTTGATCACTGGTCCGATTGCCGTTCTATTTTCTCCTAGCTAATGCCTGTTTGGTGATCATGTCTGCAGGCAAAGAATGAACTTAACCTTCACCCTTTATCTCAGTGCTGAGAACAAAGGCAAGTCAGCTTCATGTCTTTGCTTGAAAATATTTTGCAATAGAGTGATTCTCTACTGTAGGCTCTTTAGGTGAGACCAGTGAGGAAGTTTATGTTTTAAACAACATCAAGTACAAAACCTCCAGCCGTTAGTCATTTTCTCTTTCCTCATCGCTTCTATTTAAGGCAACCCTGCTCTGCACTGATGCTGACACTGTTCTGTCGCTCGCCTTAAAACTTAGGAGCCGCTCCACACGTGCTGTGTAAAGTTAGGCAGGAGCTACAGGTAACAAGGGCCCTTAAATAGAGACAGAAAAAGATTAAAGTCTGGAGGGGTTACTATATGATGGTGCCTTCAGAGCCCATGGGCAGTATGGGAATCCTCAGCGTTCTGGTCAAGGACACAAGGGCCAATCAGAGTGGAGGAAGAGAAAAAAGGGGTTGGGGGGGTCAACCTACTGGAAGCATGGTCAACCCACGGCCTCCACCACTGCTTTTTTTTGGTCTTGGCTTTCGTTGGCTGTGCTCCTAAAATTTCACAAATACATCAATGCAACATTTCATAAGAAATTCAGTTGTGTAAACTTCAAGACATAAATCTACTATGTGAAGGTGTTTATTTAGCGCCATTGCTAATAGAAATGACACTTATAGACATTCTGTTCTTCTTATTAACTAGCATGAATTACACTCATGCTCAGCTCCTTGAGCAATACTAGAAATCATAGTCCTTCTACACCTGGCAGGCTTTGTCATACCATCATCATCATCCTCCTCAGGCTGGACTATTGTCTGTCCTTCTCCAGACTGTTGCGCCAGGCTCAGCATCTTCTCCTTGCCCCGCTTAAACTTTTGCTGCCTCACCTTAATGCGCTCCATCCTGATCAGATCAAAGAGATGGTGACGAGACACGAAGTATTGACACAGAGGGACAGTGTAACAGACAACATAAACATCTCCAGGCTTCATGTGGAAATTACTGTATGTTACGTAACAGTGGAGTGCTCATTGGAGAGGGCGAGTGGATATCATCAGAGCTTGTGAGTAACTCCTGAGTTACTATAAGTGGTGGAAATACTTTGGCTTTATGAAGTAGAGCAGGTTTCCAGGAAACAATAAAGACTGAACCACTGATATTTGTGATATTTTGCATTTATGTATTGTCAATAAACTCAATATGAAGTGCCAGTGTCACTAACTAAATTTTATTCTCATCTAAAAAGAATTAAAACTAACATTCGAGTCACATGTTCCTCCATTACCATCGTTTACCGGCCACTTTATTAGTTACATCTTTCTAGTACTGGGCTGGACTCCCTCAGAACTGCCTTAATTTTTCATGTCAGATTCAACAAGGTGCTGGAACCATTCCTCAGATTTCGGTCCATATTGACATGATAGCATCACACAGTTGCTGCAGATTTGTTGGCTGCACATCCATGAATCTCCCATTTCACCACATCCCAAAGGTACTCTACTGGATTGGGATCTGGTGACGGTGGAAGCCATTTTAGTCTGAGCTGATGTGAGCTTTATGACATGGTGTGTTTGTCCTCTTAAAAGCGGCCAAGAAGATGCGTAATCACAAAGGGATGGGCATGGCCCGCAACAATATTCAGGTAGGCTGTGGCATTTAAACGATGCTCAGTTGGTAAGGGGCCCAAAATATGGTTTTCTCTTGTGCACACAACGGCAGAACAGTTATGTATATTCAAAAATAATCATTTTTAAATTCAATGTTGGGTCAAATGACAGTGACATCACAGACACATCCTTTCATCATATGAAGGTTAAATGTTTAGGGTCTCACTGTCTCTTCAGCTGCTCCACTGATTTGCGCTCCTCTTCCAGTCTGGCTCGCACTGCCTTCACTATAGTTGCCTGGAAAAGTTCTGCACCTCTGAAACACACAAAGAGACATTAGTAAAACATTTTGTTTGGTACACCTGTACTTACTGTATCTGGAAAAAAGTCACCTCTTAAAAAGCACATGTTTGCTGCAGAATTTCAATATGCAAGGACTGGTGATCAAACCTGTAACCTTTTTTTTTAAATGTCTGCATGCAGCTGTCGCACTTTGTTAAATACCTGGACGCGAGAATCTGTGATGCTCTGATATCTGCCACCACGTGGAGAAAGTAGTAACTCATGAAGACTCGTCTCTGCAAGAGCAGGAAAGCAAAGCAGATACTGTCCCAGATGATGCCAGCCTCATCGCTGGGCAGGTCACAAAAAAGTTTAACACCTGGAATTCACATACAACACAGACATGTAAATCTTTTTCCTTAGGATTTATTCCAAAAAAATTAAATTAATTAACACCTTCACAGTAAATTCCCAGATGACACAATACAAATGATATGCTCATCATTCTCAGTTAGTCAAAATTAGATTCTAACTGAAAACTGACTGAATTCAGCGAGGCTGGAGCCTATCCCAGTTATCATAGAGGTCACCATCCTGTCGCAGGGCTAACACAGAGAGACAAACAACCGTCCACACTCACATTCACACCTATGGGCAAAATAGAATCACCAGTTAACCTAACCCCAGTAACTGCATGTCTTTGGACTGTGGGAGAAAACCCATATAAACACGAGGAAAACGTGCAAACTCCACACAGATGGTGGATTCGAACCCAGACCTCGCTGTGAGGCAACAGTGCTAACAACCCCAAAATAGAGAATTATTTATTCATTTATCTATTTATTTATTTGTTTAGTATAAACCAACACTGATAGGAATATTTCTCCATGTTATACATGAAATGTAAAACGATATTGTAATAATCAAAGTTGAATTTTGAGTCCACCCACCTACATTCTTCTGGCTTGTGTCTATCTTGTAGCCCTTGATGGTGCACGCCAGACTGAACAACTGGATTAACCAGCAGTTGTTCTTTAGCAGATCCTCGATGTAGCCACAAGCAAGGATCTAAAAACAGTGTTGCTTCATTACATACTATAAATATTGCATTTTAACTTTTAACATATGAGTTAAAACTTATATGTATATATGTAAATTCTGTACCATAAATCACAATATAAGAGATTATAGTATTCTTTTGAACATATTTATGCAGACAATGTTCTTTGTATGTTGAGTGTATATATATATATAAATAAAACAATGTCATCATCAATTTGTCATAGATTACTTACAGACAAAATGTTCTTCATAGTAATAACAAAGATGTTGTAGGCGATCAGGAAGTCCCAGTAGTGCAAGATCTTTTTGATTGGCTTCAGCAACAGGTCTCCACCAAAGAGCAGGAAGTAGAAGCAAGCCACCAGGTAACCCATACAGAAGACGCTGATACGTGTGGTTCCAGTGATGAAGATAATAGTGAGCACAAACCAGAACAGGTAGCTGAACATGACGACCTTTAGCATGTCCAAGTAGGATCTAGAGATACAGAAAGCTGTGTGTGAATGAAAACAGAAACAAGTGTGTGGTATTTGTGAGGATAAGAACCCAAATTTAAATAAAATGTCTCTAAAGTTCGAACAATGTCGCAAACTAGTACAGTGGCAGCCCCAAATGTGCGGGAACATTCAGAAAGTACACCCTCTTTCATATCCAAGTTTTATGTATCCGGACATAGTCAAAAAGCATCTGATCCCTATCAGGTTCTAAAATTAGGCAAAGATGACCTCAGATGAAAAGCAACATGTGACATATTACAGTGTCATTATTTATTTAAGAGCTACATCTCAGACTCTACAGCAGGGATCCTCAACTCCAGGCCTCAAGGGCCGGTGTCCAGCAGCTTTTAGATGTGTCCCTGATCCAACACACCTGAATCAAATGCTGAATTACCTCCTCGGTATGCAGTCAAGTTCTCCAGAGTCGTGCTAATGACTTCTATATTTGACTCAGGTGTGTTGAAGCAGAGACACATCTAAAAGTTGCAGGACACCGGCCCTTGAGGCCTGGAGTTGCGGATCCCTGCTCTACGGGTTAAAATGTTAAATGTAAAGGTTCATCCATAGGAAAGCTTGCCAGGAGAAAGCCTCTTCCCTTTAAAAAGAACATGGCAGCACTGCTTAGGTTTGTGATGAACCTCTGGAGTTTATCTAGATCTGGACCTATGAATTTTAAAAGTCTTTGTGATAAATTAGACACGCTGCATAAAATTGGTAGACATAATCTTGATGTTCTTAAGAAAATATCACAAACTAATCTAGTTATAGATATTTTTCAACTTAGAGGCAGACATTTGTTTTTCCTTCTCTCCTTCTGCTTTTCTCCTTTTTTTTTGAGCAATTCCATAAAATTGACAAAATAATTATAACTATGTTCAACAGCTAGTTTTTACAACAATTTTCAACCGTCTCTCATAATATCAACATGTGTTCTTCTATCCTTGTATGGACTTATTTGAGAACTTTAATTCATAAATAGGTCCAGAGCATCAGATGCATATTTAGATGAGGCCTTTTGCTACATAAGAATAGGAATAATAATATGGAATATGGTTATAGTTCATGAGCAGATTTTAATCCCACGAAGCTGAAAGAGGGCACCATGAACCCCAGCTAGCTGCTAATACAGGTGAGGGTACATATTTACCACACAGCAAAAGTCAAAAGAGAATGATCTGTTCATCAGTTACAATTAGCGTATCACTTAAGTGTCACTTAGAATCTGATCGGTAAATACGAATGAGAGCTGTAACCCGATCCTGTTGCTCAGCACAGGTACAGCTGCTTGTTTTGCGTGTCTCTAGCATGTTAAGAGCATGTGTATGGCTCCATGTGAGAGGTTGTCGATATGATGTGCAGAGTGGAAACATGAGATGCAGTGTGCATTAATTTTATATACATGGCAACATAGTAACAGCTTCAACTCTTTAGAAAGCAGCTCTGATGAAGTGGGTTTGTACGGGACAATGCATTGAAGGGCCGGAACAGCTGAGTGAGTGTCCTTCTTCATCAGGGGGAGAAAATACCTTTTCCATACTTAAAAGCTATTTATTGAGTTAGAGTACAAGGAAAAAGCGTCTGAGTTGGGGAGTGACGGACAGAGTGTTTTTGTGGATTATGGATTTCTCCTGCCCCCCCACCCCGTATCCGTAATTCGATCCTGGAGGGAAACGATGGAATAAGTGCAGAGCTGCTGTGGCGTGGACAGACGGGCTGTACAGCGCTCTCTCTTGCACTACTAGTGCTTGTTGATGGACACAGAGTGCGTTAATAAAAGACTTGTCCACTTTGCACACCAAAACAGTGGAATCTGAAGAGCACATAATCAATGAGTGTGGACAGGTCAGGATGCTCTTGCTGTCTTTTTAACTCGCCCTCTTTCCCTCAAGATCCTCTGTTCACTCTTTATGTGCAAAGTCAGTTTCTGGATCAGGCAAAATTGTAAATTATGTATACTGCAGGTATTCAATAACATCCCTCACTAATATGAGCTATTGTCAGCTGTCATTTTTTCTTACCTTTATTCTATAAGGCATTTGCTGAATGAGTACGTTCTTATTCAGCACCACCCCACTTAAGATTTCTGCAGTTACACAGCAGTCAAACACAACAGCATTTTTTTTTCAGAGTACACCTCTGACAACACAAACAGAGGAAAGGGGGTGGGCAGAAAGGGTTTCAGTCCGTGGCACAACAGTGTCTGTTTGTTGATCCATATTAATGTTTCAAATCCAAATTTACCTGATAGGTAAGACAACAATTTCTTACAATTTGCAACAATTTGTTTCCAGTCTGTCTATGCCAGTGGTTCTCAAACCACTTGGAAAATATGAATCAAAATGAATATGAATCAAAATGTTTTAATGTCTTAATTTAAAGTTCTTTGTTGTTGTTGTTGTTGTTGCTGATCCATAAAAAAAAAACTTTGGCAGGTGGGGGCTTTTGTCAGCTTGTGAAGTAGGACATGCCAAAAAAAGCCTGAAAACCAGTGGTCTGCACTAAGAGATTTTGTGTGTTATTGTAATGTGAATGTAAAACTCAACTTCAATCTATTTAATAATTCCATAGTTGTCTCAAATCAGGTACTTCTAGGATGATAAATAAACAGAAAGAGACACAAGGTAACAAAATGAAACAAGCAGCAAAAAAACAAACAAAAAAAAACCCTGTAAAATGTCCTGAGACTGGATCACACAAAAAACAGGCAAAGAGAATCAGAGACAAGAAAAGGAAAAACACTGAGAACACAAAAAATTAAAGAACTACAAACATACAGTACAACAAATTAACAAATGCATTAGACCACCACCCAGTGTAAGGTTTATGCCAGAGCTGCCCTGAATTAACAGGAATTAACAAAATTATTTTTTATGTTTCTGTATTGGTTACTCCATCAGTACGTGCAAGCTCTTTTAAACGAAAATTATATTTTTAATGCTGAAATATAATTGTTATCCATAAATTTAAAAAAAAATTTGCAAAACACATTATTATTTTTTGATTAAGATGCCAAATTACAGTTACTTACATGCATTCCTGAACAGAGAAATTCATTTCAGTGGTCGAAAATTATGCTTTGTTCATTTCTGACCCACTCTCTCTGTTCCCGCTCAAATCTGAGTATAAAAACACGACTTTAGTTTATTTGCTTAATAAATAACAATTTTTAGTTTTAAACCAATTTTTGACAGATTTCTAAAATACTTGTATTTTCTTGTTTTTATGACAGCTGGTCTAGTAAATTTGTTAAGCACTGCAGCAGCGATACATTAACGTTCATTAGTGTTTAAAGTTCAAAGTTAGTGTTAACAGTCTGAGTCATTTAGAAGGTAAATGTCCTGTTAAACTATTTACTTTACACTTTAGGAGTGAATTTACAATATGTGCAATTAATCGCTCATTCACACACACAGTCAAATATATAACTGCAAGCAGACGTGCAACATGCAATTTGAGTTTAATATCTTGCTAAAACAGAGATATTTAAGCTTTATTGATTTTTAAAGATATTTTGCCTTTTTGCCTTTTTTGACCTCACAACAGAGGATACAGAAGGGCAATTAGGGAAGAGACAAAGACAAAAAGTCCTGGGTAGATTAAAATTAGGGATACTGAAACAACCAAAATGTTTTTTCTTTATTGTTAAATCCTGTTGTAAATTTCTGGAGCTAATATTTGACCGTAAAATACTTTTGCAAAGCTCCAAATATACATACTTAGCTTTTAACGACTCCACTTGCGTGGAGCACATTTCAGTTTTGTATCCAACATCATACATAGACACCCAACATCATTAAGCATCAATTAGACTGGCTACTTCACTTCCTTTCCATTTCAGCATGTTGACCTCTGTGTTAATGGCAGCTGAGCTGAGCAATGGTCCCAAAATAATGAAAACTGTTTCAAGAGAATCTAATGTAAAATCTATTTCAAAAGTCTGGAAATAATTTAAAATGCTACATATGGTAATAAACTTTATCCATGTAGAAGTAATATAAATACACAAGGACGACCACTGCAGTGAGCACAGCTTTGAATCAAGGAGTATGCTCCAGCACCAGTACTGCCATACTAACTGATATGAAAATGATTGCAATGTCACAAAGCATACATCTTCAATAAAGTATCAAAACAATACCAGCATATTCTCCTGCATTCAACTGCATCTTATAGTTGACAGCATGTTTTCTGGCCTATCTGACCCACAATCCTCTGCCTCAGCTGCATCTATAGTAGTGTGAAAGTAAAAAGTAAATGTACGCAATTCAGAGAGCAGGGAGTGGTAGCTGCTGTACCTGCAGTGGATGAAGTCAGGCACAGGGTTGTGGACACTGAAGGAAGCTGCATCCAGGTCTCTGCAGATCTCTACATTGTCACCGGCCATGAGGCGGACAGCTGCCTTGTTCTCTTCGTCAAAGACCTGCCTCTGGAGGGAGGCGCAGAGCAGCAACATGAAGTCATCTGAAAGAGGGGAGGAATGGTAAGGAGAGTGTGAAGATCTATTTGCACGTTTGTAATTCACTAGATGTGTTTGAGTGCTTTATTCACTAGTTACTTTACATATCATAATTTTAAAACACAAAATTATACACGGTTGGGGTTAAAAAATGCATTAGTAACAATAACTCACTAATAAAAGGCATCCCAGCTTAACACTCGGAGGAAGCCTTTATTTTAAATTAGAAACACACGAAGCTTTACATGCATTTTTCTAACTTGTAAAGGAGGATTTTTATTTATTCTTCAAACAAATCTCCACTTAAACCACAAAACGTACAGATGAGGAACGAAGGATTGGGTCTGTTGTGGAAATCTGGAATATAGAGCCACTTGACCACATTGCCATTTGACGTCCAGGGATAAGCTGAAAAGAAAAACATAATCATCAGACATATGATCATAAAAAATATCATGTTTTACTTTACTTTGCATTTATGTGGAAAAAAGACCTCAGTTTATCTCTGAACCAACAATAAACAGACTTTGAACCTACACTATAGGCATTCCAGCACCTCAATTTAATGACCAATTATCTAATAAGTAGGTTAATACATAATACTGTAGCGTGAGTTCATTTTTCATGTGCTGCAGCCTAGCATTGCTTCCAGCTGATGGCATGGAGACCCACGCACAGTAATAAAATAATATCTCACGGTCCACTTACACCCTCAACACATCCCTTTTTCCTTCTCAGCCCTGTGATGCATTCATGCTGCAGATGTCAATAAAGTTGTGGTCGTGGGATTTCAGCATTTAGATAACACTACTGAAGACGAGCAAGCATAAACGGAGAAGCGTTTTTTCAGTGGGACGTAATTTCAAATGCAACTTTTCATTCAGCTCAACAAATATCACCAAACACAGAAACAATAAGGACTGTTTAGCAAGTAATATTTGATAAACTGGAAATTTAAAGCTTACTTGTAATGTCTTAATTTATTTAATTTTTAAAAAATCTGATATGGGAGCTGCTGAAGTTATGTTTTTTCATATTATGAAATTTGTAAAACAAATTAGAGTATACTAATATTGTGGTATTTACAGATTGCATGAAAATACTAGGTAGTTTATTACAGTTTATTGCAGACTAAACTGGTTAGTTTCAAGTACTGTGGTGAATTTTAAAGTAATGCACTCTGTTGGACTGGTGCAGAACAGACTGTGGTGTTCATGGTCAATGGCAGGTCATGTCAGATGCAGCAGACATCAATTTAAATTTAAGCTGAGGTTGCTGATTAGATTCAATCACCAAATTATACATTTTATACTTGCTTTATACTGTCAAGCGCTTGGAAATCAGCCATATACATCATGCAACATGTGCTTATATCTTGTTGATTTCAGTTGGAACTACTGTCTTTCTGGTGGATGAAAAGATTTTGCTCACCTACTTTACCGTGGCGATACGGTGACAAGACAGGCCTGATACTGCACTGCCCAGTTTAACTATCTTGGAGAACCAGTCAGTGATTTGAACCAGGACACAGTATTGAGAATTCTTTCTACGAGGGAAGCGTTCTCAGCAGTTGACTCACAAAGTGTCTGGTTATTGTGAGTGCAATCTGGCACATTTGATTAAACCAACCTTTACAGGCTGCAGGTGGGATCCCGATGCAGATGAAGTACTGAACAGTGAGCATGCACGCCAGGAAGCAGCAGTACTTGGGCCAAATCTCAGCGATGGCTTTCCTTCTACGTTTGTACAGGACTGCTATTAAGGCAAAGGCATGAAGCATGGCGTAGAAGTCCATACGTTGCCCTATGACATTGACCACCAACAGCAGGCATGTCTAAAGGAAACACAAGAGGAGTACATACATGAAGCACTGGAGCATGGCACACATTTTAAATATTTCTACTTCCTTATGCCCTCTACCTCAAGTCCAAACTTGTAAAAGAAATAGTTGATGAAGTATTTGATGAAGCAGACGATGCTGATGTCCAGGTGCTGCCGTGTGATATCATGAAAGATAATCCTGGCAGCGGGAGGTGACAGTTTGTTCCTCAGTCTGAAGTATTTCTGATGCCGGTAGATGGTTACCTCCAGTGCTAACAGAGCCAGCATCCAGAAGTTGTTCTGCACAGATGGTCAGAGGAAAATTCATAAAAAACTGTGCTATCATAATGTAGTTTTAAAGATTTGTATTTTAAATGGGATTAAATGGGCAGGGGTTACAGAGGAACGGTCAGGGAGTATCAAGACACCAATTTTTAGGGGGGTGGTGGGGGCTGACAGTCACTCACTGCATCCCCTTCTTAGGTCTAGATGTCCCTGCTTTTGTGAATTAATTTTTTTTATCCCGAGTGGTTGACTTCAATACTGCACCTTCAAACAGTCTCTATTACAAGCAACAATAGAATAAGAAATTCACTTTTAGTGCTCATGCTCTGAGGCTGTACAGATGAAACTGCACAGAGGGATGATCCAAATCCCATTCCAGTCTGACTTTTCATTATGCTGCCAAGCACCACTGCTTCAGTATGAAAACTACAGCTAAATAGAAGAGAGGTTAAAAGGACTGAGAGCTTGAGATTTCACAGAACTCTCACAAAAGAATCCTACAAATATTCCTTCTGAGTGTCAAAAACATACCTGATCATCTACATTAGAATTCCCTACAAAGGTGAGTTCTACAACTTCTACAAACCCTACCTATGAAGGGCTCTGTTAGGAGCACAGTTCGTTGGCTTTGCAGCTGCTGTGATGGGTCGACAGAGAGGAACAACCACACTCCTGTGTGAAAAAGATCAACCCTAAGCTGACTGTCACTGGCTGCATCATTAACAAATTAGAACTTGTGGTCCAGCTGAGTAATTTTCAAATATTTATTGACTCTCAAACTTCAAAAGTTTGCTGTTTATCTCTATAAATGGAACAGGGATCACCTCCTTCCCAGTACAGAGATTTGTGTGGATAAAACTGGTGACACAGACTGTCTTCTTCTTCTTATCTGTTGTAGTGGAACATTTATTCAGACTTATTCTTTTTTCAATTGACAGCATTTTGTGGAATTGCATTTTGATATTATTTTAAATTAAATATCAAAGTTAAACAGCACAGCTGGTGTGTTAAACCATTTCTATTGTTATGGTTCACAGGATCACCCACGTCTGCAGGAATGAACATGAGATTGAGAATATTGCTCACATAAAATTTCATTGAAAAAAACACACACACACACACACACACACACACACACACACACACACACACACACACACACACACACACACACACA
>JAVDPK010001931.1:365531-379759 GCA_034780415.1 Cichlasoma orientale
AACTGAACATATATACTTGTATAACTGTATATATGGGATGGCCCAAGACTATTGCACAGTACTGTACGTATGCATGTAAGATACACTCCAATAGTGCAAACCTCCACCAAGGCAGCTCACACTCTGGGCACTATTTACTTTAAAGGGAACAGTATTGCATTTTGTATATATATTCATTTTGTTTTCTTTTTTAAACATACTTTAAGAGGTTTGCAGTACAGTAAAACTCAGATTAGGGCAGCATGACAGATGTTTGCTTTATTCACACAAACATTATGCAGGAGCAGGTAATGGATAAGGGGTATTGATTTGTAAATAACTGGACATGAATAACTTGAGTTTATTATATAATATTATGCTACAGTATATTTCTAACTAACCAGGCAGCTCATTTTCTTGACGATACTTTCTTTAAAGATATAACGCATTTTGGGGTCAACTTGAAATAAAGGCAGATGGGAAATGTGAGGTCAGAGGTCAAATGTGAAATGATATTTGGATGCAAACTATAATGTGATATTTAGAATCCCCATATACCAGTTTCATTTCCTAAATGTTGCCAATATAACAAAAGGCAGTAAAATTTTCAGCATAGTGTGCATCGTTTTAAGAGATAAAAGGCATTTTATAAAAGTTTGGCCTTTCAAAAGGTCAAATCTGACATGCTATTTTAAATGTTTATCACTAAGAAACTATGATTCTTTACAACTGTGATGTGTATTATCAGCATATAGAAAGTGTAAAGCTTTTTGCCCATTTTTGACCAATAAATCATTAAGTTGACCTTGAAGACCCTGGTGGATGTGAGCCAAATATGAATGGTTAACATGACCCCACCCTACACCCCTACAAAACTACAAAACACATGCAAATGCTACCTAAAACATCTTTCTGGTGGAGGTAATAAAAGAAAAACTGGAGACATACTTAACAGCGTCATCAGATAACAAACCAACAAAAGCGGCCCTAAATAAACAAGACTGATAATTACCAAAATCATTTTTATGTTTCTGTAATGATTTGTTGGTCTATAATATTTTTTAAATCAAAATATTTTTAATGCCAAAACATAATTATAATGAATTTTAAGATTTTCATTTTTTATTTTCTTTTTTTTTTTTTTTTTTTACAAAAAAGCAGAAAAAAATAGTAAAGCACGTGATTATTTTTTGATAAAGATGCAAAATTACAGTTATTTACTGCCTTCCTGAACAGAAAATTTTGTCTCAGTGGTTGAATATTTTGCCTGATTAATTTCTGACTTCTCAGAGAGGTCCAGTGTGCCGGCTCAAATTTTTGGTGAAAAAAAAAAAAGTGGATTGAGTTTGTTATTTGCCTTGTGAATGCCAATATAACTTTTAGTTTTAAACACGTTTTGGACAGATTTCTACAATATTTCTTGTTTTTAAGCCTGGAGCCATACTGTACCTGCTACTGCTTTTATTTTGCTCACGTTATTTGTAATGAGTGTTTTCTTCTTTCCTTTTCACACACACACACACACACACACACACACACACACACACACACACACACACACACACACACGAAATATTCCTTTATATTGACAGTGCATTTTATACAGTATACATCAAGAATGCAGTGTATGTCACTATGAAGGAAAAATAAAGTAAACTAACAGTATTTGTGTGTCAGCACAGTCAGCGGCAGAATCTCCTGACAGAGTGCAAAAAAAACTGAACTAAGAAAAATTCTATTTTATTTATTGAGCAGTAATCACAAGATGATTTTTAAGGTGGCTTTGTAAAACTTGTAAAATTTGTATCCTTAGTTTAAGCACGATTGTGAATGAGGCCCGATATGAGGAGTAAACATGACAAGCAGTCTATGAAACTATTATCAACTTAAATTTTGTTTGGATATCGGACTGAGGGAAACTGAAAGAAATTATAAAGGGAAAAAACACCCAAGTAAACCTTTAAGGTCATCTACTGTAGGAATAAAGAGCACATTCCTTAAACTGAGACAGAAACGTTTTATCAAGTATGTGACGACTGCACAGCACAGAGATTTTATACAGTGCACAAATTTATTAGGCCACCACCCAATGTAAGGCGCCCTAAATTAACAGGATTGGTAATTACTGAAATCATTTTTTAAATGTTTCTGTAATGGTTAATCTACTAGTATGCATAAGCTCTTTAATCAGAATGATATTTAAAACATAATTATCATTATCCATGAATTTTCAAATGTACTATTTTACAAAATGGCAAATTATTTTTTGATTAAGATGCTGAATTTACAGTTATTTACTTGCATTCTTGAACAGATAAAAATGTTTTAGTGGTTGAATGTTATGCTTGATTAGATTAAATGAAAGTAGATAAAATGAAGCTCAAACAAAAAATATTCAGGTCTAAAATATTTCACTGTATTTTTCATATCATGTATAAGGTCATGGACCTGCTGCGCTACTCGGTACCTGAGCTCTGCTCCGTGCTCGGCTCTGGCTCGGTCTTCGCACTGCACTGTTGGCTCTCCTCAATGCTGGACTGCTGTGGGTCAGACAGGCTCCCAGGCTTCTCATCAGCCATGTCAGTGTCATCCATCACCACCACCAGGGCCTGCTCCTTCTCTTTCTCCATATCCCCCTTCCCCTGCGTATTCTGCTTGTCCTGCGTTTCACCATCCTCTTTGAGAAGCATTGCATTCACCGAAGTGACACTGAGCATGCTGAGGTCTGGTAGGCTGCCATCTGGGTCCACCAGTCTGAGGACATGGCAGAAGTTGTTACACAAAAACACACACTCGAGCACACATCTGTATTAATACACATATGAGGACTTTCAGTGACTTTTGAATTTTAAACATTATTAGTCTTATTGTTATTAGGGGGATGTTTTATGTGTTTTCAGGGCAAATTTTAGAAATAGAAAGTAAAACAAAAAAAAAATTTGGGCCTTTCAATCATTAAAATATTTTAATGTTTACTAAGTTATCATGGAACTGTAAATTTCCATTTTAGTGAGAACTTTTTGTCCTGAATGTAAGTGAGATATTTACACATTTGCATATAAACTGTCCAACAGCCAATTCGTTGCAATTTGTTGTTGCTGTTGGCACTCCTGATCTCCTTATGTGCTCTTATTGTTGAGCTCTAACCTGTTTTGTTCTATGCTATTGATTGTGTAGTGAATAGATGTGTCTGCTTGTTCAAGACTCAAAATGTCCCAATAATGCATTAAACGAAATGTAAACAATTACAGAGCCTTGGTAACTAAATCCTAAACTCCCAAGGGCATTATTGCTTTATGCACTGCTGATCTGATAATGTTTTTTTCTTATGTGTAGATAAAGGTAAAGACATATTACACAGCTTCTATTAGACCGTACAAATACAAAACAACGCATGCTAAATCCAAAATAAAAAGAAGACACAAACAAAACAATATGCACAAAAAACAGAAGACAAAAAAAACTGTTAGCAGAGATATAGAAAAATTATAGTGCAATTCTTTTTTTCTTAAAGAATAAATTATTTAAATTATTTACTAAACTCAAATCAACCAGCATGTCTTGTGTCTCGTGCAAGTTTTATATACTATAAATTTATCGGCATCTGATCTTAAAGCTCAACCTCAAAAACACAACTGTGCCCCCCCCCCACACACACACACACACATACACATTTATATCTATTTTATTGTTCTCTTAAGGTATTCTGTCCTCATAAGTATATAAATATTACAAACACTTATACACAAGGTCCATATGATTGTCAAATGTCTCTGATGCAGGATGGAACTCTTCAGCTCAGCCTGCTAACTCAACAGCAGAGCAGCGTTTCATCAGGCATTTTAAACAAAAAGCAGTGCACATTCCCGCCGCATTGTTTCAAACAATCTGTGTTGTTTTCATGGTGTCTGATCTTCGAGCAGCAGATAAATAATAGCTAAAGGAAGGCATTAACTCTTTAAAGTCTTCTCAGGCAATAATGAAGCCATGTCAAAGTTCAGGTTTGGCTTGCATGAACTGGCTGCATGTCAAGGCGAGCATTGCGCTATTTAGTGGTCACACTTACTTGCTCGGTCGAGTGGGAATTTTTTCTTTGATGCTGCTCAGGACAATATAGTTACACAGAAGTCGTTATAAACAGTGAGGAGAAAAACTGACAAAAACAGACTAAAATGTCACTTTAAAATGCACAAAAAGTGGCTTCAGGACTCCAGTGGTTTAGGGGAGGCGAGCTTTTTTGGGAAGGGGGTAATTTTCTGGGGTTCAGTGCATAGATCAGGGTGTGGATCATTGGAAAGCTACTGGAGGGGAGGAAGAAAGTCTTGCAGATTCAAACATGCATGACAAAGAAGTTTCCCGTCAGAAGTGTAAAAAAAAAAATGTATTTGAGTAATGGTTAAAAGACAAGGTAAGAGAGCCAGAAAGCTAACAGGAAACCCAAACAAGAGTAGGCTACAGGCAAAATAAATAAACCCAATCATGTCATTTAAAATACCTGATCTTCAGGAGTAAAACATTTCAGATTCAATGTAAAGTACCATCAAAAACAAGGTAACAGGCACACGTCAGTGTGGGAAGTGAGGATGTTTTGCAAAAGGAAGAAAACGCTAAGATTCAGAGGTGACACGGGATGGTGAAGGATGCCACAGAAAGCGAGCTGATACCCACCTATTCATGATTAAATAGACACGCCCATTGACTTTGGCGTGGCTGTGAGTGAAACGGGTGAAGAAGATAGATAGCAGCAGGTCACAGAGAGAAGCAGAGGGAAGAAGAGCTGAGCAAGTGGCAACAGAACAATGGAGAATCCACAAAAACAGCACTAAAGTTAAATGGTCCATGCCACAGACTGTGAAATGTGGATGTTATGACACACAGCTGCACGACACAGCACGCAATGACTGATGAGAACAGAGGCTATAACAGGCATTTAACAGGGTGTGACAAAACTGGGAACAAACAATTGCTGGATTTTACGTGCATAAATTTGTATTATTGAGTATTGAAAATTCTTTGTAATAATTAAGCACTATTTACTAATCAATTTTCACTGGAATTATGAAGTAAAAATTGTAACAAGCAGAAGCAGGGTGGGACAGTACAGCAAACTAAAGCCTTACTGACATATCGCACGACAGATATATTGGCCGGCCGACAATTTTGGCCAATATTTCTGATACATCAGTATGGCATATAATTTTCATTTATTGGCTGACAAATGAAAATTTAAAAAAAAAAAGCAAAGAGGAGACAAGAGAAACACCCTTCAGCCATGTTAGGAGTGTTGACATTGCATAGTTTGTCCACTAGAGGGCACTCTGTAGCTTCCCTGTTGGCAACAAACGTGTTTGGAACGCCACAAACGATCATCTGATCTCAGCAGAGTCGGGCACAGGTTAAACAAGAAATCCACAAGTTGTTGTGACGACTTGTGATGTTTATTTTTATGCTGCATTATCTTAGTAAGAACTCATAAATAACTACACATAAAAATTGTAAAGGAAAAAACGAAACTAAAAAACTAATATTGACCATTATATTGGCTTTGTATTGGTATTGGTGTTGGTCTGGCTCTACAGCCAACCAAAAGCCTCCGAGTTACATGAAGAAAAGTTACTTCGTTTCTATATATCAGACTGTGGGGCAACTAGCAAAACTCTCCACCATCACTGTCTGCTGTGTACATAGAGCCGTCATGCCGCTTTGGTGAAGTGGGGCAATGGAAAAAGTTTGAGAACCATATATGGTTATATATGAACAACTTCCCAGAGGTATCATCATACTGTTGTCCTAAGTTTGTCACCTGTTTTTTTTTTTTTTATTAATTATAAACTTAGCAAATATTGCACAAAAGGACAAAGAAAGAGATCTTTTCAATAGGAACTGAAAAAAAAAACAGCATGTGTCTCACCTGTAGATAGTGCTCTCTTCCTTAGCCACCACAGCCTGGAGGTCAGTGAGGTGGAGAAAGCGGTCATGGAAATAGTGCAGGTGGAGAATACACGCCAGCAAGAAGGATGTGGGAATGAAAATCCTGATGAACAGCTCACCCAGCTCAAACTGCTTCAAGCCCAGCGCTTCTAGGCTGCATTCAGAAACATTTAGAGGAAACAGAAAGTTTACATCACTGGCCAGGTTCCTGTGTGAGGAGCAGCTCAGGTCTGAACAAGTAAAGCAGTTAAAGCATTAAATTCAAAATCTGTTTATTAATTTCAAGTTGAAAACGGATGAAAATATCTAACTAATCAAGGTGACTATCAGTGTCTGATCATACATTTATGATGTATCTCTGGAAGACCTTAATGTGGTGAATATGAGCCTTAGTGACTTTTTTCCCCCCATCATATCATTTAAAAAAGCAAATGGCGAAGTAAGAACCAGAAAAAGAAAATGCTAAATTTATAATAATTATAAATCACTGAGAATACTCACTTTCTGTGATTGGGATTATTAAGAACTAAGTCATCATAGGGTGCTTGCACACCTATGCTACCAAATTGAAAATTCTAGGTGACATCGGCATCAAGTTATCATATTCACAAGATTGTCGGAAAACTTGATGTCTGACCTTGACCTTGAGGTCAAGGCTGCTGCAATTCAAACTCATCTCAGAGTTTTATTAGATGCATCTATACTGTATGAATTGGGTTGGAAGACCAGGTAGATACCAGTGTAGTTGTACTCTGGCCAGCTAGAACTTGACTGCTACAATTTATCATTTATTTTTTAGGTACACTCGTGAATGAGCATATACACTTAGAAAAATTAATGACATAAGACATCTATGAATTATGTTTTAAAATTTTTCTCAAAGTTTTTAAATTTTCAATTCCACAAAACAAAACACTACTATATCTATGCTTTCAACAGGGCCCTACTACTGAAAAAACAAACAAACCCTAAAACAGAACTATGACTCAAGACAGTTTGATGACTCAGCTGCTTCTCCAAATGCAGCTGTCTCTGGGAAATGAAGTGGGCAGTGAGTCAGTATCCAGTAGTTGCTCAGTGGCTCTCACCCAGTTTTATCCAGGCCCGTCATGTTACCCCAGGTGTATATCGACTCAGGAAACTGGAAGGTGTAGACCACAGTGAGGACAAGCATGGTGTACATCACCACCGACATCCAGAAGTACTTCAGGATCCTTCGCCACCACTCATAGTGCACCTAGATGAGATGAATTAGAAGAGGACATCTGGATTTAGGTGACTTCTCAATCTGCCACAGGCTGCTGTTGAGAGTTAGGAATACGAAACGTGCTACGAGCCTGCAATGCACAAACTTTATGACTGCAGTTAAAATATGAGAGCACATTCTGTCTGTGGAAAATTAAATCTGGGAAGTTTATAGCATTGTATTCATATTTACACTCTGCATAATATAAACAACAATAAAGATCCTTATTTTTCAGGTCACCTCGTTTGGTTTCAGAAGGCTTTGAAAACAATTACACAGATCATAATTTTAAACATCCCACATATTCCCCAAATCTTATTAATAAACCTGTCCAAAACTGACAGAAATATGTTCACATATCCCCAAGTTTAATTCTTTATAATAACCATTGTTTACCATCCTTAGCCCTGTAAATTATGTGTATGTAGTTTTGTGTGATTGTGCACTGGATCACTTTCATCCTCTGTACTGGAAGTATGTTAAATGGCATCATTCCTATCAAATAAAAAAAAAATAAACAACAGGCTATACACTGAAATGTAATCTTTAGTTGTGAATTATATCTTGCATTATGTATTGTATTGTAGCCGATCAATATACAATTACCATCATATTCTGAGGAGAGCTGATGAGATTGGCACACATGCTATTTTATACGCTACATTATGTATTTGTTAAGGGTTACAAAGTGTTATTGTCATTTTGTAATCAAGAAATCGTTACTGATCCTCGTTCCCAAAATGCCGATGCTTTGTCAGAGCTGCTGGCAACCTTGAAGATACACAAATTGACATTTGGCCTCAGTGCCATAATATACTTGATATACCACCACAAGGGTTCTTTTGTCTGTAGATGTGCGCAGTCTTCCCCCTGATTTTGGTTGCATGTACTGAACTAGACCGAGAAATACATCCCATTCATAATGTTTGTATAGTAATTTAAACGTGAAATGGCATATTCTAATTATTATCTTCTAATAGTTTGAGGTACTGGATTTCTGATTTTCATGAGATGTAAATCACAATTATCAAAATGAAAACAAAAAAGCTTGAAATATTTAATTTTGCATGTTATGAATATACTGTAGATTATGTCATATTTTACCTTTTTGGATTAAATTACCAAAAAAAAGTTACTTTTACATGACATTTTGATTTTTTTAGATGTCAGACAGGAATGTAAACATGTTCACTTTACTGTCAGTCATCTTGTGTGTTTTGGTACCTGGTACAGCGCCACACAAGAGAGGAACATCATCATGTAGATGATCTTGTACATGACGATATCTCCCTCAAAGGTGACAATGAAGAACATCCCGCCGCAGATGTAGATCCAGTATTTGACCATCAGAGCCATCACCATGTTTCCAAGAACGTGCATGAGGTCCTGTTCCCCTCCCTCCTCAGACTCATCTTCCTCTGTAAAAGCAATGGTGCATTTTTCAGTCTATTACACCATATCTGTTTCTGGTTTTTATTGTCTAACTATAGATCCAAATTCCTAGAGTTTGCCGTAGATAAAGGCATATATTTTTCTTCTTTAAAATTCTTTTGGCCCTAAAGATCTCCAGTGGCGGTGGCATTGTTTATCAGTGTTAAAAGCTTTCCAGCTACATTATTTGCTAGTTCTGATACCTGCAAGTGAAATTTATTCATACCGTCGTTAACAAAACTCACATATTTTCTAACTATAATAAAAATGCTCACAATATAGATTTATGGTAACATACTGCCACACTTTTATCTTCCAGTCACCTGTGTTAAACAGTTGATATGCTATTGTAAGCTAAACAAAATAAGATCATAGTGCTTACCCTGCATCTTCATCTGATCCTCTACATGAACGTCTGAGAGACCAGTGCTGTCTTCCTGTTGTTTTTCTTGTCTCTCTGTAAGCGTCTGTCTCAGCAGTAACCAGAAAGTCATCATACACAGGACCTACACGCCATCAAGAAAATATCACAACAAATCACAGACTGTTTACTTTAACTTTGTGGAAGCAAAATATTGATGGTCAATCAATTTGTAAACTTAAATTAGATTGTCTCAACTTGTGTGTATGTATCGCATTTATCTGCCCATTCTGTTTGACCCAGGTGTGTAATACAATCACATCTCCACCCTTTATATCAATAAACACTGTACTAAAACAGAAATATGTTTTTTTTAATATATTAAGGTAATGCCAAGTTTGTGTGTTGCATAAAATCGCACTCTAGACATAATCAGGTCAAGTTCAGTAGCTGGAAATATGAAAGCCTGAGAGTTATTCCAACACATGTCAAAACACTGAAACTTGACCTTCTTCAGGAGCACATTGCAGAACTACACTGTCTTACTTTATTAACTGACTTCTGGGGAGACACAATCAGAACCTAAAAAATATAATTTTGTGCAGCATTTACAGAACACATCTGAATCCTTGTACATATTAAACCACACTGCATTCTCAAATTACAGATTGTTGAGCTAAACATCAGGTTTAGTTGGGAGAAACATTTGGAAATCAAGAAAATTATCTGGCTAATTTTAACTCCCAAACCTTAGATGAAAGTGAGTGGAATGGGTTTTTCTTCTCGACAAAGAAGCCTTTGACTTTGCTGTAGTCCATGTCCTGAAAAGTCCAAATGTATTGCAGAACTATCAGCAGGTTGCCATAGGCCACCATGAAAGGAGAAGACAGCATGGCGTAGCGCCTCCGGTCGCGCACCATCCACAGCAGGCAGGACCAGATGAGGAAGACAAACGTCAGCCAGCTGACGTATGTGATGCTCCACGCCTGGAGAGAGCAAATCAGAGAGAAATCTTACAATGCTGCAGTCATGAATGACTAATGAAGGCCAAATATGACCACTGCTTGAAAATAGTGAGCAGTGGTCATACTCGGAAATATTGAGAAATCATGCATCGTATTACACTCATGTGTGCACAGGAATATGACTACAGTACATAACGCACCCATACTACATAATCTGCTGATAGCAATATAACATCACTGTAATCATAATGTAACTATGTACAAAACATAATCTAAGCATGTTTTTTATATTTGAGTAATATTGCTGAGCAGTAGGTATGGCTTAATTTGTACTATTTATAGCCATGAGTCATCTCTGACCAACACATTAGACAATGCTCAGCCAATCAGAAGTTGGCATAACAAGCTAATCAATAAGGCTGAAGCACTGATGTTACTATAAATAGACTGTCTGTTTACCTAGAAAATTGGGATTCTCCAGTTTTTCATTATCTAGCTCCTGCCAGCTGTTCAGGGACCTAGGGTTAGTTGCTAGATATGGGGAATCCCACTTTCTCCATTTCAGTCAATAATGGTATGTATCAAGTAGGCATAGGCAATCACACAGCATAATATGATCACATGACTAGGCTAAGTCAATCAGGCATGAGAAAGAGGCCGCATATCATTAGCTTATATTATCACAGCTTAAAATTGTCCATGTTGTTTACTCCCCACTTCAGATAAATACAGCCAAAACGTACAAAGGGTACTAAACATGCAGGAATATGAATATTGTCTTGCACATCTTTGAAGAGCAAAGAACAAATATTTCAAATTTCATGGCTTGTGGTGTCCCGGGCAGGCAGACCGACAGACATCTGTTTGTGAGGTCTGTCTGTGAGGAAGGTATGACGACAATATCCTCCTGCTTTATTTTGCATGGGAGGATAAAAAACTCTTGCCTCCAAAAAAAACAGATGGGATTGGAACAATATATGACTAAAAATGTGTAGGTTCTAGCAATGCATAACAAAGTAAGAAAACAATGATGTCACTAAGTGAATTGTTTGCACAGTGGACGTATTAAAAAACAAAAGAGAAAAAGGTGGAACAATTGCTTGACTTCAGTTAAGGGTGGAAGAAAGTACAAAAATGCCAGAGCAATCTACAACTTTTAAAGGACTGTGACATGCACATTATTTTGACTGTGCTGCTCAAACATGATGATAAAATGCACATGGTTATAAAACAATATTGTTCAAAGAATGGTAGGAAGACTTTTGGATATTAAATTTTTCTTGGCGAAAATCATAATTCAAAGATTTAATGAATTTTGCATTCTGAAGGAATATATTTACATTAAAGGAAAAGCACAAGTGTAAGGTACCGCATCATGTACAGTCAATTATCTATAAGCGATTTAACAGAATTGTAATCTTTAAGCTAAAATGTGTTGAAAAATACAAACTTACACCCACAAATGTGCAAAAAGGAACTGCAGCTTCTTTGGGCTCTGAGGCTCAGAGTGATGGACTGTCACATAGTGATAACTTGTATCGTGGTTAGACAAATCAATATTTCTGGTCTCAATTTCTCTCTGGGAAATTGAGGCGCTGCTCTCCAGACCAAAGAAGAAAAGGGCAAACTGTTACCAGCAACATGTGGAGTTGCGTCAGCGCCCTTGGGAAGGGTAACTTGCACTTCTGTGAAGGCACCATTAATTCTGAGCTTTTGGGGCAACATGCACTGCCTTCAACATGAAAACAATTTAATAACACAGTAGTGCTACTTGTATTTCTGTAAAAAAAAAAAATTAAAAAAAATCATGAATCCAGGAATGTTTAAACTGAGAACAGATGCTTACTCCTGGTTGCGTTCTGCCACACATGCAGCTGTAGAAGCTGCCCAGTAAAACCACAGTTTCCTTCTGCTAGTCAGCCAGTAGTTCCACTGGAGCAGAAAGGGGTTCAGTGCCTTGCTCAAGGGCATTGATGTTGCTCGAGCAGGCAGGAGTATTTTGCAAACAACATTTTTCCACCAGGTTTGTGGGTTTGAGCCTGTTACTCTCTGGTTATAATGCTGTGTTTATGGAATGTCGAATTAATCTGTTAATATAAACAGCAAGCATAGTTTAAGAGCAAAAGTTGGACTGACAAAGCAAGTAAGAGGTGATTTTTTTTATTTCATTCATACTGCTAAGCAAAAATAAGACCCCAATTGTCAACATTACTCACCATCATGGCTATGAGAGCACCGATGTAGCTTTGTTTCATGATGAAATGGAAGATTTTGACCATCGCACCGACTCCTTTTTTCTTTATGGCATTCTCTTCACTCTCGGTCTCCTTCACAGATGAGTCCTCCGGGGGCAAACACACTTCATACACACACTCTTCTTTCTTCTCTGTTTGGACAAAGAAACACAACTTATTGCTACAATATTTCTGTTGTGGAAGTGTATAGATTTATTATTGCACTTCCATAAAGATTGCAAGAGTCTGATTTAAAAAAGGAAGAAGAAAACATATCTTGACTTTTAATCCCTAGTTTGGAAAAAGCTCTAAAAAACCCTCAGATTTTACACAGTAAAGTAACTCAAGAGAATCCTGCATAAGACCTTCCCTATCTTGCAGAGTCCTCACTCCTTTGATGTCCCTTGAATACTTTTTTGCCTTTACAAGCTCCTCGGGACATTAAAAGGCTATATTCACAGGCTATTAAGTACTCCCCCTCATAACTACTGTACTGACTAAAATCAGTAAAGGGCTCCTTTAAAACAATTCAGTGAACTCAGTTGCAAAAAAGTGCAACATAAAAGCAACACAGAAGAGGGAGGAGTGAAGTAGCAGATGTATTTAGCACACTTATCATCCACAATACTCCACATTATCTTTCATTATTACTATTTTTATGAAGTCAAAGCCTTGTAACTGTTAATCATTTAGCTAATTTACTGCTTTTATTTACGGTTAACAGCGTACAGTTTAATTCACTACATAAGATCTATTCTGCTGTATTTTAAATGTTCGTGGTACAAATACAGGCTTGTATTTAGTAAATACAGTAAATCACTTTGAAAAATCACAAGGAATTGACCTCATGACTATGGCAAATAAATGGCTTTATTCCTCATACAGTTAACTTACAAAAAACAATAAAATCATATATGAACGTTTTTTAATCTGCAAAAGTATATATATATTATCATACTCATATATTTTATTCAGCTTATTTAACAAAAGGAATAAGCCTTGTTCAAATCCTTGTAAACATGTTTAGAATTCAACCACCTACTTTGTAATCAATTTTTCCTACAAAGAACAATACTATCCTTTCAATTAAGCAAAAAAAAAAAAGGTAAAGTAACAGTTTTGAATAGGTTTACATGGTAGCAGCACTAGTTTACAGCCTAACCAGAGACTAGAACATTTCATAGTAGAATGAACTAGAAAGAATAAGTAGAGCGATACTACGCTGCAATAGATACAACCCAATGTTGTCATACTCTATCAAGTTCAGTTATATTTTAGTGTTAGTTGCATGCCACTGGTTTTATTTCTTACGCTACAGGTGTGAATTTTTTTTTTGCCCCTATAATTTTCAGCATTCATTAAATCCAGAATCCTCCTTCCATCATGAACAAACTTTGCTATACGACAGAACTTATGGTCCCGTTGCACCCTAATTCTTTTTAGAGGATTCTGACTTATCTTCATAAGGTTAGATGCAAATACGTGAGTACTGTCCCTATCTCACAACAGTAAAGAATCCTTTTAAAAATACTTGGATCCAGATCGTGATCCAAGTCATCCTGCTGACAGACAGACAGGCAGACCAACGTGACCGAAAACATAACCTCCTCCACCTATCGGTGGGCGAGGTAATAAACAACTCACCTGTACCATCACTGGGCTGGTCCATTTTGTACTGAGGCGTGGAGTACAAGTCCAGACACATTGGTCCATTCTCAGTTGTGGCAAAGTCAAAGGACGTCCCGTTTGAGGTGGGCACAGCCTGCAGATCATCAGTAAATAAATAACAAATAAACAGATGAGGAAGAATGAGAATAGCTGAGGAACATTTTGTTATGGCCTCACACAACTGTACAGCATGCCCCACAAAGGCAAAGAGGAGTAACTAATGCTGTGATACTGGACACTGGTGTTTTTTTTCCCCACCAGAAAATAAAAACTAAGCAGGACTTTTTTTTTGTGGTCGTTTAGTTACCACACTTTGGCTTTGTTGGGCAATAGAGGGACATTTTCTACTTTTCACACTGCATGTTTTTTTGTTCTAAGCCAATACGACCCCTTTCTTAAACCTTGGGTAAAAA
>JAVDPK010001931.1:379859-403443 GCA_034780415.1 Cichlasoma orientale
GCCAATACGACCCCTTTCTTAAACCTGGGGTAAAAAAAACATTTAATGAAAAAAAAAAAATCAAATTCAAATTATTTTGATCTAGGGCTGTCATGATTTTTTTGTTTTACATATTAGATGTTTATTGCATGATTACTGCAGCCAAAGTAACTCACGGCACTGATTGCATCTCAGTGTCTTCTATACCAAAATCTTAAAAAAATGGATGTGATATCAGTCAAAATCCCTTTAGTTTTATTTATTGAACTTTATTACATTTTTTTTAGTTAGCAATAAAGTGTGTAAATGAGCTGTCGCTGCAGTAGTTAGTAGTAGTTAATGAAAGAAAAGAGAGCTGTGATATACTACAACGTGAGTCTGTACCAGCAAGTACAGTATGCTGGTGCTGGATAACTTACAGTATTATTACATACACTTTGAATGATTCATTCAAAGTATTTCAGTATGAATATTTCATTTTAAATCTCAATTATCAAGAATACCAGTACACTGTGATGCCAGTAGTTTGATCTCTACTTTACTTTTCTGTGGTTTGTAAAATACAGCATGGGTTGTACTGTAGGCCTCCATCTCAATTAATCAAATAAACAAAATAAACAAAAAAAACTTCCCTTATGACCAGCGCAGATTTGCCTGAAAAAGGTTCCATGGAAAAGATGCACTTCTTAAGAACAATTAGGCAAAAATTCAAGTCGCTGCTTTCATTTTTTAAAGGATATTTTGAGCCCTGTATATGAGAAACAGATCATCAGAGCCACACCTGCATAACTGTGGTTTCTACAGGCCTCCAAATCTGCTGTCAGAGATCAGACATCCCAATATTTTAAGGATTCAAGAATCTATCACATTGTGTTAATTTACCTACACTACAAAGTCCTGAAATCATGAAATCATAGTAAAAGATATTTACCAAAGCCCTTGTTCAAGTAGTTTTCTAGCCGATAGAATTTCAAAATGGCTAGTAAAAAAATGATTGTAGAATAACATCTAAAAACAACTCTACCTTCATCCCTTGAAAAACAATGTAAGCAAAGACCTGAAATGTCTTTCCCATCGAATTTTTTCAGTCATATAAGAGCTGGTAAGGTAGAAGGTATTTGATAACCTCACATTAAATGACCCTTATAGGAAAGGGTTACATTCTTAAAGAAAACTGTCAAACATGTATATATAAATTATTACAACAGTACATATCTCCTAATGTACACACAAAGCCCTTGATTAACAGAACCAATCAGGAAATGTAAATTAAAGGTAACCCCGTTCAGTGAGGATGCAGTGTGAAAAGTGCTTTGCAGTGATTCCCTTTCTTGCAGCAAGACTAAAAGGGGTGAAAATGCACAGATTTAAGACACAGCCAGAGCAGCCCGCACCTCAGTTGTACTGATTCCATCCTGGGTGGAGAGGAGCTAGGAGGAGAAAAAGAGCATACAATGTAAGGTGCGTTATCGATGAGCTGCTGAAGTCAAAGGCCCTCGTGTTCTTTATAGTCGTTGATAAGCAAGAACAAAGTCGAGCGCTGCTAATCGGTAAATCGAGACCATCACTCATCTGCGTCTGCACACCCTGAGAGCATTTAAATCTCAAGAGGTGGCCGGTGGAGACGGACTACAGACCTTGATTTAGGACCAAGGTCACAATAAGTGTGCGCGGGTGAGAGAGGCAACGTGTCTTTGTCTGAAATCTTTCCAGGGATGAGTCTATTATTATGAAGATGAAGCAAATGTAGGTTTATGGAAACAATCAACAGCTGTAGCTCGACTTTAGAGTTTAATAGAGAGGTGCTTTCCTTATTTGAAACTGTGGTTACCCTAAAATGTTACTGATTTATTCCACTTTATTATTGTTTAATAGTAAAACTAAATCAAAGTGCTTTCAGGACAACATTTGTTAGCAGCTCTAACAAAAGAAACAAGCTTTTTCTGACTTTTTGCACTTACAAAATTGGAAAAAAAAAAATTTTAAACGTTTCTGAACCTTTATCCAACCTGTTTTAGAAAGATGATATCATAGCATAGCATATCATAGCATAGCATATCATAGCATAGCATAGCATATCATAGCGTGTATTAACCCCAACGTACGTTTTTCTCATCTGTTCCCTGGCGTGATTCCCACCACAGCAGCCTCTTCCTGTTGGCTGAGATAAACGATCTTCCCAGCTCCTCCTCCTCGCACACATCATCGTCCTTGTCATCCTGAAAAAACAGAAACAGACAGTTTTGTGTTTGATGGGAATCTTTCCACTACTGAGCAACGGAGATGATGCTCTAAAGAGTTATAGTTTTAGTCTGCTTGTAGTAAACCGTTTTTTACAGCGTGTGAGGGAAGAATCTGGAGGCCAGTGACGGTGAGGAGGAATGTTAAAGGTGCTGATGATAAACTCCTAGTGTTCTCAGGTGGTCCTGAGGATCGTTAACCCACTATTGATCATGTGAGTGGTCACATGAGCCAGGGCCAACGGATGAAACCTCTTTGAGATATTGGCTCACCCCACCATGATGCGAGGTGATGAGGTCACATGAAGCAAGATGTGAATGGGGGTTAAAATTCCTGGGAAGGGATCTCGGGACTGCACTGTAGGTGGCTGATAGCTGGTGTCATAAATCACCATCTCTGTTCAACTGCCAGTTGCTTTAGAACTGAAGAATCATCGTGGGTGAGAGGCAAACCATCTTCAGAAAACCTACAGAAGCCCAGTTTGCTTTCGTTTCAAGCTCTCGAGGAATTTAATTTAATTTTTTTTTAATATTTCTTGACTCTACTAGTGTAGCCTTAAATGATTTATCTTATATTGAACCTCGGTTTAGCCCTTCAGTTCATCCCGTCATGAACCCTGGGTTTTGTGTCTGAGCTTTAAGTTTTTTGTATTAATATTTATATTCTGGGATGGGTTCCACCGTTCTTAGTTTTAATTTATTTCCAGTTGAGCTTGAGTTTCTGCTTGTGGTTAGGATTGTAGTTTATATTTAATTCTGTGAGTTTCAGTTCATCCTGCCTCCCCTGTGCTCGCTTGTAGCTTGTTAAGTTTCTGTGTACTGTCACGGAACGGGCTGTGTGCCAGGCAAAGAGTGGACCCCAACGCAGCCTCAGAAGGCTTTCATAGACTCGACTGCTTGGTTCTTAAGCAAAACAATACAATACAACTCCCTCCAGAGGGAACATGATCCATAAACAGAAGGCACTTCAGGCAGCCAGGAAAAAGCAAAACACACAACCTTCTGACAACACCATGAAAAGGAACAGGAGGAAACGAGGACTATAAATACATAAGGGTTAACGAGGAGGGAGTGGAAACACCAGGGAACACAGGTGAGCAGAATAAGACTAATGAGCCGCAAAACAAAATATGATGCACAGAGAATGGAGACTCAGAATATAAAACAGGAAGTAAACAACAGGAACACAGAACGCAGACTTGACACATGAGGAGGCAGGCACACTGAGGGAGTCAAACATAACTAAAGCAGGAACAAGGCTCAGGTAACTAAACTATGAAGGCCTGAAGACACAAATAAACAAAACTAAAAACTTGACTCAGGACACGACAAACTGAACAATAAAAGGATCTCAAAGGGAAAACACAAACTCAAATTTGCAGTTTCAAAAAAGTCCAACCTAAAGCGTTGGGACACTGACCCAGGATCCCAGAACCCCTGTCATGTTACTTCCTGTTTTATTTTGGTAATGATTTAATCATTTTTGGTGATTTTTTTCGATAAACATCTAACTTTTTAACATCATGAAAAAACCTGAATTTGAAAAAACCTGAATTTGAAAAAACCTGAATTTGTAAAAACCGTTGAGAGGTAACGCCAGAAGAATTCATCAGAATCCTTATGTCTCCCTCTTTTGGATCATTATTCCACTTTCAGAATTTGATGAACTGCTGCTGAATAAACACTGATGAACAACTACAAATCAACCTTTAAAATGATTTATAATCAGTCTTATCTTTTTTGGCAAACACGAGGTCCATCATCATCTGGCACCTCCACCATCGAACAAACCTGTCAACTGCTGATTTAAGCCGCAATCATTTTTTATTATCTAAAGTGTAAGAGTGGGTGAAAACACACAGACACAAACACAAACCGCTCTGTGGAGTGATCAATAATGTATACAGCCCCACCGGTTTACAGGCCAGTATTGATCCCTCTATAAAAACACTAATCTATAACTCCATTACAGGACAATGGAGCTGAGCTTCGAGCTCTGAGGTTAAGGAAGGCAGGTTGCATCAGGAGCGAGGCGGTCTCGTTGAATATGAACATATTATACAGCATTTCACTGAGGACTGTAGTTTGGACTCAGTGGTGGGAACTGAGCAAAAATACAGTCAGGGTCAGTTCACCTAAACTATTACTGTCACTGCAGACACTCTGGGTTTTACCTGTACATGAGTTATCCATCACTGTGATTTGTGCCTTTACTCCAATACAACGGTAATTACTCCACCCCTGGAGGGGAGGAAACGGGGTATTGTTTTTTTGTATGTTTGTTTTTTGTTTGTTAACAATATTACATCAAAACTACCAGTCTGATTCATACCAAATTTGCATGAAGACTGGCCAGCGACCCCTAGATCACCTGATTCAAATTCTAGATTTGCAGGCTACTTGAATTAGCATGGAAAACTCCATTTAACGCATATTTTTGGCCATATCTGAGCTGAAAAAAGATACATCATCCTTATTTGTTACAGTAAGAAGCATATCACTATTATCCATGGACATTTAACATTTGATCGGGATATGATCCAGGAATGTAAATATATGACACAACTTTTGACTCACTGTCAGTCCGATCAGTCAATTCAGCTATCATCACCCACCTGACAGATTGCGGATTTTCTCATTATAAGAGATAAAGCTTTTACAAAAAATTAAAATTACCATAAAATGAAAGTTTTTAAACCTTGGAAAATTATGGGCATGGACAGCAGGACCTGTGTGTTATCTCAGGGATTCAAAGTTTGGAGAGTAACATGTTTGTGAGACAGACAACATTCAAATCAGCTAAACGTCTGCTGGGGGCGGGGTTTGTTGTGACTGGCACCATTTGTTCATATATTTAATGTGCACTTCTAGATGTTTATGTCCACCTGATGAAACTGAGTCCAATATTAAGTTTCCTTTTACCTTTATTTTACACTCAAACATCCTATAAATGTCGACTCTTCACCTACAAAATTCTCTGCTGGTTTGATCATCTAGCTACTGCGTGCCTTCAAAAGGCTTTTGGAGCTGTTTTGCTGAATATAGCTGTATACATAACAGTACCTATGAAAAAGGGTATTTTATCAAATCAACCCATTGACTCTTAAAGTCCAGGGAGTCCAAAAATAATCTTTTATGTTCCTTTGGCCTTTGTCAGGATGTGTGAAGACTGAACTGACAAACCTGTAAATATATCTCTCTAGTATGAACCTCTACCACCTCTAACTCCCACAACGCATGATTCCACGATCATTTAACAATGTTGGACCAGTGGATTCTGTTCTTACATAGGAGCTACATTTTTGTCTCCAACAGAGCACCGTAACACAGGAACACAGCGCCGAGATCTGTCCTCCCTTTATGCTTGGTCAAAATTAGACCAGCAGTGTCTCAGATAACACCTAAGCTGTGTACGGCGGACAGATTCAGCCAGCGATCGATCGGCCTGAAATCTTCCATCAGTACGGTTTCTCTGATCACGAGGCCACCTGGCTGCCCATTTAATTCAATCTGGATCTATTTCAGTTCACTGTCTGGAATTTACTATGGAGCTGTCATGGAGGCGTTGTGTACTGAATTTAAATTGTGTCTCTGACACCCACTGACTTTTTGTACCTGCTTTTAGTCCAAAATCCAGATTTCCCAAAGGAGGAGCTCATTTAAGTTCCACGGCATAAATAAAAGTTAAACTACATGCTGTTTATCCACCAAGTTTCTTACTCTACATTGTTATTATTCAGTTAGGTTTAATTTATTAGCTCTAAATTTATGTTTAAAAGCCACTGTTTTTTTGAGAGTTGGTGTAAAGTCGTGTAAATCACAAACTGGATAGAGTGAAATCAGGCATTGATGACTGAACAGCATTAGACATTTGAAAAAGTTACATTTCTGCTGAAGTGCTGGCCTCCTTAAACTAATGTATTTCTCCAGCTGTAGTTATTAAGCAGAAAGAAGCCCTGGCTCTTGGGTTATTTCGCTCAAAATCAGTCAAATCTGAGAAAAGTTCATTCCTGAACCCCTCACAACCAGCTAATTTTGTTTTGTTGTAAATTAACTTAAGCATTTTTAATCAAGCCTTGCAAAATGTACCTACATACAAGCACAACTGTCACAGTTACAGGCTCTCAAAGTGGGGTGGTTCAAAATTTGGTGGTTTTTAAGTTTATCATGCATAACTTTATAAGTACAGGAGTGAGCTACAGGAAATTGTCATGGGGCTTGAAAAACATTAAAACTAATTTTAGTTTTGCACTAAGTGATTGGGAGACATATAAAGAATGACAGACGAGAGAACAAACTGAACTTGTACTAATGTACTTGCTCAGTACAAGTTCTTGCAAGCAAATTAAATATTCCCTTACTGGAGATTGATCGTGTGGCCTCTGGTTTTTGATAAGTTTCTGAATTTATCCAACACAATCTAAAGCCAAAATGTGCTTTTCCCCCCAAAGTGACTTCTATAGGCCACTTTAAGCAATATCACTGCATCAACATCACTGAATAGTCCAGAATACAAAGTAATATTGTGCTCAAATTCAAATCTTGTAGACAAGGAAAAAAAACTGGCACTCTATGATTAAAAAAACAAAAACAAAAAAGCCACTATGTTTATTAAATGGTAAAAAACACATTTCAGCAATAAGCCATCATCAGCGTAATTTAAGACAAACAACAATAACAACATGCGAGTGAGCTTCCCAAATCACCCTCATAGTAGTGAAAGAATTTAAAATTAAATACAAAATTTCTTTTAGAACCAAATTTGTGGCCTATTTGTTGAAATGCCCGTGTATATGCCTTTATATACTGTGACTACGGCTTGACTTAAATGCATCTGCTGTTTTGCCCTTTAACAAATATAGATATTTTTTTCAGATAGTGCGCGTGTGTGTTTTTTCCTTTTCTTTTCTCTTTCCGTTTCTTTGACAGAAAAAAACACGACCCGATTCAGTACTGTAGGTCAAAAATGAGCAGACCCAATGAGGGAGTGAGTCATCTATCAACCCAAATATCATAGTATAAGCATAGCTTTTACACCTGTGTTTCTCTCCCAAAACAGCGTGGCAATTCAGATCAATAAGCGGTAGCTGAAGGAAATCGATATGGAGGTAGTAGGATTTGATGTAGCTTTATCCAGCGTTACCCCGGGCAGCTTTATCACAAACAAGCCTGAAACCTGTTTATTATTGATCGTCAAATTCTGACCCAAACACGTGTTAATGAAGTTACTGTTACTGTGCTCATGAATAAATGCACACATTGCTGTTTTTGTTCTGCAAAGCTCAGATACAAATTTAACACAGATCTGAGTTCCATTAAAAGCTGTTTGACATACTTATGTAATAGTTCCAATGCTGCAGAGACGGGAAAAATGAAGCCATATGAAAGTTGATCTCTGATGTTGCAGAGCTCTGTGTGTGCACTGAGAAAAGACACGCGGAGGCTTCTGTGTTCCCTGAAGTTTTCATCATGAATGTATCTCTAAATATAAAAACTCTGAAAACCTCTCAGCTCAGTGTAAAAAGTAACTTCTCTGTCTTTAATAGCAGGTATACTGTGGATATACTGCAGTCTTGGATTTGGCAACTATTCCCCCTTTCCTCCAGTGCTCCTCGTCAAGCTTTGCCATGTCACATTAAACGTATACAGTACAAATACATGTGTAATACGCTCAGTAGCAAAACTGACACTGCAACATAGTAAATCCTGACTGTAGATTTTCTAGACCAGAGGACTGGTCCATAATATCTAAATTTAGCCACATCACAAATACACTTGTGGGACTTATTTTTAAACAGAAACAGCTGCTATAATGGAACTGATGAACAAATTATTGCAATACAAAATATCTAACAATGTTTTGACTGAAAACGTGCGCTCATTCTGTCCTCACCAACAGCTGGTCGATGGGTTCCTGCAGCCAGAGGCGGATGAGAGTAGCCAGGGTGTAATAGAGGATCAGCAGCATGATGGGACTGACAAAGTGGTACCACTTACGCCGCGGGTGCACAGTAAGCTTCCATGTGCAGGAGCAGTTGCTCTGAACAATTGGGGAGATGCCAAACACACTGCAGAGACAGACAGAAAGGTAAATGAGGATGGAAACAAGTGGGTTTAAGCAGAAAAAACAGCAGAAAAATTAGATTTTATTTTTTGTCTTACTTTGTATTTTCACAAGTGAAAATTAGAATCTTTTTCTCCTTAAAGAGAGCAAAAATGCATGAGAACTTTTAACTGCTTAAATCTTCTGTAAACTGCAGTTTCAAGGGGTGGAGGGTTTAATGATTTAAAAGAACATTATTAAGAGTAAGGGAAAAGCTAATTTGGTAAAAATCAATTTGGTTTTAAAATGAATTTGCTTTAGTAAATATTAAATATTATAGAACAGAATTTCAAATAATAATAATAATAATCAGATACAAAGACCATACAAAGATCATATCTTAGGCACCAAACAGTACCATATCATCTCAGTAGAGCATTTCACTCTCAGAGTGGAGGCTTACTTATGTTTTGAAAAGTAAAAGTTTGGAAGCAAAGCCTTCAGCTATCAGGCTGCTGAAACAGAAGCGTCCCTTAGTTATGCTGCTGCAGGCTCAGGCTGCTGGGGGACTTGTAAAATGATGCACTGAGCGCTTCTCTACTTCTCTCTTTGACTCACAATGCATTTATTTCCCTCTGCTGCTTGTCATTAACCTTTGTCTGATCTCTCCCATGAATAGTGCTTTATCCTGTTTGTTTTTTGTCATGGTCCCATTTATCATCGCTGATGTCGTCTATTTCCCCTCAACCCCCTACTTGCTGCAGCAGAGGGCTCCCTTCCTGAGCCTGGTTCTGCTGGACATTTCGTTCTTATAAAAGGTCTGTGGGTTGCTCAGACAGAATTGCTGGATTGCGGGGGTTTCTGTAAGACTGCAGATTCTTTGAGGTACATTACAGCACACTGTATTTATATGAATTTTGTTGTGATTTGGCACTATATAAATAAAACTGAATTGAAATTCCAGCTCCAGCCCCCCCGCGACCCTAAACAGGATAAGCGGAAGCGAATGGATGGATGGATGAATTGAAATTAATTCCCATGATCAAACTACATTCACCGTACACTGGAAAAGAATATTGTTATTACTACAACTACTACCGATACTGATGATGATAGAGGGCAAATATTGCTCGTGAGGCACACAGTTCACTGTGAGCGCAGAAGCCACACCCACCTGCTGTCCAAAACTTTTGATTATGAAAAGCAGCCAATCAGAAGTAGGATTAAGGGACAGGAGCTACAACAGCTTGTTTCTGACAGTGCATGAACTGAGGGAGTGCAAGGTCACTGTAACATAATTACAGTTTTTTTTTTTTTTAAGTATGAATCACACACAGCTCCTCTAGCAGAGCCATGAATAAAATTATGGAGCAGGAAAATAAAACCAATGTTATAGTGTCTTCCAATTTATTGCTCGTTCTATAAAGAACTTTGTAAATTAAATATACTTTCTGATTCTGACAGCAACTCTTCTTTAGATGTCATTTTGGCAAGAAAGTCTCTAACCCCGGATTCTGTGCAAAGCAGCGAGGCTAAAAATGTGTTCGTAAAACAAAGGATGTCATACATTTCACTCCTTTTCCTTCTCAGCAGAATAAAGGTCATCTACTCAGGAACTGCACTGACGTACTGCAGTGACAAACACTCAGATTTAGAAGCCTCGGGAGTCTTTTCTTTTACGCCATGTGGAGGAGTGCACACCACCAGAACCCAGCACATTTCCTGAACAGTTTCTTGTTACAGCTGGTCACATGACTGGGGACTTCCACTGTAAGGCAGTGAGGCAGGAAGTGAAGTAGAAGCCAGGCCTCTCAACAGTCTCATTCAGCACCAGGTCCACAGCAAGGCCGAGTCACTGTCAACAGGGACAATTAGGACAGGCACTGAGGTGGCTTATTGTCCAATCGAGGCTGCACATATTTATGGCCCAACAGTTTCCCAATGACTGCCTGGAGTGTGAACTAAACGGGCCAGAGCAGACGAGAACGTGCCTCAATTTTCACACAGCAGCGGACAGAAATGCTTCAGAGATGTGGAAAATCAACATGAAGCCGTGAGAAGATGGCAGATGATGAGCTAGATGGTCTGTTTGTGATTGAACAACCAGTGGCAACCTTTCCAAATGCTGGCCTTCACACAGACAAATTTGGGCCTTCTTTCTTTTGGAAATGAGAAAACCACTGTTTGAAAGACAAACAGAAAACATCAAAGATAAAAAAAAGGGCATTAA
Source organism: Cichlasoma orientale (assembly GCA_034780415.1). Taxonomy (NCBI): domain Eukaryota; kingdom Metazoa; phylum Chordata; class Actinopteri; order Cichliformes; family Cichlidae; genus Cichlasoma; species Cichlasoma orientale. The sequence continues at coordinate 390,352 of JAVDPK010001931.1, forward strand.
AAAGGTGAGCAAAGAGTGCTGTCGTTGGTAATATTTATGTTCTCAACCATTTTGTCTCAAGCCCTGTTAAAACGTGTATCTGCTTTTGACCTTCACAAGTTTACTGCCTCAGTGATGGGTTAACAGCAGCGATTTTTTTTCCTTTTATGTGTCATTTAAAAGATTTCTGGAGGCCAGAGGACATACTTGCTTTTAAGTGTTTTACTTTCCTGCATCCAGCCTTTAATAAAGTATTTCAGGGAACCAAAGGGGTGAAAGCATCAAGTGTTCTGTTAACTTTAAGGATTTTTAGCCAACCTAAGAAGTAAAAGTACTGTACTGAACACCAGAGTGATGACCCCTGAAATTTATCATTCACTTAGATGGCAGTCCTTCTGCATGGTCACTAAAGCTGGACGATTTAAAGAGATTATCTTGTGTAAATGGTGTGAGGGCGAGTGGGCCATTCATTCTAATGACTTTGTTTCCTAATGAAAAACCTGTCAGTGGAACACTGTAATCACTCCCTTATCTGCCATCTGAGGCAGGAGTGGGATGGAGAAGACGCACGGCTTTATGGAGGCAGTTTCAGCTATACATAGCTGTAAACAGCCTCGCTCCTGACACACAGCAGCACAGCTTTCAAATGAGAAAGTCTGAGATCAATAAAACCCTGCAACACCAAGGACAATGAGACACCAGCTACACTGAGACAGCTGCAATGCTGCTTGTGAGGTATGGAAGACACAACATTGTTACTATAAGTTAAAGGACCTACTGAACAGCAGCGAGTGTATATCAACTTTAGAGGGTGGCTCTACTTTATATTCAAAGACATTTTTACTGAATCTTTCTGAGTTATTGTTATGCAGAGGATATCTTTAGTGAATATAAACATTATATTTGCATTTACTTTTTAGTTTACTGTGAATTAACTTTACTGTTGCAGCTTGACTCAGTTTCATCTTCTAGTACAATATTACTCTTGCGCTTAATCTTTTAGTCATCATTCATCAAAATGAAAACAAAGAAAGGTTTGAAAAACTTCAATTCACATACAATAAATACAGACTATAAGGAAGCTTACATTTGTTAAATTACAAAAAAAACTTTTTCTTGATATTCTAATTTTTCTATAATGCAGAAGTCTATTAAAATCATATTCACTCAGTAGGACTAGGAAAAAAATGCTGCATATACTATCAAATACCTTTTTTTTTTACTGCAATTTGTTTTTTATTTTTGTTTGTGGCAGTGGAGAGGAGGGAAGAAAAGACATGCAGTAAATGATTAACTCAACCAGGGATCTGCTGTTTACTTATTTTTACAAATACTCATCATAGTAAATAAATAGATGTCTGTCAAATCTCAAAAATTATTACTGTACAAGAAAAATTTGTTTTCTAAAGTAAATCATCCACCCATCCATCCTTATAGGTAGAGCAGTCTAAGCAGAAACACCCAGTCCTCCCTTTCCGCAGTCATGTCCAGCTCTTCTGAAGGGACACCGGGAGATTCCCAAGCCATCTGAGAAAAATACTCTCTCCCTCATGTCCCGGGCCTGCCCGGGGGCATCTTCTTGATTGTACAATATCCAAAACACCTCACCGAGTACATATCCTGGATGCATCCTAATCTGATGCCCAAACCACCTCAGATGTATTGGTTCAGCATCTGCACCAATCAATCAGTCAATCTCTCACCCATTTGGTCCCTTGCTCATGAGCAAGACCCCAAGCCTGACTTTCTTGTCAGAAACAAGACCCCAAGCCTGACCTCATCTCCAACCGGGTAAAAAAAAACAAAAGCGGAGACTCTCCTTGTCAGGTGAAGTAAACAATTAAAATCAGAAGGACTGATTAACACCAATGAAAATGCCAAAGGCAAGATGATCACAGACCCCCAAGTCAATAGAGGACACATTTAGAGAGCATTACAGCTGATTTGACATGTACATTTTTTTAACAGTTATTAAATAAACAGCATAATTATCATTCCAAGCTGTAAGGCTAAAAACAAAGAACTCACTGAGCTGACAGACCGCCTGCTACGAAGTCAGCTCATTGCACAACTGTGACTAACATATATTGGCAAGATGCTCAACAGTGTGGCTTTAATCCAACCACAGCGCTTCACCACAGCAGCCACAGACAGCTGATTGCCTCCTTTCTCATGCATAATAAAACAGCATTGGTTGTAGTGAAGAGCTTAAAAGCTCTGCATCTGATGTGGTATGAGTAGGAGTCTGATAAATCTACCCTCCAGCTAAGTTTGTCTTTTCCATTTCTTTCTTCCTTGTAACAATAGTAAATATTTATTGTTTAAACAAACTTGCCTCGGGTGCAATAAATATTGTTGAGCCGAAAGATCGCCGGCTGCTGAGCCCTATCATCACATCATTTATTTTCACGTGGTAAAAGGGCGTTGGTATGGGCTTGTGATGTACGGAAATACATTTCATCAAAATAACAAGGGAGAAAGAAAATCTAATGCTACAGTTTGACTTTCACTCTGCTTTGTTTGGATAACAGTTTGTTCTTGATTTGGCTTCCTCTCCTTCTGTGTGCAAAGTAAAGTGCACCAACCAAGTACTCTACAGTACTTAACCTTAACCCTATGTTTGAGAATAAAAAAAGTATTTATTTTCAGAGCATGATTGTCACACAACACAGGGTTAGGATACTTGTCATGATCTATGGCCAATTTTGCTTAAAAGGGTTAAATAATAATGGGGGAAAATAATCATTTGAAAAAAGTCTTGTTTCAGACTGGTGAAAAAAGATATCCAATATCCGAACCTTATTCTGAACTCGATTTAAACTGGTTTAAAGCCTACTGTGTAAAGCAGTGTCATGTCTGAAATCTGAACTCCACATTGCTGACCTGATGTAGCTGTCACTGGTCGAGACGGACTCCTGAAAGAATTGGAACTGGTAGAGGTAGAGGACGATGAGATGTCCAGCGCTGAAGATGGCCATCAAAACACACATGCAGCTGAACATGAGCGTGTTCAAGGTCCGGCGGAGGGACCACCAGGTGCACAGGAAGAGGAAGATGAAGAAGTAAACGGCCGAGGTCAACGAGGGCAGCATGATTCCTGCAAACACAAAACCAGTGAATTCAAAGACATCTGCCAGGATTGTATATAAATTCAAACTCTTAGTTTAACTCATGTGGAGCCTCAGACTGGATTTACCACATCAAGTCTCAGAGGATCTGCACCAGTCTGAGAAATGTTGTCCCCTTAATTTAATAAACATTGTGACATGTATAATATGTTGAAAGTGGCAAAGCTTTCACATCATATATGCTGTTCAGTGATGGCTGAGAGTTATTTCCAAATATGGGTTAATATAGTTATCCATGCAGATAGCTTTCTGTCTTGGCTTAGCTACAGTTCAAATACACTATATATTACTGCAGTGAATGAGCAGTAGTGTAGTGGAGGGTCCTGATATTTTTTTCTATGAGAATCAATGAATTGTTTATACAACAATTCAACAATTTTCTGGCCTCTAAAGTCTTGAATAAAAGTGCTTTCTTCATTTTCACTGTTATAACACATAGACATACCATACCATAACTATATGATAAAAAAATGCTTTAAAGCGCACTTGTCTTCATTATTATAAAGATTACAAAATTATGCAACGTTTTTTTCAGCACTTGCTTCTCATACTTCAACAGAATTTAAAAAAAAACATCAGTACATTAGCAGAGATTAAGAAGACAGAGCAAAGGTATACATAAAAAAATGAGAATCTGCTTTTCCTAGGAACACTCAATGCATTGCTGTAAAGGTAACATATATGAGGTTAAATCATATTATATGGACTGAGAGGTCTTGTGCTAATAATAGATGCAAAATATCCACTGACTGCCCCTCATGTCTCTCACAGTTTTTTGGTCCAATGTCAACGGTTTCCTAACTCCTTTACATTGCAAACTACCAAAAAAAAGCACATTTGAAACATTTTCTTTTTTTCCACCACTCAGTAGAATAAAACACGTCTACAGCTGTAACCACACTTTTTTTTAGCTTCACTGCTTTACATGGCAGCCACATCTCCTCAATAAACATACTAATGCATGATTATGGAGACAGCAGGCTTTTTTAATAATTAAAAACATTGCAAATCGCTGAATTTTCAGCCAGTTTTCAAGTTTTTTGGTTTGTCATCGAGACAGAGTTTTCTTCTTGTCATGAGACCCCCCTAACTGGTTCTTGGCCCCCATTTAAAAAGTCTATAGAAGCCACTGAGACAAGTTTAAATGGCTCAAAACTGCTAAAATGCCCGCTGCTCTTAGCTACAGAGGCACAATGACTGGTGGAATTATAGAGAAAACATCATCCAGGTTAACTGAAGTGGTCCAACTTGTACAGATAAGCAAACAGACTGCATGTTTCATAAAAATATGCCCAACTTTCAACAATAGCTCCTGGTCTCTGAAATGAATTGCCACTCTCACAGAAAGGTTTTCCATAGAAAATAAAACACAAACAATCTCACCTGTCATGCCCAACAAGATGGTGATCACCACCTTCCCTGCAGTGGTTATCAAGTTCCCGATGATCTCCTTCACTTTGGAAGCAACTTCTGCCACCATCCGTAGAATTTTCATCTTTGTGCTCTCTTTTGTTTCTTCTTCTTCCTCCTCCTCTTCCTCCTCTTCATCTTCCTCCAGCACCTCATCTTCCTCATCCTCCTCAGCCTCGTACCCTGCTTCATAGTCTTCCTCCAAGAGGATGTTGTCATCCAGGCTCAGCTTCTCCTCTTCCTCCTTGGAAGGAGATAATAGCGACACATTTAAGGTGCACATAAGGGTGCAGTTTGGAGGTCAGAGCTCTCCATGGTGCTGAAAACAGTTTCCTACAGGTAATCTTTACTACCACGAAAAAATTTATTAAAGAAAAGTACGTCATTCAGCACAGTTAGCATGTAACACAGCATATCGGAGCATATATGTGGTCTTTGTGGCTGCCTGACGCCCTTAGCAGATGTTTTCCTCTGGAACCACATGCTGGTTTGACATCTAATCCAGTCAGTTCTTCCTTGGCTGCTGAATCTAACCAACTATGTGTCCCTGTTTTCCTAAAGACTCAGTAAAATAGAAACATTATAGCAAGCAGGCCACTTACTTCAACACGTAAAGCGCTAGACAAAGAAAGAAGCAGGTGGCAAATCCTGTTTTAAATCGAGCAATAATTTCAGCTCAGATGGTTCACTGACAGAAATAAAAGCCTGAACGCAACACAGGCTCTGTAGATTAATTTCTGGTGTTTCTCAGTAATAAAGGAGCCATGCCATCTGTGCCAACCCAAGCAGCATAGTTGAAGTGAAAGTGAATGTGGATTTAATTAACACCGAGTCATAAAGAGAAGGGAGGACTTGCCAGGAGATGTTGGAGGTTTTCCAAGTCGCCAACACTCAGAGGGAAGTTTACTTGAGTTCTTCTGCTCCCAGCTTACAGAGCTCAGGTTAGACAAGATGTTGTGTATACACTGGCTGGCTGAGGTATTTATCAATTTTGGAGATAAAAATGTAAATCTGTGAATGTATTTGTAAATCTGATCAGTCACAAGGTAAAATCATAAAGTTCAGATCTCCATTTAAAAGAACAAAAATCTTATGCTATTTAAATTTGGTCAGTCTTTCCTTCAAGGTCATTTTCTTGTGCAACTCGGGTCCGCTTCAAGCACTATTGCTGTTTCTAGAGGGCTCCTTGGAAGTGCTGTGCATTTTGAATTTGAAGTGCATTTGTATTTTTAATTTGTTCACCTCATGTGCTGATAGCAATCATTTTGCTTGCATACATCAAATGGTAAGAAGTGCAGTTAATTTTGACATTGTGGATTATACTGAGCTACTGTCTGGAGAGGCTGACAAGCTCATAACCTGAAAACAATTTCCTCAGTGCTGAAATCTGCAATCAGTTTGTGTAAAATTGTTTACATTGAGGTTTATGGTCAACTGAAGTGTTTGGAGAAAGTTCCTCCACGTTTCCACTTCATATTCTCTCTTTCTTAAAACCAACCAATAGTTGTTTTTTCACTCACTGTGGACATCTTAATTGCACATTTCCAGTATTTATTTCTGTCTCCTAATTCAGTTTCAAACATCACATAAATAACAAATGTCGCTGAGTAAAAAAACATTAAAATGGGCAAAGAAATGAAAATTAAAACTTTATAAACATTCTGGCCTATCTTTAAGGCAAAACATAGAACTCTAGACGAATGGAGAGAGTCACAGACAGACTTCATTTCAGCTCAAATGAAACATACCTGTTCCTCTGGTTGGAAGTCCACATTGTACTGGGCCATGTCCTCAGGTGGCCTCTTCTGGACCAGACTGCGACACAGCAGCCAGATGCCCAAGCCGGCCATAAACATGCCGATGTCAGGGATGAACACTCGGATGCCATTCCCTGCATCTGCACCTCTCACACTGGGGACAAGCAGAAAAAAGAGGGGACAGAGATGTTGACAGAAAGCAGACTCTTGGTTCCTCGAAGTACAGACGAATCCCAAAAAATGTGATTTGGAGCACTCTTGCAGGCTAGTATCACAACCAAATGCAGACACCCAACTCCCCTGTGTTAGTCTTGTCTGTCCTACTCTTGGTTGTTCTGAACAAATTTCGTTGTATGTATGATGATTAATTTCGTTGTATGTATAATGACAAAGTTCTATATACGAGATACAACACACTTAACTGTCCATGGACAATGACGTCTAATATAAAAGTTTTTCTGAGACTTGTGTTTGTTTGTTTAGTTTACTTTGACCCATAAATAAAGGTGCTGTTTAAACCTGGCTGGGCTCCTCTTGGAGGAAAAAAAAAAGAAAAAGAAAAAGGGTTTAACACTTTAAAAACACACACGAATACAAGTTTCCACCCGGTATTATTTTTTGCTAATCTGTATGCATGAAGTCTGGTACTGCTCTGAGAATCATGAGAACAGGTATTACTGCAGCAATTATATCTGTCAGAAAACACTACCTGTTCACATGAATGCATGGGAATCTGTATTTTTCCCTTACCCAACTGTTCTTTTAATATGTGTTGTGTTCAGATTTTATATGCAGTACCACCCTCTTTAATGAAATTGGGCTTTAAACATATTGCTGTTAACAAGTGAGTTAAATTCCATTCAAACAAAAAGGCCATGAGAGAGAGAGGGAGAGTTCTTTTCTGTTTTTAACTAAACTGTGAAAAACATGTTTACTCCCCTAAAAACTGCATCCTTTGTTCATAAAGAGGCAGCTGGCACCATTAGCCCTATTTTTTTCTCTTTCGTCCGCATAGAGTAAGAAAAGTAAGGACTAAAAAAAGAGATCATTTTGAGATGTCTATCTATCTGAATTCTCTTTACAACACGTAATAAACAAATCATATTTACTCCAGTTCGAGTCCAGGCAACTTGTGTTCTTCATTGATACATTAAAACACGACACTGTTTGAACTCTTGCAGTTACATCGCTGTGAACAAACACAGCCTTTGCAACATTTGTTATTTGATTAGTCTGCTCACCTCTAATTAAATACAAAAAGGTTTGTTCAAACAGGAAGCTAAACAGTGGCGGCGGACAGTTGCCATGACTGCTACAGTAATCTCAGGCTTCAAATAATCCAGAGAGATGCATTTATGCCGCCCGAGGACGCATTTTATGAGGTGTCATGATTGCATGTTCTATTAAAACAAATAAAAATTGTCCCTGAAATGACTAACAGACCAATCCAAACCAATTTCTATTTCGGTTTTACAGCAATAGTGCTGCATCCTGTGTTTGGCCACTGAAGTGTTTTCTTTACATTTCATGCTGGGCTCCAAGTGTAATTAAACAGTTTACAATAAACACACCATACTGGTGATTCCGCGGCTCGGGCTGTGGAGAAAAAGCTGACCGAACGCTTAGATCTTGTTATAAAAGAAAGAAGTGGTCATTTCAAAAAGAACGGTCTCACTCGGGCCTTGAGCTTATACACAGCTTATAAAAGTTAACAAGTTGAAAACAGAGTGCTAATCGTCTTGATGGAAAACGTACACACAGATAAACAGATGCACCACTCGCTTCTGTTGTGGAGTTTAATCTACCCAAGGACGCCTGTTTCCATTTGCTTCATTGTTGTGAAGCTTCGTGCATCCTCACACGGATGAAAGAGATGGAAACCATCAGAGCCAAAAACAAGGCTGAGCCAGTAACTTCAATGACTCCCACTTTCCCATAGTTATCATATGAGGGAATTAGAAAAACATTAGTAGTACTACCGTAAGACCTGTCCTCACTGCCCGGAGCTGCAGCTGGAATTAGTCACGCCGCTTCAGTGAAAAACTTTAAATATAGACCAAACAAAATATGCCTTCTATATAAATATTTGGTATTTATAAAGGATTTGCAAAGGTCAATCCTGAGTGAACTGAAGGATCAGTGTTACTTAGAAGTCGCAGAGCAGCTGTGAATCCTCTTTAGATTCTGATACATCTGACCTGAGGTCCATACAGGCAGTAAAATGCACCAAATGCAGCTGTAAACATCATGCATATACTATATATGACCCTCAACACAAACAGGTAAATGCATGTGAGATAAAATGTTTATGGCTCTACTTCCGCCACTTATAGTCCAGTATCCACTGAGGGCCGTTGAGTACTGGAAAAAGGACGTGGCTGAGTTAGGACATTCCCGTACTCAGGAAACCACATCTAATATGATCATGGGGGTGTGAGGAGGCAGACACAACAGCATAAGCTTTGAAAAATAGGCCCGTTAACTGACTGTCAAGCATAAGTGGGTTTAGCGTTCATCAAGAATCTACACAGGGACAGGTTTGGAGCTTTTATGAAACTGATCAGATGACGAGCCACTGCAGCTACAGCAAAATGTCCCGTTTAATGTTGATGTGGAGCACAGTCGGTGCCACCTCCTGAAATTAAAGTGGAGATAAAAACTTCATAAATGCCATTTGGCAGGTGAAGTAAAAAAAAAAATCTGAACTGAAAAAAATGTAAACGTTTTTACAGAAATCTCCCAAAGATTGGATTGTTGCAATCAGAGCTGTAATATTTATCGCTCAGTTGAGTTTGTTAATTTTGGCTTTGTTTTCATTTTATACAAATATTTAGTTTTAGTTTGTTTTTAATTAATTTTGGTGTTAGTTACATTTTTTCAGAACAATAATTATATACTTAATATATCAAATATGTGCCTTCACATGTTGGGTGCTTAAAAACTAAGGATAGTTCTTTGATGTTTTTATTTTATTTTAGTTATTTTATAAGTATATTTTGGTTAGTTTCTTTTCTAAAGTCTAGTTTTTACTCTTATTTCAACTAAAAAATATATTTTTTTGTTCTATTTTAGTTAATTATAAGGATTTTGACTGCACACACTGTGCCTGCGTATAGCTCAGTCCATACTGTCTCTTCTGCAGCTGGTGCAAATTGCACAGAATTGACTTTAAGGTCTTTTATTTGTCTAAAAGACAACCCATGGGTTGGCACCTGGATAAAATACACAAATTATCTGTCCCTGCTGTACAGTTAGGTCTCTTGATTTATCAGAACAACTGTTCCACAATCAAGGTTAGTGGTTAAGGGAGATTTTATTTCTGTGGTGGCAGCTTCAAAGCTTTGGAATAGCTTCCTGTAGGTGAAGTGTTTTCTCTCTCGTACAGCCACTTTCTAATTTTCTTTTTCAGAATCCATTTGCCAATAAATGTATTCTCGCATGTAACATCATGTACTGGACTCTGATCATATCTTTTTTATTCTGTTACTTCTAATGTTTCCTGTCATATAATGTGTACAGCCCTTTTTTTAAATGTGCTATATAAATAATTTTAGATTATGTTTATTATGAATACATAAACCCTATAATATAAGAAACCCAATTCTTCTTGTTTAAAATCCAAAAACTGATGTGGACACAGTGTGTCCACAGGCTAAAAATATAACAGCCGATAGCATCATTATTATTTGGTTTAATTATTATCTTACCTTTCAAAGCCAATTTGCCTTATGGATTTCTCCCACGAGGAACCTGTACAGAAACATATGAAGTATTTTAGTGAGTACAGATAAAGTTTGGCAAAGAAATGCACCTTCAAAGTTAATAATTATTATATCACAGTCATTAAAAACAAACAGCAAAATATACAAATTTTAAAAAAAGAGAGCTCGCTTCTATATATTGTATCCAGTGTCAGTGATGGTACATTACTATTCACTACCACAAATAAAGAATCGCAATCTAGCCTGTAAAACTATAGCAAGCATTGTTTGAGGCTCAAACGATAAAATAAATAGATAAATTTGATTAAATCTTTTACGTTTAACACATATATAATTGCAGGTGAACAGACAGGATCAGTCTCTGTGCTCACAGTAATATGAAAACGAGAAAATAAAAACAAAAGCTCTGTTTCCACACTTTGCATTGGCTGAAGTGTTCCTGAGCATCACTCCAGCACCCAGAGGGAGATTTCCAGGTATTCAATTCATGAGCTGAGGAGAGCAAAAGAACGACGGCTTTTTGGCCTTTGTTCTACTGCCACAGAAAACACAACACCAGAGTGTGACTCAACCAGGTGACATATCAGCATAACCCATCTGGTTTGTAAGTGTAGTTGGTAGTAATTGTGTGCTGAGCTGCTCCAGATTAAATACTTCATCTTATCTGCCATGTCACCACTATGCAAGCCAGCTACTTTCCGCTTGTTTTGCTTTAAAAAAAAAAAAGAAAAACAGATTTTTTTTGTTTTCACAGTAATTTATGTTACAGCTTTTCTCAGAATTTACCACAATTAGGAAAACAACTAAGCACAATTATATTTCATTTGAACAGTGAATTGGTTACATGTCTTAGTGATCAGAAGAGTCTGGCTTTCTTCTCATTCAAATAGTTAAACTCTCCAAAATAAAATTAGCATTATTTCATTGTGCAAGTCATAACATGCGCGATCGTCCGTGTAATTGTGAAAATCTGCCGAGCCCACAGGAGTAAATTTGAAGTATTGTAAAACATATCTGATTTACAACAAATTCATCCCCATGAATCCAAAAAAGAAAAAAATCACCAGAGTTGTAAGAAATTTAAGAAAAGACGAGAGGTCAGTGTGTATGCTAAAAGATGAATTGTCAAGAAATTTAAAAAGGTAAAAATAAAAAAGGGAGGAGGCCACATGACATAACCGCTGACAACAAACAATTCATTCACAATTGAACTTTTAAGACTCATCTGTCCACCTCCCCTCGGTTACTCCCATGTGCAAGAGCTCGCTGATAGAGGAAACAGACTAAGCTGTGAGGACCGAGTGTTTAGAACCACTTCCTCTGTAACAGCTAAACAGCCAAAAGAACAAAAGGAAATCAGTTATTATTATCTTTGTGGTACTTAACAGTACTGTAATACAGTTTCCAGTGACAAGCAACCATTTTATCTTGTGTGGAGCAGAGAATTGAAACACCAAACAAATCATTTGCAGGCTGATAATAAAGCTTAATAAAAATTTTTAACTGAATATAAAACAAAATTCTATACAGCGCTCATCAGCTTTCAGCCACTTTTAGCTCCTTGTTTTGTTTTTTTTTTCCTTTCCACATGACTGTATGGCTCTGATTATCAGTACCCCATAAAACTGTGCCACACAAACTCGGAAAAGCAGAGACACAGATGTCTTTATTTGGAGTTAAAGGACCAAACCTGAGTTTAAAATCTGCAGATTCCACTGACCTGACACATCAGTCCAACAGATGCCTCGTTGATCTGTGTCCACTGGATTTATTAGTAACCACAACAAACTTACAAGCCAACGGTTCAACACGTACGTGTTTTCCTTTGGAATCTCTTTGCCTCCAAAGCTCCAAAATTATTTAAGCCAGCTTTAATCATGAGATTAAACAACAGGGAAAACACCAATCACAATAGCATAATCAAAATTAGACTTTAAAGAGAGTCTAAGCATCAGCTTCACATCTCTAGCGCACTCTTCAATGCAGCTTTTGTTCCTTTGCTTTTGCTGTTTGTGTCATTTACAAGTAGCTTAAGTGGTCAGGAAAGAGGAGAGTGCCAGAAACTTGCACAGACGGAGATAAGCTCCACTGATGTTGTTCTGAGCGCTAAAAAAAATCTCCCAGAGCTTAATAAAGTTCATAGATTACGGTTAAGTCTTAAAATAGAAACCCAGTGATGCATTAAGCACACGCAGTAGGTTTAAGTGAGTGACAAAACCTGCAACATGCAACTTCACCCACCCCAAACCAAACCTACAGATGTAAGAGAAAATCCATCCTGTGTGTGTGACATCATGCTCAAGGAATGTCAGAGGTAAAGCAAGGCCAGTCACAGGATGCACAGGATGACTTAGGGATACTTTGTAACACAGACTGAACTCAGCATAGAGACTTCTAGAAGAGAGACTTTCTGCCTGCCGAGGCCTGGCCGCATTTCACCCCAGCTGGGCACCAAAAATACCTGTCCTCACATTTTATGTGAACACCATAAAACACCCTTTGTACTTGCTGCGCCGTTAACCTCCCAGTGCTGCATTTCTTTGCACTCTCTCTTCTATCTCTGGGACCTAATGCCGGCTGCCCCTTTTCACGCAGTTTCCGGTAATATGCACAGTCAAAATTTCAGCACATCATAATTATTATCAGACAATCTAAGAGTTTTGTAAGTGTTGCAGATTTAGGAAACAGCGGAAAGGATATGCGTGGATACAAAGGACAACAATAGCGGGACTTTATGAAAACAATCCCTGAGATGTTTGCCACTACACAGCCATGGGTTTTTAGGCTGTAAGCAGACCTTACAGACTGCTGAAATACCTACTGACATCAGATAAATTGAATGCGCAAATCCTTAATTATGCTTAAAAAAAGATGCAGATTACCGCTGAGGACTACCATAAAGTTTAGACAATCCCAGAAAAGTAAATGGAAGTAAGTGGAGCATGTTTTTTTTTTTCTAGTCACAAACTGACAATTTAGATCTCAAATGTACTGAACTCCACCCATCTGGAATACAAATGTTTTCAATTGTTTGTAAATGCAGTGTCGAGTCAGCACCCAGGAATGACTGATGACTCTACAGGCGGGGGGGGGGGG
>JAVDPK010001931.1:405853-418902 GCA_034780415.1 Cichlasoma orientale
TAAATAAAAATTGTCTACCTCATTTTAAGTTATCGTACGATTAATTGATTTATTGTTTATCGCGACAGGCCTACATACCACAACTCGTTTTGACTAGAGAGAAAGTTGCTGTTTCAGCCGTGTTTGCTGGGTTGTTTCATTTTTTACAATATATTTTTTACATGGATGGATAACACAAAGTTATATAAAATAACTGGACAGAATTAATAATGTCACTCCAGTGTTTGATCTGCCAAAAACTGGAGCCCCTGAGACTTCAGTAATAAGGATTTCCTTGACAGAATATTTAGTCTACCCTCTCTGAGAGGTGCTGTGTGTTTCTGCCTGAGGCGATAAGGTTCGTTCTGCCTTCTCAGTTGGCCGTTTCTCGGCGGAGAAAGGCGAGCTGCTTCCATTAGAAGGAACGAGTCATTATAACATAAGGTCAGGGTCTGTCCCGTCTAGACACATTCAAATTTTACAGTTTGATACAGAGTTTCATGAGAAACCCAAGGCCAGCTATTAACACCTTCCCAACACTGCGTCAGTAATTTACAGTGTTTGCTTTATTGGCACCAAGTATCTCTTTTTTCTGCGTTGCCATATGGCACAAGGAAACTAATTACATTGAGGAATGTGTCAGATCCATAAATCTTCATGATGTGACAAAATGCAATAAGAGTGAGGGTATTTCTAAAAAAAAAAAAAAAAATTAATTAATTATTATTCAGAGCATATTTTACTCACTCCTGCAAACAGTGCATGTCTTCACTTAGCTTTTTGGATGGAAACTTTCTCTCAGGCTCTTAAAAAGCTACAACTTTTCTGGTGATATACAACTTTCTGACCTTGTATCAATGGCTGGTCAGAGTTCAGGCACAGAAGGGCCCGCGGGACTGACGGGACACACGTGTGCACACAGTCGGTCATGAACAGGAAGTGAATTCACCTACTCTGGTCTTCCAGGAATGGTCACAGTAAAAGCATTGTTCTGGAAAAAAATCTTTGAGAATGTCACTAAATACTAACTTTTTATAAATACATATCTAAAACATTGGCGCACAGACTCTAGACCCCCCCCCCCCCCACACACACACACACACACACGCATTATACTGCCATTTATTGCAAGTAAAGCATGGTTAATGTATTTACAGCCATTTCTGCTTTACACCATAACTCCAGCAGCTACGTGCAGCTGCAGGAGTACTGAGGCTACATCGCAGCTTGTATGTGTACACCTCTTAAAAAAGTGTAACCAGACACTGGAGCTATTTTGGCTTTGTGGGAATGAGAAAAAAAAAATCTGTGATTGATCAGAGGGAACTGCTTATGTGTTTTAGGCCTGTGACTGAGGCCTTAAAAATTCTTAAGATACAAACATTTGATTCAACTTAATATCTTAAGCTTATTCAACTTGTTTTATAAGGTTAATTGAACCCATAATGATTTTGAAGTAAGTAATAGAGCTCTGTGCAGCTAATTTGTATTTTTTAAGTCCACCTACACACTGGGGAAAGAATACAGAGGAGGATTTCCATTAACAACTTGCAACAAGTGTAAATCAGGGTTAAGGCCTTACTGGTTATGAAAAGATGGAGGTCTCATTTAAATATCAACACAAAAGATTTTTCGCATATTTTTAAACATATTTGCCAGTGAATACAACCAAGGCAAAAAATTCCCTGCAAAAAAGACTTTATTTTATATATAAAAAAACATGGCACTCAAGGAGCACTCAGAGACTGCATCCTCTGCCAAGGCCAAGGCCCTGTTGCACATTTCTAAAGAAATTAATCCAGATCTACACCAGAAATGAATGGCTTCTTATTTTTGCCCATACACCACTTCTCCACCCAAGGTTTGTGAGCTCCAGCTTGCTAGTTTTTATGTAATCCTGCAAAGAAACAAACTGCAATGATCACATACCTCTGACTTGACTCACACTTTGGCAGAAAATGACTTTAAAGGGTTTAATGCAGCTTTATTGGTCCATTGACATTTCTACAAACTAATAAGGTGCTTCCTCTGTGTCTTTTTAAATGTTTCCAGAAGGCAAGAACAACAGAAGACGACTCAATCAATCAACTCCATTCCTGCTTCTGGGATTCTTGACCCGTGAGTGATTTTTGTGATTTCTGTATACAGAACAAACCTCACTACTCTTAGAGCGTTTACTACAAAGGCTGCAGTGTACTCACAGTTGAAGTTGGAGGCGATGGAGTTCCCAGCCACGAGGCTGTGGACGGTAATCTGATAGATGATGTGGAGTAGCAGGAAGGACATACTGGTGAAGCAGAGGGACTGCAGCAGACGCCCTGTGTGGCCTAAAGGAGGAGAGCAGCTACAGTGAGTTCAACACCACTCAGTTTAAGGATTCCCACATGTTTCTTTCTGACAGGCATGCACTGAAACACAGAAAAGTCTCTTTGTTGGTTTGTTTTTGTAGACACTGAGAGCTTTATCAAACACAAAAGTGAAGTTTTCCTTCTTTTTAGGTGTGCAAAATTTAAAAAGCGCCTTTTCATATACTTTCCTTAGGACTTCAGTTTAGGACTGAATGGTTTTGAAAACAGACAGCTGTTTCTCATAGAAACACCCAGCGTCTGGAGTCTGGAGCTGTTCTGAATGAATTAGTAAAGAAGGTGAGGGGAACTGGGACAGCACCCAAGGGGGATTTTCAGTGGATCACGATACATATCCTGGTCAAGAACTGGCTACGCTACAATTGAGCAAAACTTATTTTTACCGACAAGTCAAATAAACATTCTGGTGGACCACAAGACCTCTAAGCCTCCAAGTTATCGTTCAGCAGAACTAATTTTTGAACCCGATTCCGCTCTTTAGTTTCGGCGGATGTTGGCGTTCATAATTAAGGACTTGGCCGTCCGAGGCCATACGGACATGTAGGTGTTGACTGCGAAGAATACAGCTGTCGATGGATGTGACTGATTCTGGGAGAGGAGGATGAGAGCCGGCGGGGGAGCTGCTACAGCTGTTCAACACATGGCCACTTTATAGTGCACCTACAGGTATTTGGGATAATTTCAGGAGTTGTTATGGTGCAAATTCTCAACAGCAGGTTTACTACTAATTATGAAAACAAACATTTTCATCATGAAGCAGCGCACGAGTGTGATGAAGGTCTTGTACTTCAATTAATAAATAAAAGTAATGTCTTTTGTTGGGCTGTCAGCCCTGTTTTATCAAATTGTTTTACTTATCTGCACTGTTTGGTTCTTCACTGGGCAACAGCTCCATCTCATTAAATTTACTGCATCCTTGTGGGGAAGGCACAACGGTTTTACTATAGTGTGGCAATATCCTGGCTGAGGTGAGGTGCTACTGCTGAGCCTCTGGCCACTGAGGGCTAACCTTATCAAATGTGTGCAAGAACACACCACGTCTGACTTACTGCAGTAAATGTGAAGTCAAAACAATTTGTGCTAATTTCCCTTTGCAATTCCCACTGCTTTCACAATGGGGGAAAAGAATGCTTGTAAATATGACGTATGAGGAGTGTTTGCGAGCTTCTGCATCCAAACTGGTACTAAGGCTCAGGACATTGCAACTGGTTTGGCTTTGCCCCCTGTTTTTCCTATCTGTAATAGAACATTTTTGTTGCATGACGGCCATCGGTCTCGTTTGCCAGTGCTCATCCTGAAACAGTATTCTGCTTCACTTTTCAGTTTCAAAATACTGTCCCAAGAGTACTTTTTAACTACTTTCAAAACAGAGGGCATTGTTTGGATTTAACAGTTCCTTCTTTTTCCTAACCAGTCAAAGAACTGGATCCAGTTGACAACATTAAGTTCTGATGAAACACATTGTCCTGCCAAAAAAAAAAAAAAAAAGGCTAATTAAATCTTTTAAAGACCAGTGCAACTTGGCCATTATGAGGAAGCATGTTGTCTGACTTAACAATAAGAGAAAAAGCATCTCAGGTCACAAAAAGGCACGAGAAAGATTATTTCTAAAAAAAAAAAAAAAAAAAAAAAAAAAAGCCAAACTAGAAGATGTGTTTTTACTCCAGACACCCTCTGTTGGAAGTCTACAAGCTAAAACATAAACCTGATAAATCATCTATAAAATCAAATATTTATATGAACTCATGTAAGAATGCTAAAAGACTCCCTCAGGAAAACTGTCATGTCAGTTCCCATTTAACAAGGCACACAGCACCTACTGCTAAAGCCCTTAAAATGCTTGCTGCTCGTATGAGAGCAATTGTTCAGATTTTGTTCACCTCCACTGAGAATGTCCTCAAAGGCACAAAGAGCCAAATACTGCAATTATGACATTAGAGAGTAAGTCCCAAAAACAATAACAACAAGTTGTACGAGACAAACTCTGTCTCTATGCTCACGTATCCTTGGGCGCACAGTCGCGTGCTGCAGCTTTTTAAAGCAAAATACACCTAATGAATTATTCATGTCAGGCATTTGGCCTAAATTAACGTTAAAGATTTAACTGCTGCACGTCCTTAAAGATGAAAAGACAAAATGAAACAGACCATCAAAACAAAGCAGCGAATTTAACTCAATTTCCCAACTCCCTCTAAAATGATTTTAAAAGAGCAGAACATGTGAGTGTTTTTGGGCAAAAATAAAATGTTTTATACGTTTGTGCTGTCAGTGTCTAATTGCCGTCAAGTATCTAGAGTAAGTTTGTAATATATGAATTAATAGGAATGTTGTGCTCAATGAGAACCATGTTTGTTAGGAGAAGTTTTCATTATTTGGTCATAATATAAACGGAGATAAAAATGAATTTCATTAAATGTTTCCACAGTGATTGCTTTAAACCGCCCTGCATCTTAAAGGTATCGAACTGCACTGCAAAGAGAAGCCTCTCTCTTTCAGCTATCTAACCAATATCTACCTAAAATCATCTGTTTGTGCAATGATAACAACATAATTGTTCCAGATGTTTTGTACACATTATACTATCCTATTATTAAGATCCTTTTTATTGTAACTCCCTCATAGTGAGTCTGTCAGCCTGCAGCCCCCTCCGTGATGACAGACAGCTGAGGCAGACAGATGGGATGCATGTTCTGGCAGGTTACACTGGAAGGATATGTCATACTTTCTGATGCCACTGACTTTACTCCTCTCGTGTTTTGGACACTCTGACAATGTGTGGTGAAAGGTCACATAAACATAAGCTACTAAAAATTTCATCGACTTGCCTTTAAGGCTAAACAAAAGAACTGACATGTTGTTTTGCTATGGGCTGGGGTGGCCGTCTGCAAATCTAATATTTAAATTACCTTCTGATCAGCACTTCCTCGCTCCTGCTGTTGCTACATCATTTTGTGGATTAGCTCTTTTGGTTTGCAACTACAAAAAATTCTACTACCAAATAAGAAAAACTGAATTGTTTAAATAAGTCTGAAGTCTACAATTTTTGTTAGATTATACAGGTGATAGTATGTTTTTAGCAGCTGGTAATAATGCCTGGGAATACCTCTCTGGGGAGCTACTCAGGGGTGCACAAATAATTAAAGCAAAATTTATTGATTATGTCAAAACTATTTACCAATTACTGTTAATAATCAGATAAGCAAACACCTGTGTAAATAACATTTTTTCTTAAAATATATTTACATTTATTTTAGTTTTTTTTTTTTCCCTTTATCAATGCGATATTTCGTCCAGAAGTACTTGTTGTATACCATAGAGAATATGTTGTTTGCACTCTGTACCTGTGGAACAGGGTCTGGAGTAAATATCGGATAAAATCTGGATGTGAGACGTACACGGTCAGCAACATTACTCAACTAAGCTCTGGTGTTTCTCATCAGACAAGACAACGGTTATCCAAACTTTTACTGTCAAAATTAGTTGAGCCTGTGCGACATGTGACCTCACTGAGTTGCTGCCACGTGATTGGCCAATTAGAATTGTATAAACGAGCGCTTGAACAGATGTACCTAATGAAGTGGCCAATAAGATTATCCTCGAATGGGAAAATTAATTGGGTATACTACAGTTAAGGTTAGTCTGTGATGTTGTGTGAATTATCTTAATATAGTATAATGCTTGTTACTAAAGCTAAATGATTCATTGTTTGATTGAAAAACAAACTTATGGGAATTTTGATAAGTGATTTGCCATCTTTGGGTTTTGTCCTATATAAAAGTGGGTTGTTTAAAAAAAATTATCTGAAATTAATTAATTATTAGTGGCTGGAATACTTTTTTTTAAAAAATTTTTTGTTTGTTAGTGTTGATGTGTGTCATTTAGGAAAAACTGAGAAAATGTCAATGAGTGCATCCAGACATATCAGGCATGGGCCCAGGTTTTGTTTAAAACTAATAAGAGAGAATTTTTTCATATTAAATCATATTTTATGACATGAAAACAGGACAAAAAATAAAAGCAATAATGCACGTCAGTCAAATTCATCTATAATATTGTTTGTCTGTTTGTTTGTTTTTTGACCAATTTTACTTAACTCAATATATGTTTAAGGTGGTGCGACAGTCTGTACCTATAATTGTATAAAAGCATACAAAAATTATTAACAATATTATCACGTGTATGATTGACATAGTACTAATGTATCCATTTTTATATATCACAGCTATCATTATCCCTAATGTATATCCTAGTATAACTGTTAAATGACTCTTGAAATCAGCAGCTATCAGCTCCATGAACATTCAGCTTTACTAGAAGTCTCCGCTCTTTAACTATTGATGAGATTGTAAGTGGTCCACTTTCTCTGCTCCCTCTTCTCCTCTCACTCTCTTCCTCCTTTACTTCCTGACTGTTATTTCAGCTGGAGACGTGCAGAGACGAATCTCGGACTGGACGTCGTTCCCTCCGACAAAATGGGTTTATGTATTATTAAACACTGCATGTGGTCTCCTACAGAGGTCTGGGAGGTGTTCTGTTTAGTGTTTTGTGGTGGATGAAGTGCATAAAAGCAAAGCTGAAGTTGGCAGCTGAAATCCCACATTCATCACCCGTAAGGAGAACAGTCACCTCAGTCACTTCTCATAAACCACAGAGGTCCATTGTGATTCATATTTCTTTACAGGATTAATGGCTTCTGCATAGCTGTCAAAAGATGATGTGGAAGCTTGTTTACCAGCTTTAAAAGTGGCTTTCATTTGCTGCATTTTTCTTTAAAACAAAACTCCAGAAATGTTAAAGGTCACCGCTGCCTTCAAATTGGATGAATTAATAAACAGCACAGATGCACACAGGCTGTGGTATCATGGCCCGAAAAGAGCAACTTTTCAGTTTCCCTTTCAGTAAATAAAATGGTTAGCCATTATCAAAAACAGCCCTCATCCCATTTTTCTTTTTTTTCTTCTATAAGAGACATTTTACAAGATCTTTTGTGTTTTTCTTCTCAACAGTACAACTCGTGTGTTTGGTTTTGTATCATTTATATGGGTATTATATGAGCAAATAAACTAAACCTGAGCCTAAAATGGCAATTTTCATCAAGAACTCCTTAGATGTGGTCCTAATGGATCATGTCTTTTTATCTCAGACCTGGCTAGTCATGGATCATTTTTATTATTACAGATGGACTCAAGCCTGCGCTAACAGATATTACCTTTCATGGACTAAACTATGTGCCAAATCCACGCTCATCTCAAGGAAACTCAATCCTCCTGGAGAATGGCTCGTTTGTTTTACAGAGAACAACAATTTAATTCAAACTTTGGGAAACAGTCAAGATTCTTGTCATGGGCAAAGGCACTGAAAGCATACTGCTTCAAAGTGACATCGTAGATCTTACCTTGCATTGTTGTGCTTGTAGGCTCTGGGAAGAGAGGAATAAGCAGGAGATAGATGAGGTAGACGAAGGACAGGACATTGTACCTGAACAGGCAAGCTGCAGAAACAAAGACCCAAATCCAGCGTGAACACATGCAACATTTGATTCAAAAAATTAAAAAAAAATCAGCCATTCAATAGTGTGTTTGCAGCTTTGAGTGCATTACATAATGTGTAAGCGTAAATAAAGTGTAGAAGCTGGCAGTCAGATCGTCACTGAAAAGATATTTGAGAGAAACATGTGGGGAAAATCATTAAAATGTTCCTGCTGGCTCGTAGAAGTAAAACATCAAACGTTCCTCAAACTAAACTTAACACTCACAAACCTCATTATCTCTTCTACTGGCCTGCACCACAAAAACACGTCTGTTTTGAAGTACAGTAAAGAACTGATAGTCCTCGGACGTTAAGAGGGACAATTACTTGACTGAGCAGCCTGCAGTCATATCTGCCTCCACGCTATAAAATGCCTCAGTAAGCACAGCTTTACATCACATGCAGATTTCGGGGTTTTTCATTGTGGACGTTATTGAAACCAGATCATTTTTTAAGATTAACCTCTACAAAATGAAATCTTCGAATGTTTTGCAGCAGCGCAGCTAGCGCCATGTACCTCAGAGTTTTCAAAACAGGAAAATAACTCCCGGTTGCCAAAACTTTAAATGAAACGCAGCCATGTGGATGCAGCACAAAGAATATGTGATCCCATGACAAAAGTCTGAAAATACAGTGTTTGATTTTAACCAAGGAGCAAAATGACGTTCAACTGACGTGGACTGTTTCTAACTGTTAGGAATTTTTGCAATTCCAGTTCCAATTTCATTTCCTTTATCTATTGCAGGGGCTCAAATCCGAATGAAATGAGTCAAATGAAAGACCAGAGCTGGCTTTCGTTCACTTTATTGCGTCAGTGTTGGCTCATTTTTATCCATTTAATGATTCAACAGCAATTAGTTGGAAACTAATGAAAATGAATCACCTGTCTTGACTGGTTGTAATTTTTCACATTTTTTACTTATCTAAAAAAAGTAAAGTAGTCATCATTGGTTTGGACATTTTCCCTTTCTCTGTTTAAAATCACTTAGCTGGAAAAAAAAAAAAACACAATCGGGAGATCAATTTAGAATAAAAATAAAAGCTGCAGTCCAGCTTCCATTGTGAATTTAGCCACCGTTTCAGTATTCATGATACAACACCACGCATGACACTGAATTATGCAACACTTTCCCGAACATTACACACGCAAATATATACACACCCCATCCAGGCACATGCAGGTCTCATGATGAATGTTAAAATGCTCTTGAGTGCAAACATGACTTCCAAAAACCATTAATTGATGTATTGAACCGTGATGCTCCTCATTTCCTGAGTCAGACTGACCCATCTGCTCTGACAGTTGATTTTTTAACCATGTAAACAGCTCTGTTGTCTAAATAAAAGGAATCACACTGCCAACACGTATGGCACTCTCTGCTTTTGAACAGCTGGGGTACTCTGGAGCATGGCATCAGCTTAATATTTAAAGCTTTTCAAGTTTTTCTTAAGTTTGTGCAAAAAAAAAAAAGTGATAAGCTACATAACTACTCATATTTTGCTGAACATTTTTAGGCCAGGAGAGGGGAGGCGGGGAGGAAAGCACACACTGACTTAGTATAAAATGTGGACACACAGTCTGACCTCCTAAATTTCTCATTGCGGTTATATCAACAAGCTCAGAGTTTACAACCTGGTCGGCCGCACGAGTTATCGTCTCAGTCACGGACATCGGCAGCGACTGCTCTTGAACTACTGAAAAATTACACTTAAATGCTGAAAATGGTGCTTTTATTTATCTTTGCCTGCTCAATGGACCCATTCATTGACATTTAACTTGGCTCTGACTTTTCCCTCGCTGAAGCCCTGAAGTAAGTGTACCTTCTGGTTTTCTCGGTGCTCAGATGCAGACCAATGAAAACTAACAAAAGTTAATAAATGCTGCTCAGGTTGTCGTCTTTGGGCAGATCACAAACATCTGCGATTAGTTTCGAGTATGCATGAACGCTTGGCCTGCTGCACATTGAAACCACAAATATAATAATGACATAAATAGCACATTATCATTATTGTTCTTTTTTTTTATTTTCTTTCTCAAAGGTTTTCAACAAGTAGGCGAGTTTTGGGGTGATTGAGGAGAGAATGACTCACAATCTTTAATTTTTGGTCTTACACTATTTCTTTCCACCCACTTCATTTTTATCTATATTAAATGTGGCATTGAATACTTTCTAAACCTGCAAATTTGCTGCCGCCGTTAATCATCTGCTCTGAGTTTTAAATCTGAATTGGTCTCTAACCGTACTTGATGTATAGATAATCTAACTCTATCTATATGGCTCTGTTCCCACTGCTAGCCTGCAGACACTTGACCGCAGCCTTCCTGACCATTTGCCTTTGCTGCATGACTCACCATCTGAAGATTTTAACACAAGGAATGAAAATAAACTGCCTCTGTTTTAAGACATCAGATTACTGCAAAAATCCCCATTCATGGCTGAATCGAGCTTTTGTCTCTCCCTGTTAAACCTACAATTACAAACACACAAAGCCTAAACACGGGAGAACCAAATCAGCCTTTTGCAACCGACTCATTTCACAGTTTGAGCCCTCAAAAATGATGAAACGTGGCAGCAGATAAGACGGTGCAGTGCCAAGCTAAACCAAGCACTGGGAGATAAAGGAGTAAAATGAAACCGTTCAGAAGAAAGTAATAAAGAGCATACCACATCAACTGTTTTCATCTGAGCATGAAATATCTTCTGAGTGGATGTCTATCATGATACCGTGACAGATACCCACAATTTCCTAGTACTGCTTTCCAGATAAAATATATTCAAAGAGCAAATGATTTCATCTAGGCTTCAAACTAACAACTACCTTCATTATTAAACTGTATTTTATTTCCTGGACTATTTGTTTGACCTATTGTCAAATTGTGACAAAGTTTCCACAGTTTAAAGTGATGACTTTACATGCATTTGGCCATTTTCTCAGCTCAAAGCCAAAAGTGTTCCATTTACTATCAGAGAAAATGTTTTGGGAATATTTCATTTATTATTTAAGGCTATTTAAGGATATTGGGGATAACCATTAACAACATTAACAATAAATAGTACAGCTCCAGTTGAAATATTAGTCTTTAGTTTAGTGTCAGATATAGTGTTGTGAAAAGTATTTTCTCCCTTGCTGATTTTTTTTAGTTTTTTTGTATATTTGTCACACTTACATATTTCAGATCATCAAACAAATTTTATTATTAGTCAAAGTAAATAAAAAAATGCAGTTTTTAAACAATGAGTTCAATTATTAAAGGAAAAAGTTATCCAAACAAACCTGGCCCTACGTGAAAACGTAATTGCCCCCTAAACATAGTAACTGGTTGTGCCACCCTTGGCAGAAAGAACTGCAATCAAGCGTTTGTGATACATGACAATGAGTCCTTCACATCAGGGAATGATCCGGATATTCTCCTTCAGGATTTTCTGGTAGAGAATTCATGGTTCCAACAGTCGTCCAGGTCCTGAAGCAGCAAAGACAGCCCCAGACCCCCATCACACTACCACCACCATGTTTGACTGTTGGTATGATGTTCTTTTTAGGAAATGCTGTGCTAGTTTTACACCAGATGTAACGAGACTCAAACCTTCCAACAAGTTCAACTTTTGTCTCGTCAGTCCAAGTCTTGGGGATCATCAAGATGTTTTTCTGGCAATTGTGAGACGAGCCTTTGCGTTCTTTTTGGTCAGCAGTGGTTTGCTCCTTGGAGCTCTCCCATGGGTGCCATTTTTGCCCAGTCTTTATTGCTGAATCATGAACTCTGACCTTAACTGGGGCAAGTGAGGCCTGCAGTTCTTTAGATGCTGTTCTGGGTTCTTTTGTGACCTCCTGGATGAATCGTCTATGTGCTCTCAGAGTAATTTTGGTAGGTCGGCCACTCCTAGGAAGGTTCACCACTGTTCCAAGTTCTCTCCACTCCATTCCAATGGCTCTCACCGTGTTTTGTTGGAGTCTCAAAGCCTCAGAAATGGCTTTGTAACCCTTTCCAGACTGACTTCGTTCACTTCATGACTTCACTGACTTTATTTCTCAGCTGTTTCTTTAGATCTTGTCATGATGTGTTGCTTTTTGAGATCTTTTAGCCTACTTCACTTTGTCAGTCAGGATCTGTTTAAGTGATTTCTTCAGTCAACAGGTCTGGCAGTAATCAGGCCTGGGTGTGGTCAGTGAAACTGAACTCAGCTTTCCAAAAAATGTGGTTAAACACAGTAAAGTCATGATGTAAAAAGGGGAGCAATTATTTTTTCACACAAGGCCAGGTAGGTTTGGATAGCCTTTTCCCCTTAATAGATACAATCATCGTTTAAAACTGGATTTTGTATTTACTCATGTTATTGTTGTGTATTAGTAATAATGATGATCTGAAACATTTAAGTGTGACAAGAAGGGGGAAAATATTTTTTCACAGGACTGCATACAAGTCTTCCCATATGAGAAGCTGAAACCAGAAAAATGTATAATTTAGAAAAATTAAAGTGAATTAGTTTGACTGCACTACATCAATCAATTTAAAACTGTTTTGAACTCAAACACTTACACACTGAATTATCATGCAGAGTTCCTCTGCTGAAGAACTTGTCTGATCCCTTTGTTTTAAACTGTTTCTAAAAATAATCAAATTATTGCTAAATTACTTCCAGCCTGTTTTTACCCATCACAAAAGGATTTTATTTTATCTTTGCCTTCTGCAAAGAATTAGCTTAATATCTGGCTTTGGTGCTATCTTTGAACTCATTTTATTTTTAAGAATGATATTATAGTTGTAAAATAGCTTTTGTTTATCTTTATGATCCTTGGCTTTAAACAGAACACTTTTGCCAATTTTTCAATGACTCAGAGTCAGGATATGTGATTAAACAGCAGAGCATTTCTGTATTAAAATACAACCTAAAGCGTTGTGATTCCAGTGATGGTCCCTGCGGCATCTGCATGATGCACAGCACAGCTGGCTAGCTGCTCCTTCTGTACAGTCACACCACAGGTTCAATATCAGATCAGACATTTGGAAAAGTGCACGCTCACAATTAAGTCTGCACTCCAAACTCTGCCAGTAAACACATAAACAGCGGTCTGTTTGATCAGCAAAACTCGAGCTGTGTGCAGATGTGTGTGTGTGTGTGTGTGTGTGTGTGTGTGTGTGTGTGTGTGTGTGTGTGTGTGTGTGTGTGTGTGTGT
>JAVDPK010001931.1:419002-466461 GCA_034780415.1 Cichlasoma orientale
TGTGTGTGTGTGTGTGTGTGTGTGTGTGTGTGTGTGTGTGTGTGTGTGTGTGTGTGTGTGTGTGTGTGTGGTGGTTGAAGGGATTGTGTACACATGGGCCCAGCAGTTCTGCGGGATTCAATAGAGGTGCTGTCAGATGGCCAACAGGAAACACAGACTATGTAACGTCAGTAGGCAAGTCTTTCACTAGGACATGAGAAAAGTGTCAGTCTCTGCATATAGGGCACAACTAAACATATGGTGTAATTGTAATGTAGGTGTTTGGGTTCAGATAACATCTGCAGTTTACTTCGGTTCATTTAGCCGTGGGAAGCCATTAATTTTACTTTAACATTTTATTTCCCAAAGCCAAAAACCTATACTGTCCGTCAGCATTAAATCTGATGGTTTACAAGACCTTTGATTCTCAAACAGAAGCAAAGAGAGAAAATCAGCTGATCAAGTGATTCTGACGACAAAAACAGCATCTGTCATCCCTGATGCTGTCTGATTCCATATGTTCCCGTCTTTCCACATACATTTCCTCCATCCTGACAGTTAATGATGCGTACAGGCGTAGTGAACGCTCATTTGCACTTTGAAAAAACATAAAATATTAAAGGTATGTTTACGATAAAAGGGAAGGCAAATATTCTCTCCCTCAGAACCGCATTATTAATTCATACTGTTAAAACGACTTTCCACGAATTAATGGAGACAATGCATGGACTCACAATTGCTCTTGGAAATAAAAGGGGCATCAGGCTGTCAAATGATGCATTATAGTGGTACTGAGTGGGGCTTATCTATAGAAAGCATGCTGTTAGCTTTAAAAGTACCTCGGCCTCGTAAGTCTTACGCAGACACCACATTGGAACCTCAATGGCAGTTAGACACTAATCACTTTTCGCTTGTGGCCTACCACAGGATTATAGCTGAAAACGCAAAGCAAACTGCATTTAACTGAAAGAGTCTGCATCCAAGGTGAGACCACATGAATAAGCATCTAATAATATTTCATCTTCGGTGAAATCAATCAGCTTTTCTAGGCTGGTTAAAGCTGCAAAAAGTCACAAAATAAGACGCTCCCAAGTTTGACAGTATGAGTCACCTTCCACATCGGCATAGCAAATAAGTGAATCAGCCCGAAACTTTCAGTAACACAACAAACAGCTTCTTCCTCGGTGCAGAACACTTTTCTTAACAGAGTAACCGATTCAGTAAACGAACCAAAACCCAGCAAAAACAAGCACAAAAAAAGCACAGCTGACTGCAGCTCAGAGGAATGTGAAACAGCTGAAGACACGAAGTTCAAACACTGTCACGGTAATGTAAATGATAATGAATAACAATTACACTGTCAGCAGCCAAACTGTTCAATAACAACACTGATGATTCATTAATAACTACGAAGCAAAGCTCAGAGACCACAGTGAACACCAAATATATAATTTACCAATAATGCGAAGGCCGTGTGTTGTAGAGTTGCCACAGTACTCGTTATGTTATTAAGCTATAAAGGTTTCATCTTCAGACAAATAAAAATGATCAAATTGAAAGGAAACTAAACTTTAATAGCAATCTTGTTGCAATTTTATAATCAGAAATAAATAAACACACATTAATTAATATGGGTCCACTGTTACCATCAGACTTTTGTGTCTCAAACACAGACACCATGTCTTTGGGGTGCACTCTGCAGTCACTGCTGCCGGCTGTGTTTCCTTCATTAACTCCAATAAAAGGTGACAGCTGGAGGACAGTGCTGGTAAATGACGGCTCTGATTTGTAATGTGTGTATAATAGCTTGTGCATGACTGTGTGCAGGCTGGCCTTTTTGGTTTTGTTTGGATGCACTTTAAGAGGAAAAGACCTCAGCAGTGATGAGGGATCATCTGTGACCTCCATCATCATGGGGTCAGTCACAAATCATATAAAAAATAAAAAAAAATCAATGACATTTTCACACAATCATAACTTTGAATGCTGCTCTTAAAATCCTATACAAATATACTAGGACTGCACTGTAATATATATATGAGACTTTGAATTAATGTCACAGCTGATTTATATCAGTGTAGGAAGGGGAGAAAACACAAATAGAGTACAGTTATTCAGTAAAATTACATTTAAATTACAGGTAACATGTTGGCTATAGGATAAGATCAGTAAATTAAGTTTTAGGTATTTACTTATCTTATCCTATATACTGTATTATACTGATTATCAATCACCCTCCTTTATTTGGCGAATAGTTAACAACAGATATGTAAAAAGTGGGTATTAGAGAGAAAACTCACCAGCTGCAAGACATACTGGCAGCAGTAACCTGAAGAGCAGCCCGCACACCACTTCAGAGGCCATGACTCTGGGCAGGCCGTGTTGAATCCAGGTAAAAGAAGCCGAGAGCTGTCTCTCTAAGGTTTCTCTTGCATCCCAAACTCCTGCGCTCTGTCAAATCCCAGCTGGCTGCTCCAGACGGCCACATCGGCTCTCCCCTGGTGACACCTGGTCTCCGGTTATTCCACAGTGAGACACTGCGAATTCACCAAGGTTCACCACACCAGCTCCGTCGCCAGTAAATAGTATCACCATGATAGTTTAGAGGCACAGATGCTGTAAAGTCATGTTGACGCTGCGCAAGCTGCGCGGCGGACTCAGGTGCGTAAACAGCTGCGCTCGCACGGTGCGTAAAAAAGCCGGACAAAGGAGCCAACAAGTCCTCAAGTCCAATTAACCCCCCTTTTTACTACAAAACCGCATTAACGAGGAAGCTTTGGAGTATTATATAGTCTGACTACACTTCTTAATTGTTGAGCATTGAAAGAAGACGCAAGTATAACCGGATAAAGCTTCCCTTCTTCTTTAGCCCCCGTGGTGAAATTTGACTTTCTGACTTCTGGTCCGGATTGTATTCGCCAAAAGGAGGCTACAGGACAAGCCTGGGATTGGCATCGGGTTCAGCCAATCAAAAGTGCGCTACTGGTAGCGGATCCAGCCCCTTGCGATAATTGGAAGCAAGAGGTGGGACAGGGAGATGGATGAAAATACCACAAGTATGAAACGATAAGTATGAAGTATGAAACACACACAGCCTTTTTTAATTTTAGAATTTAATTAAATAAGTGCATGTTTTGCTATTTAATCATCATCTTTAAAATTATAAACACCAAATACGCACGGCCACGTCGAGAAAGATTTTATGAATTTCAGGAGGAGGCTTTTCCTTATGACCTGAGTCCTTCATGTCCAGCTGTTTATTAGAGGAAAAACAGCGACGCTTACCGGTGCAGTATAACCACTCCAGTCTAATCCAGATTTAAAAAAAAAAAAAAAAAAAAAAAAAAACAGGCCTGCGCTTTCTCTCCTTGCAGGCAGGAAAATTAATGTTACCAAAATGTTTTTTGTTTTCGGACAAATTCTAAACAATGTACGAAAACATCTTCTCTAGTAACATGTAATTTAATTGTTGACTGTGTAAACAAGCGTGACTCAAATCTCATTTCTAAGCCCCCAGATGCTTTTTTAATTTCCAAATATTCAAACAAGAAGCTGGAAGCATATGAACTGCTTTAGTGGGATGACGTGCAGATGCAGCTGCAGAGGTTTCCCTTTTAGATGGATGACCCCTGCTCTTCACCTAAACTGATCAGCTTGTGGTTAACATGAAGAATCTAAATGAATGTCCACTATTTTAATAGAATAAATTACAAAGCTTTATATATATATATTTTTTTTTTTTTTAATTTTTGGAAACAGTCTTGTTTTCTTTTCACTTTTGAAATACAAACTGTCTGTGGAGCCAGGGGGAAAAAAAGTTATCTGCAAACAACCTGCCTAACTGAGCTCAGGAATTCACTTTTTGTATCTCATTTGTTGCATCTGCACAGAAACTGAAATGTGTGTGTGAGTGTGAGCGGCTGCACCGACGGATAAACTGTTATTCATGTAGAAAAATCCTCTGACACTTAACATTTCTGTTTGTATTCAGAATAAATAACAGTGTTAATTCGCGAGAGGTGTTAGCCAGCAGATTTTGTAACCCTGGAAAAAGCCAAGCTGGCTAGCTTCCATATTTAACTTCTATCTTAATTTATAACACAGAGGCAAAAGAGTGGTCTCATCTAACCAAAACAAGAATGCAATTAAGAATATTGCTCAAGAGTGTTGGACGTTTTTTTCTGATTACACAAGAAAAACAAAACAAAGTGCCCCACTAAAAATGCTTGAGAACATATTTGACACTCTTTGCCATATATTCACAAGCTCTGTGGTGAAAGTGATGACATTGTGTTATTCATTTGCAGGGAAAGTCACTGCAGTGACTGTAAAGGCATTTTTCCACAGTGAAGTTTAGCTGCTGGTGGTTGTAAAAGCGTGCAGAACTGATCTGGATGGATGCGATGCAGAGTGGGAGTTTGGATGAGTTCAGCTGAAAAACACATGGATGCCGGTTCTGACTAAAATAGAGCCAAAGTGAATGGTGCACACTGACACTGAAATGACAGCTCACAGCGGCAGAAAAAGAAGCATTTCTAAATGTTTGCAGGTGATGGGATGCTTGGCTCAAAGAGGCTGAATCAAAACGTGATTGGTCGATCTGAATAGCGTGAACATTCCCACTCAGCTGAAAGAGCCAGAAAAGAAATAGAAAGTTGTTTAACTGACTGAACTTTCATCCACTGGGCTGATGTCTGCTAACTGTGAGTGCTGTCAAATCAGTCAGTGAGCCATCCTGTGGATGTGGGCACTGTCATCATGGAGGACACCCATCCAGGCTGAAATGTTTCATCAGCCCCCTAAATGTTCTCCTTTTCCTCAGAAAACATCCAATTTAATATCTTTTTAATAGTGATACCTGCATTCATCACATTTCTCCATTCATTTATTCAGGTTTAAGTCATTAATGAGTCATAAAATCTCCATGGATGGCAAAATGTCATTAAGAAAGCTGCCTGGAGCTTCTCCAACGCTCCGAGCATGATGTACTGAAAGCTGGTGTTGACTCATTCACTTGAATATAATTTTAAAATAACAGTGAGATTTTTGTATCAGCAAACTGAGAAATTTCTTAGAGTCTGTTGTTAGATGTTAGAGCTCTTTGTTAGCATAACACTACAGACATATTTTGTGTGATTGTGTGATTCATTATTTTTTTTCCTCATTTTAAAGAGATAAAAAATTCACTTAAGGTTATTTATCACCACAGCAAAACAAAGGCCTTTAAGGAGAGGAGTGCTGACATCATGTTTACCTGTGTGTTAAACAAAGAAGAGCGTCCAAGTTTAAACTCTGAAGTGCATTAACTTCAGAATGAAACCAATCAATAAAGCATGCTTTGATATGTTTAACAACTTTTATTGACAAGGAAATGATCAACACTGCTGTTTTCCCCTGAAGTGCATTATGCAGGAGGAGAGCAAGGTATGATGGGAGTCATCAACACTGAGCCAAGTCACCCTCCACGTGGAAAAGGCAGGGCACTTAAAGAAGCAAAGTTTCCGCGTATGATGTGATGAATCATCGTTTGGCCTAATAACCAACATGGATCCAGTTTGTGAAAATAAGAAAAATAAACAGCTGAACGCCGCTGAGGGAAAAACCGCTCCCTGCCAACCTCTGACCAGAAGCTTCACTTTTCACTGGAGATCGAGACCGGCTGGAAGCTCTGCAGCCAGAGTCACCCACGATGCCCCTGAACTGCAGCCAGCAATAATCAATAACCAACCTCAAAACATGTCAGCCCTTGATTTGTTTCTGCTGTTTGAAGTACGGACCTGCTGATCTAATCCCTCAGATGGATGTGAATCTTAAGTAATGTTTGCCTTTGATCCATTATTTACCGGATTCTTGAGAGGGACTTATTGACAAGCTCTCAGTTAAAATGGAATCAACAGTTTTACGCTGCGGAGCTCTGGGTCAAGTTGTTCTCGACTCATCCGCCTCACATTTTAGGTCAGGATTATTTCGAGAGCAACGAGAATCATTTCTCTTTCTTTAAACAGAATCACTGTGTAGCTTGAAGGCAGTGAAAGTAAGTCTTAAATACAGAATACACAGAAGCTGCACTTTTGCACAGTGATGCTTTGAATGTAACGCCAACATGCAGATGTTTAGCGGGTGGAAGGTTTATCATAGTCACCATCTTAGTTTTGCATGTAGCTGATTTGTAGTGTACACAGTGCAACTTACAGCAATGAATGATGGATGTTATTAGTTTTACAACATTGTGGGAATTTGAAAAAACAGAGTTTGCTCTGAAAGTGGCGCTTTAATTATTACAATTCAACCTGAGGGCGACAAAATATCTCTCTGATTTTCTGACAATCCCTTTGGTAGTTTTCAAGTCATTTCCCTCGAAATCAAAGTCAACTTTGTGGTTGAGCTAAAGAGGAAAAGTCATGGGATCAATAAAATCATTAGAGTTCATTCTCTGGGGACCATTAATAGTTCTGTAAGATTTTTTTTGCCAGTTTTCAATCATTTTCAACCCGTTTCAGTTCCATCCATCTATCCATCTTCTTCTGCTTATCCAATTCAGGGTTGTGTGTGTGTGTGTGTGTGGGGGGGGGGGGTGGAGCCTATCCCAGTACACCCTTCACAGGTCGCCAGCCTGTCGCAGGGCCAACACAGAAAGACAGACAACCATTCGCGCTCACATTCACATCTACGGGCAATTTAGAATCATGAATTAAACTGACCCCAGTAACTGAATGTCTTTGGACTGTGGGAGGAAATCGGAACCCCTCTGGGAACCATGATTGCTTATATAACATTTTATGGCAGTTCATCCAATAGCTGCCATAAGTCAGTTTTTTTTCTGGACTTCTGGACACTTTTCATCACTGCATCCCACCACTTACCCTCTTCATCGGAGCAAAAATGTCACGTTATCTCATTAAAGTATGAATATTCAGTAATATTGAACATAGAAACACATAAAGAAAAGCAGTAAATGAATGTGGATTATATTCATACCAGAGACATGTTAACGTAGAGGTTTATTTATTTTCTTTATTTACATAATGTAACAATCCGGGCTTTTTCCAGATGACCCAAGAGCATGACTGAGAAGGCAGATTATAAAAAGCAAAAAAGCGAGCGTTACTCACAAAATGTAGGCTCAAGGTTACAAAAACCAAGAAGATAAACAAAGCGCAGGGAGCAGTCTGAGGCTGAATCCAAAATACAGGAAAAATGTAAAAAGTAACATAAACAAGCAGGAACTACGCACAGGACAGTAAAATACAACATTTCTTCTTCGAACATATACTGTATGTCTTGAAATGGCTGACCTCAATTCAACTTCAATATGAGATTTTGACCATTTTTTCATAGCACTTCTATTTAGCTCATGAGACGCAGCCTTCCTCTTATCTAAGCCTGATGTCAGGGTAAGATACTGAAACGTTAATTTTCTTGTATCACTACACTAATTTTTAGTAGTCTGACAGGCAGAGCTCTTCTGATAACAGTAAGATTTATAAATGAGTGTAAGAAAAAAAGGTTTTATACAGGCCTGTGGTCAAATTCACATCTCAGCGCTGAGTACTTGAGTTCCTGTTATTCTGAATTTGGAAAATTTATCTCTATTCTCTTCCTCCTTTATTCTCCTGTATTTGTCCATGTCCAAATTAGGGGGTGATTTATTTCTAGCGGGGAAAAAAAACCCAGAGAAAACTGTAAATTTTAAAATGCTGCTCTAGAACAGTGGTTCTCAAACAGTGGCTCCCTGATTGGTGGAGCAGGGAGCTATTGCAGGTGGGGAAGATATGGAGTGATCATTCTGATATTTATTTGAATAACTTCAGCTTTTATCAGATTTATTGTGTATAAAGACCTAATGTTGCCATTAAAGTATTATATCTTTTTTTTGGGGGGGGGGGTGTCAGATTTTAACAGCTTTGCAGCCACAAACAGTCCTTTCGGGTCAGTTTTTCAGAAAAATGCAGAAAGAGCATCGCTACCTAAAATCATGAAAAACATAACATGTAGAAAAAAACTCACCACAATAACAAATTCTAAATGCTGAATATCTTTTGATTTTGCTGGCGAGCCCACCGCTGCCTGTCTGCAGTAACGTTTGCCAAGAAGAAAACACAAGTGAAAATGAGATTAACATCCAGATTGCTTCAGTATTGATCCACCAGTGAAATTCAACCTGTGAGCATGTTCAATATTTACATGGATGCACTTTGCATGCACTTTAAAGGTGCCTCAGCTTAAGTGGGCTTTTTAGTGTCTTTCTGTGGTGGCTGAGGCCAGAGAGTCTCTTCAGGAATTAAGATTTGTATGAAACCAAGTAACTCCGGTTTGGATTCTGTCCATGTTTTAGTGTAGTCCGTTAATTTTCTGATGAGAATGATGCTCCTGATGTGAGAATTGCACCAAAGTGATCGAGAAAAACTGTATCGAGTGATTGAAGGTCTGGTTAGTGTGTACAGTAATAAGGCTTCTGTGGCCTCAACATTTGAAAGCAGGAAGATGTTCTTGTAAATGCACATATACAGGAAGCTGGAGTCATCATATAGAACTTGTGTGTTGACCGAACATCACATTGCATTCTAAAATACTGAAACAGCAGGTGGCCTGATGAAGGTTATCATCATGCTGCAAGGCTGTAATGCATTATTGAGGACTTAAAGGAATCCCAAAGCAGGGAAGAGTTCAGCTTTTAACAACTATGATCTAAGAGGTCAAAGGTCACCGGGACTACATTCCTCTGGTCCTGCTGCACACAACAGTGTCTGTGTTTCATGGAACAATGGATGCCTTTGGAAGGGTGGCGTGTCAGAAAAAACATGAAAAAAGTTGCTTCATGAGGAGGAGGAATGCCGAATGGGTCTGCAGTTCATTTTTCTCAATTACTCTGATGCAATTCTCACATCAGGAACGTCATCCATCCATTTTCTTCCGCTTCTGCTCTTCAGGGCTGCAGGGGGGCTGGATCCTATCCCTGCTGTAATAGGACCATTCTTAATGCAGTGTTCAAAACAGTAAAGGGATTTATCGTAACACAGAATCACTGTGGAGGAATTTTGTCCCACTCGTCTTTGGGTAATTGTTTTGATTTAGGTCCAGACTTCGACGAGGTTACTCCAAAACCTTCGGCTCATTGTCCTGCTGCATAACCAAAGTGTGCTTGAGCTTCAGGGTACAATCTCCCTCAGAATATTCTGGTAGCGAGCAGAACTCATGGTTTCATCAATTATGGCAAGTTGTCTGAGGCCCGAGTCACACTAACACACACGTGTGACTCTTGGTATTATGTTCTTGTTTTGAAATGCTGTTAACTTTACACCAGATGTAACGGGACTCAGGCCTTCCAGAAAGTTCATTTTGTGTCTCGTCAATCCACAGAATATTTTCTCAAAAGTCTTGAGGATCATCAAGATGTTTTTGGCAATGTGAGACGAGCCTTTGTTTGCTTTTTGGTCAGCGGTGGTTTTTGCCTTGGAACTCTCTCATGGGTGCCATTTTTGCTCAGTCCCTTTCTTATTGTTGAATCATGAACACTGGCCTTAACTGAGACACGTGCGGCCTGCAGTTCTTTAGATGCTGTTCTCGGTTATTTCGTGGTCTCCTGGATGAGTCCTCAGTGTGCTCTTGGACTCATATTGGTGGGGCAGCCAGTGCTGGGAAGCGTCACCACTGTTTTCTCCATTTCTGGATAATGGCTCTCGCTGTAGTTCACTGGAGTGCAAAAGCTTTAGAAATGGCTTTGTAACCCTTTCCAGACTGACAGATGTCAATAACTTTGTTTCTCAGCAGTTCTTGAGTTTCTTTAGATTGAACATGATGTGTTGCTTTTTGAGATCTTTTAACTTACTTTACTGCGTCAGGCAGGTTTGATTTGCAGTTTTTCTCAATCACTTTGGTGCAATTTACACATCAGGAATGTCATTCTCCCCACTCTTAGTGCAGTTCTCAAAACAGTCAATAAGACAGACTCACCTGTGCAAAAAAACACTTAATCAAAACCTTTTCACATATGTCAAAACATGCAAAGTCAATTACTTCGCTAAACCAAATTCTCAGCGGCCTAAACTGATTTTTGAATCAAACTGGCCAAACCTTAAACACTGTTCAGGTACGCAGACACAATTTGCAAAACTCAGTCAGTCTTTCTTGCTAAACCTTAAAAATATTCACTAAACACATTTCACACTTGTGCTGCAAAACTGTAAACAAGACTGGGCAGGATAAAAGTCAGTTCAGAGTTCACAGGTGGCACATGTCACGTGCCTCTACAATGCTGGACAACATTTGTCATACAGCTATACTGTAAGTACTGTTTGTAAGTGCACTTTCCCTTTTCTAGAACTGGCAGGTGACCAAATGAGGGTGGAAGCACTGCTCTTTTCTCCCAAGAAGCGCTCATTGTTGACACGGTCCTTCAAAATAATGCCATCCGACTCTGTGAAATCCATCAGAGAGTGATTGAAGACAATGTCAGCTGTGATGGAATCAACAGTGTGTCTCTGTCAACCTTTGACCGTGTCCTCCAACGCAACAGACATGGCATGAAACAAGTGTACAGAGTACCCTTTGAGCACAACTCTACAAGAGTCAAAGAGCTACAATATCAGTATGTGCAAGTAAGTGTAACCTATACACACTTCCAGCACTGATGCTTCCAGTACAATTCTATACTTACAGGCATACTGTTACTGTAGGCTAGTAGCTGCGGTTGCTACTTTTACAGGACTGTAAACTATATTGTAATGTATGTAAATCTGGAATGCATATACTGTAAATACACTTTCAGAAGTCTTTCGGTATCACTTACACCTACCATCATGTAAACCTGGGGCCACATAACACCTTACATTACTGGGTGGTCTAAAAGATATTACAGCTGCAGGTGAACAGCTGGATCAGCAAGCTTTCAACTGAAGGACAGTTTCACTGCTACCATTGACAGTGTGTTACTGGCCTTACTCTTTCATACATAATCATTTAAAAAGTATGTATTATATTAACTCAGGTTATCTTTGTCTAATATTAAAATTTGTTTGATCTGAAACATAAGTATGACAAATATATAAATATGTTCTGACTGAAAAAAGTACAAACCATTTTGATGTGAGGAATGCATCAAGACAATGACAAAAGTGTGTATAAACACAAAAAGGCTGATGTGGGGAAATGCGTTCCTCATTTGAGAACTGCATTAAGAGTGGTGCGAATGATGTTCCTGATGTAAGAACTGCACCAAGGCGATAGCGAAAAACTGTAAAATGGTGTCATTTAGGAATTTAAATGACTTTTCAGTTTCATTCATGTTTTTTTGGTCTTTACTTTGCATCTAATGACTGAAGTTAAACTGGTTTGGTACATGTTTCAGAACCTTCAAACCCACAGCAATAAATCATTAGAGGTTGGTGACTCCTTCTGGGAACACACAACCTCCCTGTCCTTACTGTCACATGTATCATCATTTTGTGATGCTCAGTCATGAGTCAGTGATTAAGTGCTGTTTGCATTTCTGTGCTACCAACTGTACCCTAGCCTCTCTCAGAGGCGTTTGCCTGCATTTCCCAGAATCAATTTAAGCAATCACCTGAAAGAGAGAAATTTAAAAAGGCCTTTGCTTATAATTAAAACAGTGATAACAGGTCTGCCATACGGTGCCGGCTGGCCTACCAGCCATTCCTTAATGTCAAGAGGTTCCACCTACGAGTGTGTTTTCCAGTGTACCATACCAGTTGCAATTAAAATGCAGCTGCAACAAGTGAATGCCGGAAAATATACGACCATCTGTTACATTGGCTTAGTGCCAATTTGTGTAGCAAGTTAATGTAGTTATGGCAGTCAATTTGAAAAAACAGAATGTCAACATTAAAGACAAATGAGTTACGGGCATTTTGATGTCTATTCATTATATCTGATAAATATTCTTGTTTGTTGACTTGCTCCTGCCCTCCTGCCATAGTCCCCTTCATATTGTGCATTATCATATGCCTCATACAACTTAAAAAAAAAAAAAAAATATATATATATATATATACATATATATTTGGTGACTCCATGCACCTTTAGATGGCCTGCCACATCATGGCACATCAGTTTACAATAATACTGCTTAAAGTTGATGGTGCAACAGGAGGGATGAAATTTCAAAAAAACAACTTGTTGCAGTGGTGATAGCCTATTATAGCCTAGAATTGTGCATACGGACTTTTGACAGTGATCTTACTCCATATGAGCTCTTTAGAATGACTCATTCTTACTCATAAGTTTGCAAAGTGTTTGCTTGGTGCTTGATTTTATGCACCTGTGGCAATGGGACTAAAAACACCTGAATTTAAAGATTAGGCGGTGTAGCTCAGTACTGTTGCCCTTACAGTGTACACACTTGCCCATTCCCCTATTTGTACTATTAGTATTTTCCTGGGGGTCACTTATTATTTCTTTTTACTTATTTATCATCTTTTCTCTTGTGTGACAGCAGATATTTGCATTTCTGTGTCACCTGGGATAAACTTCGCAACGAGATAAATTCTGGACAGGTTGTCAGTCTATCGCAGGGACTTTCTGAACTTAATTCTATCACTGTACATTTCTATTCTATTCTATTTTTCGAGAAAATATTTTCATAATTGTAAATAAAAATAATCACTGAACAGCTGACCCAGATATGTATTTAATGTGGAAATTGTAAGTTGAAACTTGTAGAAGTGAATCTCTCTGTAAACAGAGATGTGAAAGTATATTCTTAATCTGATTTGCCTTTTTGATCTTTGCATTAATATAAGTTCAGCCTTGGTTCAGTCCAGCAGCAATTATTTAATTCATTTCCAGAGCCCATCTCCTTTGTTTAACACCAGAAGCGCCGCTTTCTAAGAGCAGAAATAGGTGCTGGTGTTTACTTTCACATGAGTTGTTCAGTGCCATGAGGAGGACCACAAACTGAAGATTGATCATGCAGCAAATAACATGCTGAATTACAGACTTCCTGTCCAGGGTTCATCAGGTGCCTAATGCACATCTAATCTTTAAGCATTTACAGTACAAACAATTGTGCGCCCCATCCCCCACACACAAAAACAGACCCCAACTGAAGTTCAGCATCATCCTGTAACATAATAATCTTGTTAAGAGCTGCATATTATCCACTATAA
Organism: Cichlasoma orientale; assembly: GCA_034780415.1. Lineage (NCBI taxonomy): Eukaryota > Metazoa > Chordata > Actinopteri > Cichliformes > Cichlidae > Cichlasoma > Cichlasoma orientale. Next base: position 432,106 of record JAVDPK010001931.1, read on the forward strand.
CCCAACCAATCATCTGCACTGCATTAGGTGTAATGTAATTGTAACTGGGAGCTGAGTGTGTTATTTAAAAGTTTCCTGCTGAGCATACAAAATGCACACTGCCCCCAAAGCTTGTTTCTATTTTGAAGATGTGCATTTATTGAAAACTTAGGGAAAAGTAAAAGCAGCAAACTAATGAAATTAGTCATTTTAATGTTTGACCAGTAATTATTACCATATTAACATATCAAAAATACTTTGACTCAGAACATCAGCTTTGTACTGTGGAAGAGAAGGCCTCTGAACTGCGGCTGTACACCTTTATTTGTTGTGTTATTTAAGGTGGTGCTACTATAAGTGTTTTTCATATTGTCAAAGCAAAACTTTATAACTCGAACCCATTTAAAAGTATTTCCTTTTAAGGGAACAGTATTGTGTTTTGTATAGATTGATTTTGTTTTCTTCTTTTTAAACATGCTTTAAGAAGTTTGTAGCGCAGTAAAAACAAATGCAAAGTGCAGGCTTTAGCTTGCCTTGTTGAATCCCATTTTAATATACTTGACATAATTTTGAGTATAAGTATTCTTTTTTTTATGTGGACTTCTCTTGACAGTAATTTCTTTAAAGACATAATGCATTTTAGGGTCAACATCAATGAAAGGCAGATGTGAAATATAAATGTGAGATCAGAGGTCAAATGTGACAGGCATGTGATATTTAGAATTCCCATATACCAGTATCATTTCCTAAATGCTGCCCATACAAATAAAGGCAGTAGAATTTTAAGCATGATTTTAAAGCTTCAAAGATCTGTACAGTCCAAAAGTTTAGGAAGGTTTGACCTAACGAACTTTTGAGGTCAAAGGATGGTTCCTTTATAATTGGCAGAGCAGTCAAAGACACCAAGCAATTTTTCAGGTTTTCTGGGTAATAAAGTCTGTGGTGTGGTATATACCATTTCTCACCTGGAAGTTCATCATCCAGAGCTTCCTCTGCCTCACCTCTTTCAATGATGTCATTCATGTGCTAAACATAATGTCCTTTTTCATTTCTTATTATGCCTTCCTTAAGTTTGTCAGTTATTCTTGAGACACTGTTTTATCATTTCCATTGATTTCTCTAAAGTCACTTTCTAACATACAGTTGCATCCAGTGGAGTTACTGGTAACCAAAGAGCCCAGAACAAGGATAATGACCCAAAACACACAGCTAAAAACACCCAGGAATGGCTGAGAACAAAACACTGGACTATTCTGAAGTTCTATGAGCCCTGATCTAAATTCTATTGAACATCTGTGGAAGGAGCTGGAACATGCTGGAAAAGGCACCTTTCAAACCTCAGGGAGCTGGAGCAGTTTGCTGACGAGTAATGGGCCAAAATACCTGTTGACAGGTGCAGAAGTCTCATTGAGAGTTACAGAAATCACTCGAGTGCAGTGATTGCCTCAAAAGGTTGCGCAACAAAATGAGGGCACCATCATTTTTGTCCAGGCCAGTTTCATTAACTTGTTTTTTAAAAATAATTCTGTTGAACCACAATTCAAAAGCAATGTCTGATTTTCATTAGTGGATTTGCAGTAAACATTTATTTATTATTAAATTCTTTCAGTGATCATTGTGGGATTTTTCTTTCTTTAACAGAAGGGTGCCAATAGTTTTGTTCATGTCTGTATCTTACATTATTAAACAGATGTTTATACTGGTATAATTATTAAACTCAAGAAATACATTTTAGGAACTTGCACATTTATATATCTGACATTACCCACTTTATAGAAACATTGTAAAATCTTCTTTAGTGAAGAGAATGCAGTGTGCCCATTTCTGGCAGGCTTATGGTGGGGACATGAGGAGATGTCTCCGGAGGGGAAGGTATGCAGTCACCCAGATGTGCGAGTTTGTGTGTCCATGTGTGTGTATGAGAGTTGTGAGAGAATGGTCTTTAGGAAGTTTTGAAGAACTGTGGAAATAACACAGAAGATTCTGTCCTGTTCCTGAATTATTCGTTCTTGCACTAGATGATAAAGTCACCAAGAAGACGTTTTCTTGGTTCTTTTTAGGTCTTGCAATTAAAACACAGCCTCCTTATTCAGTTATCTTATTGCAGTCCTCACTAAGATAGTTGCAGTCCTCCCAAATTCCTCAACAATTTGACTTTGACAGTTAGATGGCTCTCCGAGCAGAGGGAGAAACTCACCCCCAGTCTATCCAGTGTCCAGTTTGTCAGTTTTATAGTCAAAACTTGAGGTCATCCTTCAGTTTTGTGGAATGTTAGTTTGCAGGATGAAGATGTTTTGGCTTTTTTGTATTACATTATTCTAATATATAATTATGTCATATGTGCACTACAGACTTAGATAGAATTAGTCCATGATCAAACCTGTGACCTTTCTGTATGAACTGTCTTCATGCGGCTGTCAAGCTGGGCTGAGCACGTGGAAATGAGGATCTGTGATGCTTTTTGATGTGATACGCCACCGCATTAGCGTATCACATGATAGCTCCTGAAGACTTGTCTCTGCAAGAGCAGGAAAGCAAAGCAGATAGAACTCATCACAAGCTGGAACACAGCCACATGAGACGTTTTCATTAAAATTCATTTGATAAAATTAAACTGATAATATCTTCACATGATAAATTACCAGGCAACACAATACAAATAATATGCGGCATTCTCAGTTATTAAAAGCTGATTCAGTTTCTCTCCATGAGTGAGAAGCAGTGTGTGAAATTATTATTGCCCAAACAAAATCACTTGAAAGAGTCAGTCTGACAGTTATTAGTTGTAATGACAGGTGAAAGTGAGAAGATTTCTGAATGCAAATTATAAAGTATAATTATGGATTTTAGATTCACTGTGGAATGTCTGTGGGGTGAAGATAAATACCACACTGAACTAAATTGGCCTGAAAAATGAAAAAAAAAAAAAAACATTGTAGGGTTTCAATTTAACAACCAGCAGCAAAAAAAATCTAATCCAAAACAGGGATTTTTTTCTATTATTATTATTTTTGATAAGACTGAAAGTAATATTTTACCATTCTGCACAGAACATGTAAGAAAGAAAGAAAGAATGAATGAATTTTGTTGTAGCCCTTGATGGTGCACACCAGTCTGAACAACTGGATTAGCAGCTTTTTCAGGTCTTTAGCAGATCCTCGATGTAGCCACAAGCCAGGATCTAAAGATTTCATAGATGTATTGTTATGTAAATTCTGTATCACTAAAATCACAATATAGAAGGCCATACTGTTTTTTTCTTTTGTACGCATTGCAGAAAATGGTTTAATATCTTAAAATTTCCTCTCTCTGTGTGCCGAGCATACATACGATGATGTCATTGTAATCGGTTTGTCGTAGATTACTTACAGTACAGACCAAGTGTTCTTCATATTGATTACAAAGATGTTGTAAGTGCCAGTAGTGTAGGATTGTTGATTGACTTTAGCAACAGGTCTCCACCAAAGAGCATGAAGTAGAAGCAGGACACCAAGTAACCTGTAGAGATGATGAACACAGGTGGAACCTAGAGATAAAAAAAAAAAAGCTGTGTGTGAATTAAAACAGAAACAAGTAGGTGCTATTTGTGAGGACAGCACCCACAATGATCAGCAAATTTAAATGAAAGTGGTAACAGGCAACCTTACAATCGAGTACAGGTTCATCCCCAAACTGCAAAACTCATATAGTGGTTGTGCAGTATGTGCTAAATGAAGCTTCGGTGTGCATGGAAGTTGCATTTAGAATAAGCAAAAAGATGAGGGGACATCCTTTAAAATGACACAGAGCTGTTGTATCTAACCACCTGCACAGCATAATACTACAATGTGCTTTAAAAAAATGTTCATACAGCAAATTTGGGTTTTTGTTTGCAGGCCAAAAAAGTTTGTTTGACAATGCAGGTTGTGCACCTGCCGTGCTGCTCAGTACCTGAGCTCATCTCTAGTGCGGTCTTCATACTGCAGTGTTGGTTCTCCTTTGTGCTGGACTGCCGTGGGTCAGAGAAGCTCCTGGGTATCTCCTCAGTCAGTGTCATCCTTCTCTGCCACCTCCTGCTTTTCCTGTTCTCCTCCCCCATCCTCTCTGGGCAGTACTGTGTCCACGGAGTTGCTGAGATCTCCCAGGATGCTGCCCTGATGCACCACTCTGATTGGCAGAAGTTATTAGAAAAAAAAAAAGACATATATGCACACTAGTATTAATATAAGTGAGACGACCTTCAGTGACTTTTGGCTTTTAAATATAATTATTAAATATAATTATTTTATTTTTCTCTTTTTTATTTCATTTTTTGTTTGCCAGACTGACTTCCTAGATGACTTCGTGGCGCAATGGTAGCGCGTCTGACTCCAGATCAGAAGGCTGCGTGTTCAAGTCACGTCGAGGTCATTCATTTAACGGGGACCGGACCGCAAGCCTGTGTACTCCTACTGCCGGATAAATGCGACGTGCCAGATCAAACATGTGGATCATTTAAGTGACATAATGGATCGGCGATTGGTGGTATTTGTGTGATTGTTGCAATTTTCTAGGAAGATAACAGCTCTTCTTCTGCTGATTGTGCTTTTATCAAATGTGGTGAGGGGGGGTTTGAGAAGTCACTACTTCTCAATGATGCTTTAGACCAGGGGTCTCAAACTCCAGGCCTCGAGGGCCAGTGTCCTGCAGGTTTTAGATGTGTTCCTGATCCAACAAACCTGAATCAGATGGCTGAATTACCTCCTCAGTATGCAGTCAAGTTCTCCAGAGTCCTGCTAATGACTTCTATATTTGACTCAGGTGTGCTGGATCAGGGACACATCTAAAACCTGCAGGACACTGGCCCTCGAGGCCTGGAGCTTGAGACCCCTGCTTTAGACAATATGTAAACATATTTCTACAATTCAGTAGCTTTTGGCAACTAAATCCTTCCAATATAAGTGACTTTTATCCTTTTTGGTGCTGAGTTTAATGTATATTTTTGTGTTTAATGCTGATGTACATTTTCAGTGAGAGCCACAAGAAGACTAGCTATGCTTTAGGGTAATCTAATATCTAATTTCCTAATAACTCAACAAATAAACTTTACACATAGCATACATTTTCTGAATCTGCTCTTAAAGCTTAACATGAAAAGCACAATTTAAAGAAATGAGTAAAAGAAAAATTAACATATTTATTTTTTCTTATTTTATTAAGATATTCTGTCCTCATAGGTATATAAATATTACACACACTCATGGTTCAAATGGCTCAGATGCAGGATGGGAATCATCATCAGAGCAGCGTTTCATCGGGCATTTTAAACAAAAAGCAATGCACATTCCTTAAAATAATCTGTGTTGTTTTCATGGTGAGGATGTTGCTATTCGGCGGTCACACTTACTTGCTCGTTTGAATGGAATTTTTTTTCTTTGATGCTGCTCAGGACAATATAGTTACATGGAAGTCATGATAAACGTTGAGGAGAGAAACTGACAAAAACAGGCTGAAGCTCAACTTGAAAATATCCAGGGAGATTTGTCAAAATGCACACAAACTGGCCACAGGACTTCAGTGGTTTTGGGGGAAGCGAGCTTTTTCAGGAAGGGGGTAATTTTCTGGAGTTCAGTACATAGATCGGATTGGAAAGCCACAGGATGACAAAATCCTTGCAGATTCAAACATGCATGAGAAAGAAGCTGTCTGTCAGAAGTAGAACATTTTTATTTGAAAAAGGGTTGAAAGAAAGTGTAAGTAATGCAGAAAATCCAACAAGAATCAGGTTACAGGCGATACAAAATATATGTACAAAAGGAAAAACAAGCTTGTCATGTAAAATACCTGAACTTCAAAAGCAAGATCATTTCTGAATGTTAAGTACTATCAAAAAGAAGGTAACAGGGACAATTCAGTGGAGGAGAGGAAGATGTATTGCAACAGAAGGAAGCTGCTGAGATTCAGATGTGAACTGGGGTGATGATTAAACAGACATGCCCATTTACTGTAAGTGAAAGAGATGACAGAAGAGAGATGACAGCAGGTCACAGAGAGACGCGGAGGGAAGATGCAATGAAAATACACGAAAACGCAACAGCGAAGTTAAATGGCCCATGCCACAGACTGTTATCACACACAGCTGCACGATAGGGCACTGAACGATGAGAACAGAGGTTATAATGGGCATTTAACGGGGTGTGTCAGAAAGGGGATGAGTAATTTCACATTCAAGGTTTGCTGGGTTTTACGTGGATACATTCGTATTCTTGAGTAATGGGAATTCTGAGTGATTCGGCAGTATTTATTAATGAATTTTCAGTGGAACTATTAAGTAAAAAATGTAAAACTGAGTTACAAAGAGAAAAGTCAGTTTGTTTCAAAGCAAACAAAAACACTGATGATGATTTGGAAGCATAAGATCACCACAGACTCGCATAAAACCCAAATTTCTAGTATTTATATACACGAACAACCTCCCAGAAACATCATCTGTTGTTCTAAGTATGTCATTTGTTTTACATTAATTATGAACTCAACCAAATACAAAATTACCATTACAATTACTTCTAGGCTGCATGGATTGTTGATCAGTGCTAAAAGTCACACTCAGAAGTATTTCTAGCCCCGTTATGCGCTAGTTCTGTTTCCTGCAAGTGATATTTGTTCATATCTTTCATTTTGATTAACAGAATTAATATATTTTCTAAGCATAATTAAAATGTTCACAATATAAGTTTATGGTAACATACATCATGCCTGTAACCTGTATTAAACCGTTTATATGCTACTGTAAGCTAAACTAAGTAAGATCACAGGGCTTACCCTGATTCTTCTGAGCCTTCACGTCAACATCAGAGAGTCTTTTGTTTTTCTTGTCTCTCTGTAAGCATCTGTCTCAGCAGTAACCAGAAGGTCAGCATACCCAGAGCCTACACACCATCAATATGATTTTTAGAAACAGATGAGCAAAAAAAAAAACAAAAAAAAACAAAAAACATTTACATTAACTTTTTGGGAGCAAAATGTTGATGGTCAAAATAACACTTGTTGATATTCTGTATATGTAGCAAATTTAGAATTCAGTTTATAAAATTATTAATTAATTGTGCGGTACAGTTGCGTGCATGTATTGCATTTATCTGGCCATTTAATAAACATGAAAAAACAGTTTGACAGAGGTGTGAAATATAATTGCATCTCCACTCTTTAAGTTGATACGCATACACACTGTTTAAAAAAGGGCAGAAGTCTAGGTGATAAAAAAAAATCATATTAAGGCAATTCCAGGTTTGTGGTGAATAACTGTCATAAAATCTTATTCTAGACATAATCAGGTCAAGTTCAGTAGCTTGAAACATGAAAGCCTGAGAGTTATTCCAACACATGTCAAAACACTAAAACCTGACCTTCTTCAGGAGCACATTGCACAACTACACTGTCCTTTTTTATTAACTGACTCTTGGAGAGACTCAGTTTGGTAGCAAAATTGTGTCAGAAGCTAAAAAATATATATAATTCTGTGCAGCATACGGAGCACATTTGAAATCCTTGCACATATTTAAACCACACTGTGTTTTCAAACAGGTTGTCAAACTAAATATCAGGTTTAGTGGCTGCATGGATGTTTAGTTAGGAGAAATATGTGGAAATCTTAAGTTTAAGAAGATTATTTGGTATTGAATTTTAACTCCCAAAGCCTAGATGAAAGTGAGAGGAACGGATTTTCTTCTTGACAAAGAAGCCTTTGACTCTGATGCAGACAATGTCCACAAAGGTCCAAATGTATAGCAGAACTATCAGCACGCTGTCACAGGCCACGAGGAATGGCGAAGACAGCATGGCATAGCACCTCAGGTTGTGCTCCAGGCACAGCAAGCAGGACCAGATGAGGAAGACGAATGTCAGCCAGCTGACGTACTTGATGCTCCACGCCTGGAGAGAACCAATTAGAGAGAAAATTTAAAACAAATGCTGCAGCTCTGCTGTTGATGAATGACTAATGAGTGCCAAATATGACCACAGCTTGGAAAAAGTTTGGACAGCATGGAAACCACAAATACAAAAAAGAAAACAGTGATTCTTAGATTCTAGATCAAATTATATTTTATTGAAGACAGAATGAAGACAAGACTGTTTTTGTTATTTTGTGGGATCGACTTTATTCATTTTTTTTGGGGGGGGGGGGGACATATGCATCCATTTCTGCCATTCAGGCCTACAATACATCCAAAAAGCAGATGAGAGGTGGGCAAGGTAGGATGTGTAATGCATTACTGTAATCACATTACATTTTTCTGCATGTAACACTGTACCCGACTTCAGAAATCATTTTACAATACTTATTCAAACAATGGACAGCACAGTGGTACGGTGGTCAGCGCTGTCGCCTCACAGCAAAAAGGTCCTGGATTTGAATTCAGCCTGGGGTCTTTCTGTGTGGAGTTTGCATGTTCTCCCTGTGTCTGTGTGGGTTCTCTCTGGGTACTCCGGATCCCTCCCACAGTCCAAAGGGTTACGTTAATTTGAAATTCTAAACTGACCATAGGTTTTCTGAGGTTGCAGAGCAAAATTAGATTGAAACACCAAGGAAAATAAACTAACACAAACAGCACAACAATATTGTGCAAATGATTATATACAGTGTCATTTACGCCAATCATCAGGTGGATCAGCAGTCTTTTGTGCTCTTTTGGAGAGTTTCTCTTCCAGTTTCTCTTAATTCAGTTCAATTCCATTCAGTTTTATTTATATAGCACCTGTCCAGGGTGTACCCTGCCTCTCGCCCTATGACAGCTGGGATAGGCCTCATGTGCTAAAGTAACTGGTGAATTCATTCTAAGACTTTGCTTCCTAATGAAAAACCTGTCAATCCAACACTGTAATAACCCCCTTAACTGCCATCTAAGGCAGCAGTGGGATGGAGAGGACACAGGGCTTTATCAAGGCAGTTTTAGCTATACATAGCTGTAAACAGCGTCGCTCCTGACACACAGCAGCACAGCTTTCAAATGAAGAAGGGTGAAATCAATAAAGCCCTGCAACACCAAGGGCCCTTAGACAGCTGCAGTGTTAGAGATGAGGTCTAGAAGACATAATATCATTATGATAATTTAATGGAGCCACTGAAAAGTAATTGGCGTATAACAACTTTAGAGTGTGGTCCTAATTTATATTCAAGGGCTTTCCATGTTTGCATTTATACTGAATCTTTGTATTTTTAATTGGGTAAAACTATTTGTGATTCACTTGTCATGCAGATAGAGTAGGATGCGTTTGGGGAATTTAAGCTTTATATTCGCATTTGTTTTTGTTTCAGTTTGTGCTGTGAGGAGGAGCCTGATAAATCTACCCTCCAGCTAAGTTGGTCTTTTCCATTGCTTTGTTGCTAGTAAATATTTATTGTTCAATGAAAGTTGCCTTAGGTGCAATAAATATTGATGAGTCATTGAGGAGGTCTGGCTGCTGAGCCCTGTATTGTCATGATAAAAGAGCATAAGCATCGGTTTGTGATGTTTAACTATGGAACTAGATTTCAGGAATCCATCAAATTCACAAGAGAAAAAGAAAATGCAACACTGGCAGTTTGTCTTTCACTCTATATGGTTTGGACAACAGTTTGCTTTTGTTCTTGGTTTGATTCCTCTCCTTTTGTGTGCAAAGTGAAAGTCAAATGCACCAAAATGTTTAACCCTCTGAGGCCAAACCCTAAACTTTTGAGAATAAAAGAAATACATTATTTTTAATGTATAGTGCTGTAAAAAAGCATTTGTCCCCCCCTTCAGATTTTTTTTTGCACATTTCTCACTCTTCAATGTTTCAGATCATCAAACAAATTCTAATATCAAACAAAGATAACCCAAATAATGTCTTGTACTGCTGTGGCAGAGAGGACCCCAATGCAGGACTCGGAGGCTAGAGCCAAACTTATACTTCACTTTATTATGCAAAACTCAAGATTTACAAGGCTGGTCGGGAGCCAGCTACAAGAAAACTCATAAGAAACTCGAAATACTAAGGCACACAGCAGTGTTTGACTGCAACAGTGACGAGGACGTGACAAAGACAAAAGCAGACAATAAATACACAAGAGCTAATGAGGGAGTGAACACAGGTGGGATCACAGCTGAACATAATTTCAGAGACAAGACAAGGGGAAGCAAAACTGAACACTAAGTGCACAGGACAAAGGACTGTCAAAATAAAACAGGAAGTAACTAAACATGCAGACTTGACACATAGAGAGACTGGCACACAGAGGGAACCTAAACACCAAAAACAAGGAAACAACAGGAAGGGAAACTAAACACAAAAAAGGGCCAAGACACGGGGACAAAAAGGACACAGGTACACAGACACGAGGAAGACAAGAACGAAGGGAAACCAGAATGAAGCACAAATATCTTTAACCAAAAACAGAATACAAAACGACAACAAACCGAGAATCTCAACTAAAAAACACAACTAGAAATACAACAGAAACAGAACCTCATACAAAAAACACAAAACACTGGGCCACTGGCCCAAGACCATGACAAATAAGTACAAAATGCAGTTTTTAAATGATGATTTCAGTTATTAAGGGAAAAAAGCTGTCTAAACCCACCTGGCCCTGTGTGAAAAAGTAATTGCCCCCTAAACCTAATAACGGGTTGTGCCACCTTTGGCAGCAAAAACTGTAATCAAGTGTTTGCGATGGCTGGCAATGAGTCTTTCACATCACTATTGAGGAATTTTGGCTCATTCTTCTTTGCAGAATTGTTTAATGCCAAAGTCTCAGTCTGATTTAAGTCCAGATTTTGATCTGGCCACTCCAAAACCTTCTTCTTCTTCTTTTTTTTTTTTTATGAGCCATTCAGAGGTGGAATTGCTGGTGTGTTTCAGATCATTGTCCTGCTGCATAATCCAAGTAAGCTTGAGCTTCAGGACATGAATTGATGACCGGACATTCTCCTTCAGGATTTTCTAGTAAAGAGCAGAATTAATGGTTTCATCAATTACAGCAAGTTATCCACGACCTGAAGCAGCAAAGCAGCCCCAGGCTAGCGCCAAATCACAACAACAGTCACCTCAAGGTGCTTAATGTACACTGTTCAAAAAAATAATAATTAAAGGAACATTTTTATCAGACAGTCACCTGATCTCAACCCAATAGAGCAACTTTTCAGTTACTGAAGACAAAGCTGAAGCAGAGAGATCCACAAACTGGCAGTAACTGAAGGTGACTGCAGTAAAGGCCTGTCAGAGCATCTCAGGAGAGGAAACACAGCATTTGGTTATGTCCATGGGTTCTAGACTTTATTGACTGTAAAGGATTTTCATCAAATTATTAAAAACTACCCTTCTATTTAAAATTCTGTTAGGTTGTCTAATTACTTTTGAGCTTCTGAAAATGGGGGACTCTGTATAAAAAGAATTCCATTCTAGAATTCCTAAAGAGTTCATTTAACAGTTAATACTTTTGATAAAGCCCTTGACTTAAAGCTGAAGGTCTGCACTTCAATCACATATTGATTGTTTGATTTAGAATCCGCTGTGGTGGTGCACAGAGCCAAAACTACAAAATAATGCGTCACTGTCAAAAAACGTATGGACCTAAGAACAGACAGACAAACAGAGACAGCTGACCAGTTCCTCTAGTTGGAAGTCTGCATTGTACTGGGCCGTGTCCTCATGCGCCCTCTTCTGGACCAGACTGCAACAGATGGCCAACCGACAACAAACATGCCGATGTCAGGGATGCCATTTCCTGCATCTGCACCTCTCACTCTGGGGACAAAAAAGAAAAAAGAGAGGACTGACCCGTTGACAGAAAGCAGGCGCCTGGTTCCTCAAAGTATAGATAAAGCCCAAAATTGTGATTTGGAGCAATCTTGCAGGCTAGAATCACCACCAAATGATGGAAACTGGGACGAGATACAACACATTTAACTGTCCATGGACAATGAGATCTAATATGAAGCAGATTTTCTGAGAAATCCAGGGACGTGTGGTTGCTTGTTTAGTTTACTTTGGCCCATAAATAAAGGTGCTGTCCTGTGTTTGAACCTAGCTGGGCTCTTTGTCACATGTCCCTTTGTCTGACTTTTTAAAAATCAAAAATGGTAAAACAATTTACACACACGCTTACACGTTTTCACCAGGTATTATTTTCGTCTTATCTCTGTTCATGAGGACTGAAGCTGCTCCCAAATCTATGAGAACATATATCACTGCAGCAATTATATCTTTCAGCAAACACAACCTGTTCACTTGAATGCTTGGGAATTAATTTTTCCTTTCATTTGTTTATGTATTCCTACTTTTATATGCAGTAACATGCTCTTTAATGAAGTCAGGCTTTAAACACATTGTTGTTAACAAGTGAGTTAAATTCCATTCAAAAAAGAAGGCCACGAGAGACGGTGTTATTTTCTGCTTTTACTAAACTGCGAAAAACATGTTTACTCCTTTGAAATTGGATCTTTTGTTCATAATGAGGTGGCAAACACAATCAGCCCTATTTCTCCTTTTTCACCTAGTTTATAAAGTAGTAACTAAAAAAAATATCATTTTTGGACTTAGCTGATTCTGATTATAAAGGACACAATAAGAAAAGGCGACTTATTGTCTGTTCCATAGTGTAAAAGCTGTCATATTCAAGACCCCTCGCTTTCACCCAGCAGTAACTAGAGAATTTTTTTTTTTTAAGATTTTTTGGCCACAGCGGCTTTTATTTACAGTGGAGAGAGACAGGAGGAGAGATATGGGGGAAGACCCGCGGGAAATGGCGACAGACCGGGACTCGAACCTGCGCCGCCCGCACCGCTACGCGGCATATGCATATGGTCGCCTGCTCAACCCCTGAGCCACCCCGGCGCCCTAACTAGAGTATTTTTAACTTCCTGGAAAAGCATCTGATTGGCCAAACTGGAAAGCAAAATCTTGGTTAAATAAAATCTGCACTTGCATGTTTTATACTGCACGATCATTGGAAGAGATGTGATTGAGAAATAGTTCTTTAATAGAAGAATTATGTATCATGAAGGTTGCCAAGTAACAAATGTGGTGTTAAAATATAACAGCACACAGTATATTATTTTCCAGTTCAGTAGATTATTATCTTACCCCTCAGTGCCAAATTGTTATTAATTTCTCCCATGAAGCATCAGTATAGAAATATATGAAGCAATTTAATGAATATAGATACTGTTTGGCAAAAAATGCACCTTCAATGATAATAATTACATCATAATCTTTAAAAACAAAGGGCAGGTGGTCAAGCAAACAGCACTGCTGTAATATGTATTCAGTTTTACTAATAAAGAATCAAGATCTAGGGCCAGACACGGCCTGCTCCAGCTCAAAATCCTCCTTTAAAAAGCTACTGTCAGTATTTACTAAAGAGGTGCAGTGTCAGTTTTGAAATGAGAGTATGCAAATGAATCATAGAAACATGATTTACTAAGGTTTGCTCTACTTAATTTGCTGCAAATTGCACTGACTTTCATGCCAAAGAAAAGCACGTCTTATTCTGCACATGATGTGATTACAATATTTGCCACTAGGAGTTTTGATTTATTTGGAATGAGACAGGAGGAGTTTACCATAACCAGCGTGCAACTGGAGCAACAGTTTCCGATATAATTAAGGCAACTGGAGACGAGGCTGTCAAACAGAAATTCCTGGATGACAATCTGATAGGTGATGTGGAGCAACAGGAAGAGTATACAGGTGAAGCAGAGGGACAGCAGCAGCATAGTTGAAAGCATTTCAGTTTAAGGGTCCCCACATGTTCTTTCTGCCATCTTAATTGAGGGTTACTGGGAGAGAACCTAAGGGGGATTTTCAGTGGATCAACTGAGCGAAGCTTATTTCAACTGACAAGTCAAATAGACATTCTGGTGGAGCAGAAGACCCAAGAAGTTATTATTCAAGTTTTTGAAAAAAAAAGGTTTTGTTTTTGTTCAGTTTCGGTTGCTGCTGGTGTTCACAATTAAGGACTTGGCTGTTCGAGGCCATGTGTAGGTGTAGGTGTTGACTGATCCTGGGAGGGGAGGATGAGAGGAGGCGGTGGAGCTGCCACAGCTGTTCAACACTTTATAGTGCACCTACAGGTATTTGGGATCATTTGAGGAGTTGTTAAGGCTCAACAGCAGATTTTTTACTAATTATGGAAATAAAGTAGGAAAATTAAAATCTTCATCCTCAAGGGAAGGTGAATGAAGCTTGATGAAGCTCTTATTCTTTGATTAATAAATAACAGTAATGTCTCTTGCTGGGCCCTATCAGCCCTATTTTAATTTTTTTTTTTTTTTTTTTTTAATTTATCTGCACTGTTTAATTCTTCACCGAGCATCATCTTCATCTCATTAAATTTACTGCATCCGTTCGGGGAATGCACAATGGTTTAACTAGTGTGGCAATATCCTGAGCCTCAGGCCACTGAGGGCTAACTGTATCAAATGTGCACAACACAACATGATGAGCTTATTAAATGTTTAAGTACAAACTAATTTCCCATTGCAATCCTCTCTGCTTTCACAATGGGGGGAAAGAATGCTTGTAAATGTGAGGTATGAGGAGCTTTAGCCAGTTTCTGGATCCAAACTGGTACTAAGACTTAGAGCACTGCAACTGTTTTAACTTTGTCCCCCCATTTTCCTACTTGTAAAAAGCATTTTTGTTGTCTGATGGCCATCTGACTTGGCTGCCGACGGTCATGCAGTATTTTGCTCCTCTTTTCAGATTAAAAATATTGTCCCAAGAGCACTTTTTAACTATTTTCAAAACAGAGGGCATTGTTTGGATTTAACAGTTCCTTCTTTTTCCTAATAAAGGATTGGATCCATTTGACAACATTCAGCCCTGAAGAAACACACTGTCCTGCCAAATCACATGTTCGGAAAAGGCTAATTAAATATTTTCGGCCCAGGTTTGGTTTATTTACTCATACAATACCTACAGTATGTAAAGGAGCTATAGTGTTGAGAAGAAAAACCCAAAAGAGCTGGTAAAATGTGTCTTAGAGTGCTCTTCATCAATCAATCCAATTTGAAGGCAGCGGTGACCTTTAACCTTTCTGGAGTTTTGGTTTAGAGAAGAATGCAGCAAATGAAAGCCACTTTTAAAGCTGGTAAACAAGCTTCCATATCATCTTTTGACAGCAATGCAGAAGCCACGACTCCTCTAAAGTAATATGAATCACAATGGACCTCTGTGGTTTATGAGAAGTGACTGAGGTGACTGTTCTCCTTACAGGTGATGAATGTGGGATTTCAGCTGCCAACTTCAGCCTCGCTTTTATGCACTTCATCCACCACAAAACACTAAACAGAACACCTCCCAGACCTCTAATAATATGGGCTTTTGTAGGAGACCACATGCAGTGTTTAATAATACATAAACCCATTTTGTCGGAGGAAACGACGTCCAGTCCGAGATTCGTCTCTGCACGTCTCCAGCTGAAATAACAGTCAGGAAGTAAAGGAGGAAGAGAGTGAGAGGAGAAGAGGGAGCAGAGAAAGTGGACCACTTACAATCTCATCAATAGTTAAAGAGCGGAGACTTCTAGTAAAGCTGAATGTTCATGGAGCTGATAGCTGCTGATTTCAAGAGTCATTTAACAGTTATACTAGGATATACATTAGAGATAATGATAGCTGTGATATTTAAAAATGGATACATAAGTACTATGTCAATCATACACGTGATAATATTGTTAATAATTTTGTATGCTTTTATACAATTATAGGTACAGACTGTCTCACCACCTTAAACATATATTGAGTTAAGTAAAATTGGTCAAAGAAAACAAACAATATTATAGATGAATTTGACTGACGTTCATTATTGCTTTTATTTTTTCTCCTATTTCATGTCATAAAATATGATTTAATATGAAAAAATTCTCTCTTATTAGTTTTAAACAAAACCTGGGCCCATGATATGTCTGGATGCACTCACTGACATTTTCACAGTTTTTCCTAAATGACACACATCAACACTAACAAACAAAAACAAAACAATAAAAAACAAGTATTCCAGCCACTAAGGATACATCAGTACTGTGTCAATAATACACGTCATAATATTGTTATTAATAATTGTGTAATCACTGTTTTTAGACACTTTTATTCACCACCTCCATCTACCATATATTGAGTTTAATAAATTTTCCATAAGACAACACACAACAAACATATATCCTCCTTCATTCTCATAAACTGCAATGAGCACATGATTACTCTTAATTATTTTTTGCAAACCTACTGTAGATATTAGACAGACAGATATTCATCATTCATCCATCTTCTTCCACTCCAATTTTTGGAGGGAATTAGGAGTGAACTGAGCTAAATTCACTGCTTTGTTTTGATGGTCTGTTTCATTTTGTCTTTTAATCTCTAAGGATATGCAGCACTTAAATCCATTCATTCATTTTTGTAACCACTTGCCTAACTCAGGGTCTCCCGGTGGGGGCTGGAGCCTATCCCATCTGCCACAGGGTGAAAGGTGGAGTAGACCCTGGACAGGTCAGAATCTATCACAGGGCTCAGTTAAATCTGTGAAATAAATTTAAACCAAATGTGTGAAATGAATAATTCATTAGGTGTTTTTGCTTTAAAATGCTGTGGTGAGGCTGTGCGCCCAAGGATACATTAATATAGAGACAAACAATCTTATGCAGCTTGTTGTTGTGGTTTTTCTGATTTACTCTCTAATGTCATTAATTGCAGTATTTGGCTTCTTGTCCCTTTGAAGTCATTTAATCCTCAGTGGAGCTGAACAAAATCTAAACTGTTGCTCTCATAAGGGCAACAAGCATTTTACAGTAGCTCTTACCTTGCACTGTTGTGCTTGTATAGGCTCTGGGAAGAGTGGAAATAAACAGAAGATGGATGAGGTAGACGAAGGACAGGATATTGTGCCGGAACAGGTACGCTGCAGAAACAAAGAAACAAATCCAGTATGAACACATGTGACTTTTGATTATAATGCACAAAAAGAATCACCAGTTCAAATGTGTGTTTGCAGCTTTGACTGCATCACATAATGTGTAACAGTAAATAAAGTGTAGAAGCTGGCAGTCAGATCGTCACTGAACAGATATCTGAGAGAAACGTGGTGAAAATCATTAAAATGTTCCTGCTGGCCTCACCTGCAGGTGAGGCCTCACCTCCAACTAAACTTCACACTCACAAACCTCATTATCTGTTCATGTGGCCTGCATCACAAAAACACCCTGTGCTTAAGTCACTCAATGAACTGATGTTTGTTTTGAAGTACAGTTAAAACCTGATAGTCCTTGTGTTCTCAAAGGGACAATTAGCTGACTGAGCAGCCTGCGGTTATATCTGCCTCCATGCTATAAAATGCCTCACTAAACACAGCTTTATATCACATGTGCAGATTTAAGTTTGCAAGAACTGAAAGATATTTCAGGGACTCTGGACATTATAGAAACCAGATCGTTTTCTTTTCTTTTTTTTAAGTTTAAACTCTATAAAATGAAATCTTTGAATGCAGCAGTGCAGCCAGCATCATGCACCAGATGCCCTTAAAATACATAATGTACTGCAGAGTTTTTCAAAACAGAAAAATAACTTTTGGTTGCCAGAACCTTCCATGAAACACAGCTATGTGGATGCAGCATGAAGAGTGTGCAATCTCATGCCAAAAGTCTGAAAATACAGTTTTTGATTTTAACTTAGCGCCAAAATGAAGTTTAATTTTCATAACCAAAGTAGATGATAAATTCAGTGGATATTAAGGCAGGACCCAACACACACAGCATGCAAGTTTATTTGGTACAAGTACACAGGTTTAAGCAAAGAAATTTGCAACAGAGAGACCCACAGATGAGTTTCAGTTCATGGAGCTGCAACAGGCTTTTGTCAAAGAGTAGATGTAAATTAGTCCTTGTTGCCAGTGTAATATTGGAGATTTGTGAGTTAATATCTTGGGATTCGTACTTGGATTCCCTTATGAAGCAGGTGGCAGAGAGGGTGACTAGCCAGATTTTACTCAGAAGATAAGGAGACTGTGGAGGATTGAAATGCAGATGAGTTTTTTGGTAAGTGAAAAAACAATTCCTCTTTGCAGGAACTGCCCAACTTGGGACTGCAGGTGAGTATTCCACAGAGTGAGCTCTTCAGTCAGCAAAGAAGGATTTTGAAAAGCAACATTAGTACAGAAATGTCACTATGAATTTCAACTAGTCTCAGAGAGCCTGGTTACCACCACAACCACAAAGAGTGAGAGGTTGAGTTGGTCCTTAAGTACTGGCAGGTAATGACGTGATGAGGAAAAGGTGAAAAGCGGAAAACTGGGAGGCAGGTCAGCAGGTGGAGGCCAAGGCGGGACCTTCCAACCTCCACCCAAAAGCAAAAAAAGGGTAGGAGGCGAGAGGAGGAGAAAAGATACAACCCTGACCAGCTCTAGACCATGACATTATTTTTTGTAATTTTTGCTATTCCAATTCCAATTTTGGCTCGTTTATCTTTTGCAAGAGTTAAAATCAGAATGAAGTGAGTCAAAGAAAACAGCAGGGCTGACTTTTCTTCAGTTTACTGTGCCAGTAAAATAAAGAAATCTAAATCTGTAAGTTTTGATTCATTTAGTGCTTCAACAGTAATTAATGAGCAACTATTGATAATTGCCCCACCCCTGGGTGAACAGGGTATTGTTTTTGGTCTGGTTGTCTGGTTGTTAACAATATTAAGCTACCAGTCTGATTCATACAAAAAACAAAACAAATCCCTATTTTTTATTAAATTTTAAAAATCATAGCTCCCTCAAAACCTATCAGATTCAGCTCAGCTGAAAAAAGACCCATAATCCTCATTTGTTGCAGTAAGAAGCATATCACTACTGTCCATGGACATGTAACATTTGTTCGGCACATGCAAATATACGACACAGCTTTTGAATATCAATCTGATCGCTCAGTTCCCCTGTTATCGCACACCTGACAAATCGCATAATTTCTCACTATAAGAGATAAAGCTTTTACAAAATAAAATTCATACGAGTATAAAATTTTTAGTTCCACTTCTTAAGAACCACAAGTAAGCCGAAGAGCTCTGGGGTGATATGGTACTATGAGGTCTTCAAGATAAGGTGGGGCCTGATTATTCAAGGTCTTGTAAATATATAAATAAAACTGAGTTTGAATGTATTGATCCACTGCTGGACTGCAGGGACTTGACCGCAGTCTTCCTGACCATTGGCTTTTGCTCTATGACTCACCATCTGAAGATCTTTACACCGGGAATAAAAATAAACTGGCCTCATAATAAATCAAATTACTGCAAATGTCCTCATACTGTACATGGTTGAATCAGGTTTCTTCCAGTTAAACCTGCTATTACAGATGCACAATGCCTAAACATGCGAAAACCAAGCCAGCCTTTCACAACCAATTAATTTCACAGTTTGAGCCCACAAATATGATGAAATGTAGCAGAGCATAACAATGCAGTACCAAGCTAAAGTGAGCACTGGAAAATAAGAGTGAAATGAAATCATTCACATATGCATGTCTTCCTATTTGTAGATATAGCTGAGAAATGATTAATATGATTAATTCACTATCAAAATTGTTAGTTTGACTGTGACGACACAAACGCACAGGTTGCAATTTTTGTATTACTGATGCCACTGACTGAAAACCAATATTTGGCTGGGGCCTCTTCACCATGAATCACTGCATCAACGCAGCGTGGCATGGAGGCCATTAGCGAGTGGCCCTGCTGAAGTGTTATTGAAGTCCAGGCGGCTTTGAGAGCGGCCTTCAGCTCATCTCTATTTTTGGGTGTTTCTCATCTTCCTTTTGACAGTAAACCATAAATTCTTTATTAGGTTCAGGTTCTACGTCCTTCTGGAAAAGAAAATCTTCATCTCCATAAAGCTTGTCAGCAGATGGAAGTATGAAGTGCCCTAAAATCTCCTGGGCGATGGCTGCGCTGACTTTGGACTTGATAAAATGCAGTGGTGCAACCAGCACTAACAGCAGATGACCTGACACCCCAAATCATCACAAACTGTGGAAACTTCACACTGGACTTCAAACACCTTGGATTCTGTGTCTCTCCACTTTTCCTCCAGACTCTAGGTCCTCAATTTATAAATTAAATGCAAAATTTTGTTTAACCTGAAAATAACTCTTTGGACCACTGAGCAACAGTCCAGTTCTTTTTCTCCTTAGCCCATGTAAGACATTTCTAACGCTGTCTCAGCAGTGGCTCAATATTAGGAATACAACAGTTGTAGTTGTAGCTCCTTTCCTGAAGCCTTCCTTTTCTGTGCGTGGTGGCTCTTGATGAACTCACACAAGCTTCAGCCCACTCTTAGTGAAGCTCTCCAAAGCTCTTGACTTGAATTTCTTTGACAATCCTCTCAGGGCTGCAGTCATCCCTGTTGTTTGTGCATCTCTTCCTACCACACTTTTCCCTCCCAGTCTATTTTACATTAATATGCTTTGATGCAGTACTCTGACAGCCAGCTTCTTCAGCAGTGACCTTTAAACTTTTTTAACTCAGGTTTGAATGTAAATATTCTAATAATCTCAGAGATTTTATTTTAGCTCTAAGTCGTGATTATCAAAGTTCAAAGAGAAAAAAAATGTATAAAACATTGTATTTTCTGTGTAATGCCTCGCTTTGAATTTCTTAATAACTCACTCAAAAATATTCAACTTTTTCACGATATTCTAATTTTTTGAGATTTTGTATGTGTCCACACGCTCCAGACTCTGCCAGTAAGCACATAAACAGCACCCTGTTTCATCACCAAAACTAAAACTGTGTGCGTGTGGTGGTTGAGGGGATTGTGTACACATGGGCTAAGCAGTTTTTTATGATTCAATAGAGGTGCTGTCAGATGTCCAACAGGAAACACAGATTATGTAACATCAGCACACAAGTCTTTTACTAGGACATGAGAAAGGTGACGATCTCTGCATACAGCATATAGTAACTGGACTGGTACTTATACAGTGCTTTTCTACTCAATTTGAGCACTCAAAGTGCTTTTTTAATACAAGACTCATTCACACACATTCATACAAGTGCTTTTTTCTATGCCAAAGCACTTACAACCCAATGTTTACACACTCACACATCAATGGATGCATCCCAGGAACTCGGGGTTCGGTATCTTTCCAAGGATAGTTCGCCACGTAGGTTGGAAAAAACAGGGATCAAACCCGCTCCACCTCCTGAGCCACAGCCACCCCATGTAATGGTGGGGTAGGTGTTTGGGGTCAGATAACATCGGCTGTGCTGCAGTTTAATTCCTCTCGGTTCATTTGGCCCTGGGAAGCCATAAAATGTAATTTTATATTTTATTTCCTCAAAGCTGAAAGCTTATGTCAGCTGATACCACTGGCTTTGCTGGCATTTTAAAGTAAGCTCTTTGATTATCAGAGACAATGAAAGAAAATAAGCTGATCGGGTGATTTTGATGACATAAACAGCATCTGTCACTCACCGCCACTTTATTAGGTATGTCTATTCAACTGCTCGTTGATACAAATATCTAATCAACCAACCACATTCCCACCTTTCTGTCCCTCTGGGTGTCCACTTATGAACTACACCACACAGATGACAGCTTTTCCTTTCTTTCCTTCAGTTGTCACCTGTGGAAAGTGTAATATCATTGGATAAACTATTATTTAAAAAAAAATATTTAAATATAGTTCATGCTGCACAGGCCCAGACAAACTCAGCAAAAACAAATGTTTAAAGTCATCACACTTCCTGTTAGCACTCTGCTAAAACCAGATTAGCATGTATTTAGTGTGTAATGGCCATGCTTGGTAGTGATGCTGCTCAGTAAAGTATACCTGTTCAGCTGCTGGCTAAAGTAAATGTGTTTCATTCAGAGTAAAATAAAGGGACTGAATTAACGGCAATAATTAAGAATAAGTCTGTATTTCTGTAACTTTATTATTACAAATAAATAAAGACAAGATATACATAATGTCCATTTTTACCATCAGACTTTTGTGTCTCAAACACAGACACCATGTCTTTGGGGTACACTCTGTGGTCACTGCTGCCAGCCGTGTTTCCTTAACTCCAATAAGAGGTGACAGGTGGAGGACAGTGCTGGTAAATGATGGATCTGCTCTGTAATCTGTGTATAATAGCTGGTGCATGACTCTGTGCAGGCTGTCGCTTCTTGTTTGAATTCACTTTAAGAGGAAAAGACCTCAGCAGTTATGAGGGATCATCTGTGACCTCCATCATCATGGGGTCAGTCGCAAAACATATTAAAAAAAAAAAATGACATTTTAACACAATCATAAATTTTAATGCTGCTCTTAAAATCCTATACAAATATACTAGGACTGCACCGTAATATATATGAGACTTTGAATTAATGTCACAGCTGATTTATATCAGTGTAGGAAGCGGATAAAACACAAGTAGAGTACAGTTATTCAGTAAAATTACATTTAAATTAAAGTATAATAAGATATGGAATATAGGATCAGTAAATGAACTTTTTTGTATTTACTTATCCTATATACTGCATTATACTGATTATCAATTACACTCCCTTACTTGGCGGATAGTTAATATATTAGAGAGAAAACTCACCAGCTGCAAGACATACAGCAGTAACACTTCAGAGGCCATGGCTCTGGACAGGCCGTGTTGAATCCAGGTAAAAGAAGCCGAGAGCTGTCTCTCTAAGGTTTCTCTTACATCCCAAACTCCTGCGCTCTGTCAAATCCCAGCTGGCTCCTCCAAACGGCCACCTTGACTCTCCCCTGGTGACACCTGGACTCCACAGTGAGACACTTCGCATTTCCCAGGTTTCACAACGAATAGTAAATAAGATCTCCATGATAGTTTAGTGACTCAGATGCTGTAAAGTCATGTTGAGGCTGCATAAGCTGAGCAGCGGACTCAGGTGCGCAAACAGCTGCGCTGGCACGGCGCGTAAAAAGCCGGACAAAAGCGCCAAGTCCAATTAACCCCCCTTTTTACTACAAAACCGCATTAAGTGTTATGTAGTCTAACTACACTTCTTAACTGAAGAAGTGAAATTATGGGTCTAGATACACAAGTTCCTTTATCGTCTTTGGTTAAATTTGACTCTAACTATTCGCCAACAGGAGGCTACAGGACAAGCCTGGAATTGGCATCAGGTTCAGCCAATCAGGAGTGCGCCACTGGTAGCTGATCCAGCCCTCTCCGATAATTGGAAGCAAGAGGTGGAAGGTGCAACAAGCACAGCCTTTTCTAAAATAGCAAAGTATACTTTGCTATTTAATCACCATCTTCAAAACTATAAACGCCAAATTAACAAGACCCCTACGAGGAGGATTTTATGAATTTCAGGACAAGACTTTTCCCTTTGACCTGAGCCTGAGAGAAACAGCGACCCCTGCCGGTACAGTATAACCACTCCAGTCTGATCCAGTTTATCACAAAAACAGGCCCGTGTCCTTTCTCCTTGCAGGCAGGAAAATTAATTTTACCAAAATGTTTCCAGCTCTCGAACTAATTCTAAAACTAAACAACATGTAATTTAATTGTTGACTGGGTAAACAAGCACGATTCAAAGCTCAGTTCTAAGCCCCCAGATGCTTTTTAATTTCCAAACATCTAAACAAATTTTGGAGGCACATGAAATGTTTTGCTGGGATGACGTGCAGAGGCAGCTGTAGAGGTGTCCCTTACAGATGGATGACTCCTGCTCTTCACCTAAACTGATCAGCTTAAATTTTAGCTTTAAGTCATGAAGTTATTCTTTTTATTTATTATATAATTTCTTTTTAATTAAAATGAATATCCACTATTTTTATATAAAAAATAACCATTTTTACATTTTTGTAATTTTCATTTTTGAAATAAGAGAACTGTAATGTCTGTTGAGCCAGAGCTTAGCAGAGACTGAAAATAAGATGAAACAACTGCCCTAACTCTCCCCTAAATCATAATACAACTACCAGCACCTCCAAAGCTCAGTAATGAACTTTTTACTGTTCACTTCTTAAATATGTACAGACACGTAATGTAGAAATGAAATGTAGAACATCAGACTTCTCTCAGTGAGTGACTGTGAGATGATGCACAGATGGATGAACTGTTGTTCATCAAGAAAAATGCTTTGACATTTAACATTTCTGTTTGTGTACTGAATAAATAACAGTGTTAATTCTTGAGATGTGTTAGCAGATTTTGGAATAAAGGAGAGAGCCAAACTATCCAGCTAGTTTGCAGTATTTAAGGTCAGTCTTAATATATCTTCATTTTTGACCAGGACATGTAGTACTGACAGGGGCTAGAAAGAGAGAGCATATTTCTCCCACATGGCTTCCCTTCATTGGCTCCCTGTTAAATCCAGAATTCAATTTAAAATCCTTCTCCTGACATACAAAGTCTTGAATAATCAAGTCCCATCTTATCTTAAAGACCTCATAGTACTGTATCACCCCAATAAAGCACTTTGCTCTCAGACTTGTGGTTCCTAGTTTTCAAATGTAAAATGGGAGGCTGAGCCTTCAGCTTTCAGGCCCTTTTTCTGTCGAACCGGCTCCCAGTTTGGATTCAGGAGACAGACACCCTCTCTACTTTTAAGATTAGGCTTAAAACTTTCCTTTTTGATATAGCTGACAATTAGGGCTGACCCTGAACCATCCCTTAATAGGCCTAGGCTGCTGGGGGTCTCCCATGATGCACTTATTCACTGACCTCTTTTCACTGTCTGTGTCTTTATACACCACTTTGCATTTAATCATTAGTTATTATTCATCTCTGGCTCTCTTCCACACTGTGTCTTTTATCCAGTCTCCCTCCCTGAGCCTGGTTCTGTTGGAAGTTCTTCCTGTTAATAGGGAGTTTTTCCTTCCCGCCATCGCCACTTTTTGTGTGATTGTTGGGGTTTCTTTCCAATACCTTACAATATAAAGCACCTTGACGTGACTGTTTTTGTGAATTGGCGCTTTATGAATAAAACTGAATTGAACTGAATTTATACCACACAGACAAAAGAGTGGCTTCATCTAACTAAAAAAAATACATGAGTGACAAATTAAAAGAAAATCTGTAATGAAAGTGATGAGACAGACATTCAGAGGTATTGGCTAATTTATTGACAATGGTTGTAGAGGTGTGTGACGAGTTTTTGGTAAATTGACCCTCTCGTGACAGCATTATTTTGCAGGTTTAGCCACTTCAGTGACTGTAAATGAATTTTCCACAAGAAGAAGATAGAAAAGAAGATTATTGTCATATGTGCAGTAAAAAAAAAAAAATAGCAGTTTACATTGTCATCGTGCAATGAAATTCTTATTTTTTCAGTCTTCCTTTTCACAAATATTATAAAATATATCAATAGAGTAAAAATTCAACTAAAAATTAAAATGTAATAATTAAGATGTAAACTATTTTTTAAAGCTGTGTAATGTGATAATATTGCAAGCAAATCTGTACAAATTAGTGCAGTAGCTGACAATCATAACTGCTGCACAGATGACGTAACGATCAGCTGGGGCAATATAGTGGGAGGGGTTCAGTGCTAATTGCCCTACTGAGGAGTCTGTTGGCCTATGTTTTTTTTTTTTTTTGTCCTTGATTTCAGGCTTCTATCCCTAAGGGCAGAAGGTTTTCAGCCCCTCTACCTCTGTTTTGCTGATATACTGAAGTGTGCTTCTACGTATTCTTCCTCGGATCGATGATCATTTCCTTGGTCTTGTCTGCATTTTGGGGAGATACTATTTTCCAGGCCACCAGTCCTGCCACTTCTCTTCTGTGTGGATTCTTCTCCCTGTCAGTCGTCAACCCAGTGACTGCAGTGTTATCTGATAACTTTATATTGCTGGTATTGGTCTGGGATATCACACAATCACGTGTGAAGAAGGTGTACAGCAGTAAACTCAGTGTGCAACCCTCGGGGGGTTCTGGTGCTTACAGTTCAGAAATTTGATTTCCAACTGTGACTGACTGGGGTGTGTCTCACAGGACGTTCAGCACCCAGTTACAGAGGTAAGGTGTCAGTCCAAGCGTGAGCAGCTTCTCAGAGATTGAAGTCTAGATGCTGGTGAACATAAAAGTGCAAAGGCACCACCAAGATCTATAATCCATCTGGATGGATGCGATGCAGAGTGGGAGTTCTGATGAGTTCAGCTGAAAAACACATGGGTGCCGGTTCTGACTAAAATGGAGCCAAAGTGAATGGTGCACATTGATCTGACACTGAAATGACAGCTCACAGCGACAGAAAAAGAAGCATTTCTAAAAGTTTGCAGATGGTGGGATGTTTGGCTCAAAGAGGCTGAATCAAAACGTGATTGGTTTATAGCGTGAACATTCCCACTCAGCTGAAAGGGCCAGAAGAGAAACAAAAAGTTGTTGAACTGACTGAACTTTGATCCACTGGGCTGATGTCTGCTAACTGTGAGCGCTGTCAAATCAGTCAGTGAGCCATCCTGTGGATGTGGGCACTGTCATCATGGAGGACTCCCATCCAGGCTGAAATGTTTCATCAGTGAGCTGATGAAACATTTCAGCCTGTTCTCCTCTTCCTCAGAAAACAAGCTCATCTGATTCAATGTCTTTTTAATGGAGATACCTGTATTCATCATGTTTCTACATTCATTTATTCAGGTTTAAGTCATTAATGAGTCATAAAAAATCACCATGGAAAAATATCATTAAGAGCTTCTCCAGTGCTCTGAGCACAGTGTACTGAAAGCTGGTGTTGACTCATGCACTTAAATATAATTTTAAAATAACAGTAAGATTTTGTATCAGCATACTGAGAAATGATTCAGTCTGATGTTAGACGTTAGAGCTCTTTGTTAGCATAACACCACAGACATATTTCTTGTAATTTCTTTTCTATTGAAACACAGATGAATCTTACTGCTTCCAAAACACTGTAATTGTGTAACAACTATATTCCAAAGAAAAATTAGAAATGGTTTGATGGCCCTGGATACTGTGAAAAAAAATTGTACTCAGCGTTATTTATCACCACATTAAAGCATAAAGAATAAAACCTACAGTCATAAAAAAGAAAGCATGGCCTCTTTAACTTCTAAGGTTTCATGTATCAGGACATAAAGTAAATCATCTGGTCCTCACCAGGTTTTACAATTAGGAAAATACAACCTCAGATGAACTACAAAATATGACATATTAAACTATGTCACTATTAATTTAACAAAAACTGAGTCAAAATGTAGAAGCAGTGGGGAAAATTCAGTACACGCTTTGATTTAGTCGTTTGTTGAACCAACTTTAGCAACAATAACTTGACATAATAATTTTCTATCATGTCTCTCACATGGACAAATGTTGGCCCACTTGTCTTCTGTTGGAGATTTGTTTCTGTGCTTGGGATCATCGTCCTATTGCACGACCCAGTTTTGGCCAAGCTTTAGCTGTCAGACAGATGGCCTCACATTTGACTCTTGAATACTTTGGTATACAAAGGAGTTCATGGTTGACTCAATGGTGTCCAGGTCCTGTGGTGGCAAAACAAGCCTCGAATCATCATTGCTGTATTCGTGCTAATATGCTGTGTTTGAATTTTGCCAAATGTGGCCCTGTGCATTAAAGCCAAACATCTCCACTTTGGTCTCATGGGTCCAGAGGACATTGTTTCAGACGTCTTGTGGTTGGTCAGATGCAACTTTGCAAAGTTAAGCCGTGCTGCCATGTTATTTTTAGAGAGAAGAGGCTTTCTCCTGACAACCTTTCCAAACAAAGACTTCTTCAGTCTTTTTCTAATCGTACCGTCATGAACGTTAACATTTAACTTGCTAACTAAAGCCTTTCTCTGAGTATTGCTCGGTCTGACCTTGCGATGAATTTGCTGGGACGTCCGCTCCTGGGAAGATTGAAGACTGTCTTCAATATTTTACATTTCTGAATAATCTTTGTCACTGTAGAATGATGACCTTGATGATGGATTGCTTGGAAATGGCCTTATAAACCTCTCCAGATTGATGGGCAGCAACCATTGCTGATGTCTTTGCTGATGTTAACACACACACACACACACACACACACACATGAATGTTCCAAACCAGAAAACTGCCAAAACCTCTGCTTTTATAGAGGTGCTCCCACTTACTGATGATCAGTTAATCAAGTGAATTTGGTTAGCAGGCAGCACCTGGCTGCTGCTTACCCTCTTAATTCCTATAGAAGGATGCTTCTGCATTTTGATTTAGTTTTTATTAAATAAATAATGACACCATGTAATTTGTCATGTGCTGTTGTTCACCTGAGGTTGTATTTAAATAATTTTAGAGCCTGCTAAGTATCAGCAAATGGACTCAGTTGATGAAAATAAGAAAAATGAACAGCTGAACACCGCTTGGGGAAAAACTGCTCCCTGCCAACCTCTGACCAGAAGCTTCGCTTTTCACCAGCGATCGAGACCAGCTGGAAGCTCTGCAGTCAGAGTCACCCGCGACGCCACTGAACTGCAGCCAGCAATAATCAATAACCAACCTCAAAACATGTCAGCGAGCCCTTGATTTGTTTCTGCTGTTTGAAGTCCGAACCTGCTGATCTAATGCCTCAGATGGATGTGAGTCTTAAGTAAGATTTGACTTTGATCTATTATTTATCGGATTCTTGAGAGGGACATATTGATAAACTCTTGGTGTAAAATGAAATCAACAGTTTTACGCTGTGGCGCTCCGGGTCAAGCTGTTCTCGAATCGCCCGCCTCACATCTTAGGTCAGGATTAAAAACGTAGCATTTCCAGACACACTAGCAATTTTATGAGACTGCACTTTAACACAGTGATGCTTTGAATACAATGCCAACATGCAGATGTTTAGCAGGTGGTGATGCACGTCCTAGACATTACTAACCTCAGTGTATCAATATTTTGACAACTGTCAATTAGAAAATGTTGCTCTGGTTTTCAAACTGCAGAGTGCCTGACTGGTGGGGCATGAAAGAATTAATTAATTTGTGGCAAAACTCGAAACTGCAGCTTAGAGTGATCATTTTAAAGGGAAAGCTTTGGAATACATAAATATGAAGCAACTCTTTGTCTTCATGTCTTCAAAGTTAGGGAAATTAATTTAATTGGTCAGATACAGATGGTTCATACCAAATGAGCACATCATGACTGCAACTCCAATGCACATATGACAGAAGTTTAGAAGCTTTTTTTGCAGCTTGATAGTCATTTTCTAAAAATAGTATCTTAACTCAAAGTCTTGTTCCTGCAGCTTGTCTCTATTTTACAGCCAAAAACAGTCTTTTCAGTTCAGTCTTTCAGAAAAATGCTTATGAAAATAAAGAATTGCCTTGATAAATAGTGAGTGGATTAACTTTTCTAAAATCTAATAACACAAAAACCCCACACAGTAATAAAATATTCATGAGAAAATCCGTCTAAATGCTCATATCTTTTGATTTCACTGGCGAGCCCGTGTTGCCAGTCTAGAGCAGCATCTGCCAAGAAGAAAACACAAGTGAAAATGAGATTAAGGTGCAGATTGCTTCAATATTGATCCACCAGTGAAATCCAAACTGTGAGCAAGTTCAATATTTACATGAAGGCACTTTGCATGCACTTTAAACTTGCCTCAGCTTAAGTGGGCTTTTTAGCATATTTCTGTGGTGGCTGAGGCCAGATGGTCTCTTCAGGAATTAAGCCTCATATATGAAAACCAGGTGACTCCAGTTTGGATTCTGTTCATATTTTAATGTTGTCAGTAATCTTCCCGATGGTTTGACGATCACAGAAATCAGGCTGCTGAAAAGGAAGATTTTTAAAAAATGTTTAAAGTTTTTTCTACCAGTAGCCTTTATGATAAAACTAAGTTTACAACCACCCTCTGAAAACAAAAAAAACAGCTGATTCTGCTGCGAATGTCATGACTTTTGCTGGTATTTAATTTCCAAAGTAGAACAAAATGAAATTTTTACCTAATGATGACCCTGCAAGAATAAACCTGAGGGAAACTGGGATTTTATATTTACTCAAAACCACGAGCTTGTGGTGGTGCAAGAGATGCACTCGGCTGGAGACGATGACCATGTTGTATCCTTCATTTAGCCAGTGTCCAATCCACCTTTTAGGTAATAATATATTTTAAAAGAGGAAAAAAGTCAGGATGTTAGCAAAGTCACCTGGATTTGTCATGAAGAAATTATGAATGTCTGTAAAGACATTAATGGCTGTTCATTCAGTGCACTCTCAGAAATCAGGGTAAACGTACTGCCAAAGGTGGCACAATGGGTTATTAGGTTTAGGGGGGCAATTACTTTTTCATACTGGTCCAGGTAGGTTTGGATAGCTTTTTTTCCCTTAATAAATGAAATCTAAATGAAATTTAAGTGGGTCACGTGATGAAACGTTCAAGTGTGACAAATGCTTCCAAAAAACTAAGAAATCAGGAAGATGGTATATATTTTTGATAGCACTGCACTCATAAAGATAAATATCAGTATGTACAACAGTGCAAATAGGCATGTTGTTAATAATAGTATTAATGCTATTGGGAAATGTGGTAAGTGATAACAGAGAATAAATTACAAGTGATACTATTGTAGTAATAATAATAATCCTCCCATCTGATAAAGAACAGATGGGATGGTGTAAAAGTGTGGTACTACAGTGTGTTGGTGCGCATGTGTAGATTATTATGTCAGAACAGGGAGGACGTATAGAGTCTAATAGTCACAGGTAGAAAGGAACTCCTGCAGCACTCAGTCCTGCACCTTGGGGCAATGAGCATGTTGCTGTATGTGCTGCAGGGACCAATCAGGGAGGCATGCATATCCATGATGCTGAGGAGTTTCTTCATCATCCTCCTCTTAGACACCTCTACCAGAGTCTACTCAAGGTCCACTCCCAGAACTGAACCAGTCTTCCTGATCAGTTTGTTCAGTCTGTTGGTTGAATCTGGCTCTTCTTAAAGACAATGTCTGTGTTCCTTCACCAGTCCAGTTTGCTATCTACTTCAGCCACCTCAGCACCTTCTGTATTCATCCTCCTGCCCAACAATAGCAGTCATCTGAAATATTGAACTCTGATCTTAGAGTTTAAGGTTGCTTCTTTTTTTTTAAAAGTGTCCTATTCTGGAACAGGTCTGAGCTCAGACTTAGCTTTGAGCTCCGTTGGTAGGCCGTAGGTGCTGTCATGAGATAGATAAAGGTTTGAGTGGTAAAGCTGTTGTGTAATTTTTAGTTTATTGAGCTTTTAATGTTATGTTATTTTTGTTGGGATATTCTACTTTATTTAAGCTATTTTGTTATAGGATGTGTTTAAGGTTTTAAAATAAGGTATTTTTTTCTGAGGGTGCAGTTCTTCAGATATTTCAGTCATACTGACTAATTTCAGATGAGACAGTGATGTACTCAGAACTGTTCATCACTTGTACAATACAGCTTATTTCTTCATTTTTTTTTTTATTGTATTTTAAGTATCATTTCACTGGCATCGTATCTTCTAAAAATATCACACTGTAAATGTTATATGTGAAATGTTAATCTACAGCTTGGAAAATACAATCAATGTCACTGAATAATGAAGCATCATTGCCACCACCTTTAAAATTCAAGCTATTACTGCGAATTTATGCAATCAGATTTTCCTGCATTTTCTGGTATTTAGTATCTAAGTTGTCGGTGTTTTCACTCTGTTAAGTTCTTATTTTTGTGTTTTGTGTTTCTGTTATGCTGTTGTTCATTTCCTGTTTTACTTTGATAGTTGTCTCTTGTACATTGTTGTGAGCTTCACCTCCTTTCCTCTCATTACCTGGAGTGTCTGCACCTGTGTGTATTCCCCAGCTGTGTCCACTTCCTCTAATTAGCCCTAATTAGTGTGTGTATATATAGTGCTGTCTTCCCTTTGTTGTTATCCCTGTGCAGGTCCCTGCTGCTTTTTTTATATATATATATATATAATAATATATAATATATAAATAATATAAATAATATAAAAGGAATTGTGTGGCTTTATGCTGCCATTTCATTGATTTTGTAACTCTGGATTTTCTTATTGACCTTTTATAAAGGTTTGTTCTTTTGTTTTTGTCTGCCTGTCTGGGAGTTTGCATTTGGGTCCTCATTTTGCATTAATGACATCTATGACCTCAACATTTGAAAGCAGGAAGAGGCTCATGTTAAGTCACATATACAGGATGTTGGAATCATTGTAGAGAACTTGTGTGTTGACTGAGCATCACATTAAATCCTGAAATATTTACAGCCCACACACTGAAGGTCATCATCATGCTGTAAGGCAATGCATTACTGAGGACTGTATGAGCTTTTGAACGAATCCCAAAGCAGCTCAGCTTTTAACTATGATGACCTAAGAGGTCAAAGGTCACTGGGACTTCGTTCTTCTTTTCCAGAAGCAGACAACCATCTCTGTGTTTCATGACACAGTGAACTTCTTAGGATGGGTGGAGTGTCTACTGTCAGAGAAAAGCGTGAGCTGCTTCATGAGGAAAAATGTTGAATATGTCCGCTTTTAAAATACAATGCCGTGTTACCCTTAAATTGCTTTTCAGCCCAGATTCATGAATGTTTTTTTTCAGTTATTATCATTACTTCACATCAAACAACTGAAGTTAAATTGGTTTGTTACATGTTTTGGAACCTTTAAACCCACAATAATAAATTACACTAGGTAACAAATTTCCACTTTTTTCTTGTCTTTGGGTTTAAACAATTTTTTTTCTAGTTCTGTACATGTAAACAAACTAAAAATATATTTTTGCTCCTAAAACTGCTTTTGTGGTTCAGACAATGATGTTACAAATTTGTCATTTTCCCATATAATGTCAGTTATTTGTGGTTTTCATTTCGGTTTTAACCTTTTTTCAAGCTGTTTCCTCTATAAAAAATGGTAAAAATGTTCAATTAAAATAAAAAATAAAAAAAATGTAACAAAAATTCAAATTGATCAAATCTTTCTTTAACTGTCAAACACAAAATTTCAAGAGTTCAGAAGAATTTGCTGAGATCGCAAATATTGCACAATTTTTGACCTAAAATTAAATGACACATTTGGCTATTTGGGGTAAAAAAAAAAAAAAACCAACCTAAAATCCACAAAAGCAAATTTTGTCAGGAATAATGGACACTTCCTATTATTTTATAATAAAATAGAGTTAGAAAATAACATTCGCTTGACAAAGACTAACATTGTGTTACACAGTGTTATCTCCCTGTCCTCACTCACATGTATCATCATTTTCTGATGCTCAGAGTCAGTGTTTGCTTTGTGATAAAGAGCTGTTTAAAGCGCCTTGAGGCGACTGTTTGTTGTGATTTGGTGCTATATAAATAAAATTGAAGTGAATTGAACTGTTTACATTTCTGTGCCACCGACTCTACCCTAGCCTCTCTAAGATGTTTAGTGTTTGCATTTCCCAACAATGAATTCAAACATTTGTCTGAACGCACTGTTTTCAGCTGTGGTTTTTACTGTAAGTGACAATAGAAACACTAGCAAAGGAAAGGGACACTATTCTGAAAAGGCATTCTTAGATGTTTCATACTCCTACAAACACAAACTAAATCTTTTTTCTGACTGTCCTTAAAGTTGAGATTTTTCACTGCAGGCGCTGACAAAACCACAGCTGTAGCATAAAAATGATAGGTAGCAAACCCCTTATGGTTTTCTTTATTTACCGTCATACACTCTTAAAGTGATGAGTGCTCATTTTAAACATGGTCACCCACATGATATTCGAAGTTTCTGTTTATAAGGGGCATCCAATCAGGGAGAGGAGCTAAAATGTCTTGTTCTAGGCAGAGGATATATTAGGGGGCTGCACCAAGGCTCAGTATGACATAAATAAAGATTATTTTTAAAATGTTAAAACACGAAAAGCTACTCTAGTTGCATCAAAGACTAACAATGGGAAGCTGAAAAGGGCAGAATAGGTCCCCAGAATAGTTTGATGATGTTGATGATGATGCTGCAGTATTTCACATTTTTTGTCACTGGCTGAAAAGAGAACAGCCATTTTGTGATTTTTTTTTTTTTTAATTATTAAAAATCCAAATATATTTGCTAAGATAGGGGGCTTTTTCGGAATTGGATGTGGATCCACTTAAAGGCACTTTAGTGCTTCAGTGTGTTTTCGTGTCTTAATGAGAAAACTGAACGGTGAATATGTCTTCTAAAACTCAAAGATGATTATCTGACAGAACAGTATCTGAAATAAACATAAGCAAACATTTTCCAGTTAAAAAAAGGGGGATACAGAAGTGCACAAAGATATGCAACCAAAAGAAAGAAAGAAAAACTTGACCTTCCTTTTATTCTCATAAGAAGTTGGGAAATAATAAACATATCTTGCCTATATACAGTATATGTGTCTGTCATGATCTGTTCTAAACCATTAACCAGCACAGTGTGTGTGTGTGTGTGTGTGTGTGTGTGTGTGTGTGTGTGTGTGTGTGTGTGTGTGTGTGTGTGTGTGTGTG
>JAVDPK010001932.1:0-68930 GCA_034780415.1 Cichlasoma orientale
GTGTGTGTGTGTGTGTGTGTGTGTGTGTGTGTGTGTGTGTGTGTGTGTGTGTGTGTGTGTGTGTGAGAGAGAGAGAGCAAGAGAGAAGCATCTCCATGCAGAAAAAAAACTCATCTCCCATTTCACTTAGTCCAACACTAATGATAGCTTTGAAGGTAAAGTTATGCACTGCATTAGCACGTTCTAAATTAACTGGGACAGTGATTGATTCATCTGCAGTCTGTTTTTTTAGGCTGTCTTTAATGTACTTTTGTTTGTCTGCTTCTGCATTTTTTGTGTGTGTGTGTATGTGGGCCTGTCTTCCTTTCTTCCATCTGGATTCTTTTAATCCCATTCTCTTCCTCTAATCCATCTTTCTCAGCCTCTTCCTCCCACACTATCTTCCCCTCTCTTTGCCCTCTCCGCTCTCCTCTTCCTCCATCCCCCCCCACTCCTGTATCCCCCCCTTTCTCTCCGCTTGCTTGATCGCTGCTCTCTGCATGGGGAGGAGCTGTATCTTCCCTGATTCGCTTGGCAGCCACTCGAGATAAACATGTTGTGGTGGACAGACGCCTGGGTCCCGGTCCGGAGGAGCAGTATGGGGAGGACAGACTGACGTGGGTGGGCCCTGCCCTGGTCCCAACGTCAGCACAGACAGCAGCGGGCAGCGCCAGCCACTTGGCCAGATGGTCTTGAGTCGAGCTCTCGCCACTGTTCATCAGATGCACCCGCACGTTCTGTCATGCCTCACCATGGCCCCCAGCATCATGTCACAGTGGAACTGGAGAAAATTAGCACCTAATTATAGGCTCCTCTCTGTGAAGAATGGTATTGGTTCAGGTGAACTGTGTCACCGTGTGGAGGCTGATTGGCTGACTCACTGTGGTACTGGGGCCCGCAGACCACACAGCGGACATAGAAAATGTACACACAAGTCATGGAGAAGACACGAATGATTACACACACATATGCGCAGGAACACATACACAAGCAAAAGGGTAGACCTCCCTTCTTTCTGGTTGATTTGTGCCTCAGCAGGGTCCCCACCATGAGGATGAAACAACAGAAACCACTTGTGTTCCATCTCTGATCCAACAGGATTAATTACACACACAACAGAAGCTGTTTCCCCGGCTTTCTCTGCTCTGCAGGCTCTCTTGTTTTGAGGATGGTGTAGTTAATCCTTACTGGGAACAATGGAGATTGCGTTATGGTGTATTTTCTGGAGATGTAGATACAGATGTGAGCTTGACTATGCTGCCATCTTGTGATTGCATCTGGACAAGTACAGGATGTAAATAAGAGGACTAGAGGAAAAGCCTTCATTATTTATTTGATGCAGCACTACTATACACCATGATATTGAATTAAAGGTAAATGATAACCTTTAGGAGAGTCAGTATTGGATGTCGGTAACACATTCTGAAGTTTGCCAGGAAGAAAGTTTGTAGCGCTCAAAATCTAAAACCCAGATACTCAGCTGAGAGCTGCTGCAAGAAAAATCCTGACAGCTGCTCAGACAGAAGAACCAGCAGTGGTCAGAAAATAGCTGCATGATGAAACTATGGAAATGTAAAACGTAAGACACGCCTCATGCAGAACTCGCAAAGCATCTGGCAGCACGGCGTGAAATCAAATAAATTGAATCATTTTCGTCTGGAAAGTTAGCAATTAAATCTTTATTAGGTCTGCAAAGACTTACCAAAAATAGGTTAATATAACAAAAAAAAAGTCAATTTTCTTCATTCTTAAATCATACAAAACCATACTGTATCACACGCTAACACTGTTACTCTAGCATCTCTTAAAATGTGTGTGCTTAGTTGTGCCGAAAGGATGGGGGGAGGGTCACTCAAAGGCTCAAAGGCTTCTAAACCACAGTGTTGCCTCTGCACCCCTCTGAATCTGGATGCATACTTGCGAGTGTACGCATTTTCTGGAGTTAATATAAAATTTGGCACAACACGTATTCTGCCGTCAGTAATTCTGTAAGCAAATGTCCTTGCAGGTTTTCTTGCATGTTGCGTAGACTGCAATCCACTGAAGAGCAAACGGGAAAAGAATCGGGGAGTCTGAACGATGCATGCACATGAGGAGAAAAGCGTGGAGGGATGGGGTCTTTGTGCAGTTTTTTTGAGGGGGGGGGTTTATGGTGCAGCCACTTTGTAAGGGCTTCCTGGGACGTTATCGTCACCCCATTTAACGATGACGGTGTAAGAGCCCTTGTCCTTCACGGTATAGGTGACATTATAGAGCTTGTTGCCCATGTGCTTGACGTAGACCTCCTCGCAGGGAGCATGGGGTCCATGCACACCCACCATCAGCATGTTGGTACCTGGATAGAGCGGCAAGAGGGGGATTTATTAATAGTGGTGCACAAAAGTTGCACAGGTGTTTATGGTTATGCAGGTTTAATTCATTTTAACTCAGCCAATGAAAAGAATAGAATGCTTTCTTAAAGTTACAAAATAGCAGAATTATCGCTCGCTTCTGCAGTTCATCGTGACCTCTGTGCCACCATTGTCTTGTCTTTTAGATATTTTGGATTTTGCAGCCCACCTTGATTTATTTATTTTTGTTTCCAGAAGAGCAGTTGCTAAAGAAAACTGTCAAACAGACTTTATATTTCTTGTGTAGCATTAAATATTAAAATATTACGCTAAGTTTGCAGCTATCTGGTGAACAAAGTGAGCCATTTACTAATTACCGGGTATTTATGCTGTTACGGTATTAACCAAATATCCCTGAGGAGCTGGTGGAAGCAAAACAAAGTGGGGATTTAAAAAAAATATAGACCTTTGATTATCATTTTTATGACACTATAATCAAGTCTCAAGAATACTATATACACTGTTTTTATTGAATACTTTTATACTGTGAAATATGTAAATGCAGGTCCCACTGTTTTGACAGCATAAAAAAACTGAGATTACGGAGATTTTAGGCATATGATGGTGAGTTCTTGGTAGTATGACAGTTTTCCTTAATTAGATTAAAAACTGCAATATATTCCCTTGCTTTTCCATATCCCAGGGCATCACAGTATAGCGGAGTCTAACCCCAGTTACAAAATATGCCAAAACACAAGCCTAAGAGAAAGAACTTGACTTGCATTAATTAGGTGGCTGCAACACAACTGAAAATAGATGCTGGTTTACTCAATGTATGCTGGATTTGTAATTAGCAGCAACACATTGGCCACAAAAATATATGATGACTTAACATATGTTTATAGTTTGAATCAATTAATCCCACTTGACTTTGGTGTCTGTATCTGCAAACCAGTGTTGTAAATCATGATTTACTGCATTCATCTTTATCATCTCACCTGCTTTGCTGCAGTCAACAGTAAAATTGTTTTTCTGCCCGACCAAAGCCTTAGACAGCCCTGTTCCACGACAAAGCACCTTGCTGGCATCTGACGTCATTTTGGTTGAGGTGGCGGAAGAGGCGGAGCTGTAAGCGCCACCCACTTTGGATGTTTTGGTAACTGTTTCGACCAAGACAGACGAGGTCTCGTGGAGGCTGTGTCCCCCTGACAGCCTCTGGCCTGCGGGAGAGACAAAGAGACAGAGAAAGGGAGAGAGGAAAAGGTTATCTCTAGTCATCATGGCTTAATCCAGACATTACATAACACGCTCGGTATTGACAAAGATATGAGGGAGGAAAAGCTGCTGTTTATAGGGAGAGTTTCCCTCAACGGAAAAGTGCAAAGCCCCAAACTCGAACAGCCTTTATACCACTTTCAAATAAAGTGAACTTTCAGGGACTCCTGGGAGTTGTTTTCAATCCTGAAAGCATTTTTATGTAACACTAATAAAAAAAAAGGAACTTTTATACATCAACCAGTGACAGGAATATATTGCTGCAGTGCAAGAGAAAGGCAGCTTTTATCTGAGCTGAACACTGAGCAACACACACGTGGAGGAAGACATGACATTTTCATAACTTCCACAGTTTTCAGAGACACATTTATTTATCAATCAAGACCTATTATACAAATATACACTGTCAAGCACACCTGTGATTTTAGCTTTAAAAGGACTGCCCACTATGTGCTGTGGCCCGCCATATTTGATGGTGATCAGATAGTTGCCAGGTGCCATGGGTGTGTAGGTGATCTTATAGCCTTCAGGACACTCCCGACAGTCCATCTTGACCTTGGATGGCCCATCGATGTTGACTGATAGAGTGCCAGAGCCTGCGTTGCAGGTTTTGACTACAAACTCTAAGGCTACACCTGTGAGAAGAAAGATAGAGATGGATATGGGACTTCTTATTTGCTCCATGTAATACTGTGCAGGAATATTAAAAATAACAAGAGAGCATGATGGTGAACGGCAGCGACATTCACCTGTGGTTCCTCCCTGCAGTCCAGGGCCATGTGCAGTCACCATGCCCGGGTCTCCAATAAGCCCTGGATCCCCCACTCGCACATTGAACGGGCTTCCGGGAATGTGGCATCCATTGAACTTGACATCTATGGAGTGAACTCCATTCTCTCGTGGAATGAAGCGAATTGCACTCTTGTCTAAAAACACAAGAGGAGACATTTCAGATCTTTGATCGTTGCTCATAGATGATGCTTCCAAACCAACCAACCTGAGTTAGCGATCTGTTCTGCAGTCTACTCTATACTAAAAACTGAGGGTGGTGCCTACCGCTGTCAAGCTCAGTGACATAGCATTCCTCAGACGAGCCAGAAGGGGTGTGGACTTTGGCATCGACTACACCTCGGGCTCCGTTGCGCTGCACCATGAAAGATGCTTCTTGGTTCACCTTCAAGTCTTTCTCCTGCAAAAGACAGGTAATAATAGGATCGAAATATGCGTGCGTGTTTGTGTGCGCGCGCTTGCGTCCACACCTTCAGGGACGCAATGCGTGTGACTCATCATGCCTGAGCGAGAATAGATTGAGCATTTGCGTGCGCGAGGCAGAAAAGGTCAAAGATTACAGCGAGGCGTTTAGTGTTTTTGCCCCGCAAATGGACAAGAGGTCCTAGCAGGCAGCGATAGCGTGACATTTTAAACGTTGCTATTGCACTTTACCTGGCTTCTAGTGCTAGAAAAGTGCTCTCATGTGGCATTTCAGTTAACTAAAAATATGTGGTTTTAGCATTGTTGGCAGCTGTTACGGAGACTATGAAAGCAAATAAAACCACATCTGTCTGGCGCTGACACCAATATTGTGAGCTGTCAGAGGGATCTTTATCTTCTGCTCACAATTTACTTTCTTCCTTTCGCTCAGACAGAAACACAATCACACAGAGTAACTGAGTGCTCACATAGCACAGCTTGTGATGCCCCACATTAGAGAGGGACAGTTAATCCAGCCCTTCATCACTGGCCAGCATCACAGTATTATATTCACGGGTACTGCTCCAGCACTGGCATTCAATTACACTTCAAGGGCAAAGTGCTTTTAGAAAGATCTGCAACCAATCACACATTATGTCACATGCCATCTGCTATTCTACCTTGATATTTTGTGATTGCGTATCTATTTTGTCTGTGATAGCTGCTGAAGCAAATATTTTATGTGACTATTGAGATCTGTGTGTGTGTGTGTGTGTGTGTGTGTGTGTGTGTGTGTGTGTGCGTGTGTGTGTGTGTGTGTGCGCTAACCTGAAGGCTTGTGACAGTGAGCCTGCGGGCCTCGTCTGACAGTGTAGCAATCGGAACGATGAAGGGGCTGTCAGGGATCTGCTCGTTGTTGAACTTGATTGACACCTCATAGTCACCTGGGGAAGCAGACAGGTTATTTACTTCCACCATCAAATGAAGTGGAGGAGGCTCCCAAGAATTACTGAAAAGCTTAGCAGCTCAGAAACAAACACACTTACGCATACACTGCTAAAACATGCATGAGGAAAATACTGCAGCTGTGCGTCACAGAAGTTCTACCTGGTTCTTTCACTATATAGGAGACACCGCAGGAGCCATCTTTTCTGTCCTCAAATGAGATTTCAGCCTTGCTGGGCCCCTCTACAGCAATGGACAGGCCACCAGCACCTGCCTCTCTGGTCCAGATACTAAATTCAGCTAAAGGTGGTAAAGCGAAGCCAGATAGGAGAAGGTTAATCTTAAGTACAAACAAGTCAGAAATGATTTAAAATCATGTCTTGAATCGCATTTGAAAAAAAACAAACCCACAATTGCTCCCATTATAACAGGATGACTATTTGCAAACAGGAGACTTACTGGGTGCTCCAGCAACACCTCTCTGCAGCCCAGGACCTCCTGCACGGACCTTGTGTGCGCCACCCTCCCCCATGGGACCCACAGTGAACTGGAAGGGGCTACCAGGGACATGTTGGCCTCTGTACTTGACGTTGACAGTGTGCGGTCCGATTTCTTGAGGGATGAAGCGCACACTGTAGGTGCTGCTCCCTCCATCCACAATGTCGGCGTCCACTGTTTTCCCACTGGGGCTGGTCACCTGAGCTGTCATGGCCTGGGAACCGCTCTCAACTGGTGAGGCAGAGCAAAAATGCAGCTCAGGTACAATTCAAATATTTCTTCACGATGCATAATAGATATACACTAATATCTATAATTTAGCAGATGGCTAAAGCTGGATTCAGAGTTAGACTTACCCTCCGGTCTGGCAGTGATGCCAGCGAAACTGCTGAGACTCTCTCTACCTAGAAAATCTCCAAAAACATCTCTGAATGGGCTTCCTCTTCCTCCCACCTGGGTGCTCTCCTCCACTCGTACTTCTCTCTTGGTCTCCCCACCGCGGGTTTTACTGATCTCTGTGCGCTCAGTGCGGGTGTAGGTGTGGCTGCTGCGAGTGAATGTCCTCGTCAGCCTCTCCTGAGCCGAAACCATCTGGAACCAGTTTCCTATAGCAAGGAAGAAGCAGTGAGAATGTAAACGTAAGAATACAGCAGCTTCATTCATTTAAAATCGTTCCCTGCTGCTCTCTAACCGTTCCTGACTGGCTTCTGTACTCGCCTGGAATCTTAAGGTTAAGACCACATGTGCTTCCGACTGAAGCAATAGATGAGGCCTGTCTCTTCCTAGTAATACTCTCCTTGATCCTTCCCTCTCCGGTCACCTTGACTGTGAAAGGACTTCCTGAAAAGAACATATACACATACAGATTTAATTCATTTTAAGATGTCTTTTTCTTTGTATTTATTATTCTTAAAGCAAAATATTCTCTTTTTTTTTTTCCCAAAGTAAAAGATTCTAACCTGGGATGTGCTTTTCTGCAAACTTGATGTTAACAATGTAACTTCCAGGCTCTGTTGGGCAGTAGGTCACCCTGCAAGTCCCATCCTCTACATCTTCACAGTTGATATCCACTTTGCTCGGACCCTCAATTGACAGTGCCAGACCTCCATAACCTAGGCAAAAAAATGTACCGTTTTTTATTATTTTTTAACTAAGCTTGCCATAAAGGTGTCACGTACCATTTAAAAAAAACTTACCCGCATTCCTAGTATCCACAAAAAATTCAGCCATTTCGAATGTGTGTGCCTCCACCAGGCCTTTACCGAAAGCCTTCACTCTGCTGGCCTCACCAATCTCTGACTGGCCAACCATGATTTTGAAAGGACTGTTGGCCACGTGCATGCCGTGTTTCC
This sequence comes from Cichlasoma orientale, assembly GCA_034780415.1. NCBI lineage: Eukaryota > Metazoa > Chordata > Actinopteri > Cichliformes > Cichlidae > Cichlasoma > Cichlasoma orientale. Next base: position 7,571 of record JAVDPK010001932.1, read on the forward strand.
TAACGCTCACTTCATGCTCGCCAACCTCCTTAGGCGTGAAAGAGATGCCTGTGGGCATTAAAAAAAAGAAGCGAGGAAAGAAATTCAATGTGATGAACCTGGAAAATGAAATCTAAATCTATTAGATGAATCTTATCAATGTTCTACTCTTCTTAGTCTTTGTGTATCAGGAAAATGAATATATCACCGAGGTGTCTGTTGGGAAGTCTCTTAAGTAGGCACGGCTCTTCATTGCCAGATGGGGCTCTGATACTGGCAGTCAGAGAGCTCAGATCAGTTTCTGCGATCTTCAGGGACACATCGGCCGCTGTGCCAACATTCAGCTGGGATGTTCTGGTTATGGAGTGATCCCCTTGATAAAAAAAAAAAAGGTGATTTATATGTTTGTCAACCCAGAAATGCAAATTTACAGCTTAAATATCCTTTATATATCATATACTGTATATATATATATATATAAGTCTGTATATGGGACGCATACTGTAATATATTTCCTTACCAGTGATCTTAGCAGTAAAGGGACTGCCAGGAATGTGCTTGTTGTCAAACTTGACAATGATATTGTAGTCTCCAGGTGCTGTGGGGAGGTAGGACACAGTGCAGGTGCCATCTTTGTTGTCTTTGCAGGTGATCTCAGCCTTGGAGGGACCCTCTACTGCTAGCGACAGACCACCTGGAAGGGACAAAAAAAGTTTCGGTTTGTTTTGCTTTTGTCTTTTCAGTTGTCTGGTGCTGACAACAGTTTGGTTTTAAATTCATGACTATCTCTAGAAAATAGGCCTCTGTTCTCCTACCTTCTCCTGCGTTCTTCGTGACCACTGTGAAAGTGGCAGCCTTGTTGACCATGCCATAACTCAGACCGGGGCCATAAGCGGTCACCACTGCACTGTTCACTGCATCCACGTAGAACTGCAGAGGGCTTCCTAAAGAGGGGGCAATCATTAGCAACCAGTAATTAGTCCAAAAAAACCCTGAGAGATGTCTACTGCATTTTCTGTTTTAAATTTTAGAGCAAAATTAATGAATAACACTAAATTCCCATCCATTCATCCAACACATGGCGTGCTGCTGACCTGGTATATGGTTTCCCTCATATTTGATGTCCATTTCGTGCAGGCCTTTCTCCGTGGGCTGGTACTTGATAGTGATGGTGCCATCCTTGTTGTCAGTGATGTGCGGGCGAGCAGTCTTGCCAGAAGGCATCCGCACTTCACCTGCAGAGGTAAAAGGGTTAAATGTCAGTAACATAAAAAATAAGCTATTTTGTGTGTGTGTGTGTGCAGGGTTTGTTTTTTCTGTGTGAGGGATGTTTGTCACACCTGTGATTTCGCCTTGCTGTGGTGTGAAGGGGACGAGAAAGTTAACGGGACGGAAGAGAGGATCCACCGTATCCCTGGGAACGACTGGCTCATTTGTGGCCTGTCAGTACGAAGAAAAAAAGCAAATGTTGGTTTCATACAACTGAATGTCAGCTCAAGAGCACACTTAGCACAGAACTGTGGCAGCTACTGAATACTCCTTTACTCACCATCACTTGGAAGGGGCTTTTAGGGATGTTCTGTCCCCCAAAGCGGATGGTGATTACATATTTCCCAGGTTCAGGTGCTGTGTAGTAAATGTCAAAGGTTCCATCGTGGTTCTCCACCACATCCATGTCCAGCTCCATCCCCTGTGGGGTCAGAACCTTACAGGTCACCTTGCCTTTCCCGGCAGCCTTGGCATCCACTGTTATAACTGTATCCTCAGAGGTCTGCAGCTTCTGCAGACTTGCTGTTAAGGACAGAGAGGAAAGGAGGATAAGAGGTAAAATGTGCTGCACTGATTCCCGTAAAATCCTCCAGCAGTGCAGATATAGAAACAAAGCCTTGGATACTCACACACGCCGTGTCCTCCAATTGAAACTGTGGCGATAAAAAGAGCGTGATAGTTTAAAAAACATGAGCATTTATACCACAATCGGTGCTAACATTTTTATTTATCAGCAGTATTATGGATACACAGTCGCTTTCTTACCTGTGAGGCGACATTTGCTGGCGTCTCCTGTGGGCAGAGACTGTATGCGGTATGGGGAGTAAGGAATCTCATCTCCTCCATATTTAATGGTGATCGTGTAGGGGCCAGTAGAGTCAGGCACATAGGAGACAGTGTATGTGCCATCCCTGTTGTCCTGGATGGTTGCATTTTTTGGCTTGCCTTCTGGGTCCTGTGACCAAACATTTCAAGTTATTTTAAATAGTTATACTTATAGTTTAGAAAATACTGCATAAATGGTAAGAAACCCCACCAGTATCTGCACAGTGAGCAGTCCCTCTCCAGCATCACGAGCGTCAATGGTGAACTCAACCGGCAGGCTTGCGGCCACACCTTTGGTATCTAGCCCAGGACCACTGGCACGCACCTTACTGGCATCATGCCCAGGCTGAGACATTACCTTGAATGGACTGTTGGAGAAGCCAGTAGCAAATGTAATTAAAAATTCAGTGTGACAAAAGGGAAGGAATGGGACACAAAATCTGCTTAGCAGACTTTTCTAAATCCAGATAGAGTTTTAAAGAAGACATCAAACCATACTGCCTGAACTCTACCTGTGTGGGACTTCCTGCTCAGCATATTTGACTGCTACAGTGTAGGGGCCATCCTGGGCTGGAGTGTAGTGAACTGTGTGGGTTCCATCACCATTATTCTTCACACCAACAGGCTCCACAGTACCTGGAAAAAAACACATACAACATAGTTAATGAGATTTGTCACTCACTTACTGCAATGTTTCTAGGATTTTTTTTAAACCATAGAGCACATTTTTCACCTGTTGGGCCATAGAGTTTGACATCCAGTGGGGCCTGTCCAGCCTTGGTGGAATCTACAGTGAAAGTCTGAGGCACATGGGCTCTCACTCCGGTGCCCAGACCTGGACCTGAGCACTTTACTTTACTGGGATCCACAGGATCCTTTACTGGCACACGGAACGGACTGCCAGGGATCGGGTGACCTCCATAGTTAATATTTACATCATAGTCTCCAGGAGTGAAGGGGACATACTCCACACTGCAGCTGCCATCTTTGTTGTCCTTGCAGGATATTTTTGCCTCTGAGGCTCCTTCGATGGTTAGACCCAAGCCTCCTGTACCAGCACCCCTGTGACAGAGAAATCCACCTTAAAGAATATGCAAATACCGGAGTTAACCCCTTACAAAATTCTGTCTTATATGTAGTTCAACAGTACCTGGTCTCCACAGTGAAACAGTTAGGTATGTTGGTTATCCCTCCCTCCAGACCTGGTCCATAGGCACGGACCCGGGTTGGATCACATCCCTCCACTACAGACACTCTGAAGGGGCTCTTGGGTACTGGCGCATCATCATACAGCACTTCAATCAGATGCACGCCTACATGCAAACAGATACATCAGCTGAAGGTCTGATACCATACCTCTGTGTCTGCTTGTTCTCAAAGCGAGGAAATATTTTTTTTTGTTATTGCTTCTTGTTTTTAATTATGGGCCAGGCATATTCCCTTTTAGGGAGATAAACATCTGTTTATTTATAAAAGACACTATCAAGAGCGCAGACGCTCTGGTGAACGTACAAGGCGTTACATCTGTTCCCTATTCATTATTCTGTTACAACATTTTTCTGACAGAGCTCTCTCAGTAGGCCTATACACCAGATTCCCAGCCACACTGCTGTGATATTAGAGCATGTCTGGTGGTTGGAGAAGTGCTCTGTGATATCTTTGCTTTGTGTTATAGGTCTCTATTAATATCCCCTGTCATTCCCCTGCTGTACTGCTGTGTGCAGGCAGCCTTCAGCACACATACATACCTGGTTAAGGGCTTCTGAGCGCACTATTTATAAAACAGAGCCTGTCTGACTCTCTGCTTCCCTGCTCTCTGCCCCTCACATCATTGCACCACTGCATCATTCTGTATTTATACCCCTCTCTCACTCCCTTCTTTTCCTACTCTCTAGCTTTATTCCCAAATGGCGCCCAACACAAGCACCTGTTAGTGATTTTTCTGTCTGTATGAACTCTTTCATATACCCTGTCCATGTAAAATCCTCCATTTGTCTGCATTGGGTTCGATGTGGAAATGCTATAGTTTTTCAACACAGTTCTTAGTTATAGTACCACTCTAACGTAAAAACGGCTCCTACCGTCCTCGAACGCTGTGTACTCCACTCTGTAGGTGCCATCTCCCTTGTCAGTAATGTAGGTGTCCGTATTGGTGCCAGAGGGGCTGATAATGTGAACTTTCACATGATTTCCTCCAACCTTGTTGAGGGCGCGGGCATCCACAATGAAGTGGGTTGTGACTTCTCTGAGGACCCCTAGAAAAGAAAATTGTCCTTCAGGTGATTTGTTGCTGAAGACTAACATCAGTTAAGCTCAATCAATGCTAAGATATTAGATATCTTTACCAATGCTTAGTTCTGAGCAGTTTATAAATTCTGCATATATACTAAAGCGGTAACAACCAATAAAATAGATCTACCATTTACTCCAACCTTTATGTCTAAAGGATCAGAATTAGCTGGTATTATTTGCTCAGCAAACCATCATTTATTACTAAAATATAATGTGATGCACTTATTTTGAGCCTAGGTTATTCTGTCATGTGTACCTCTGGGCTCCACTCCAGGCCCGTAGACATGTACACCTGTGGTGTCCACAGAGGGCTCGACCTGCAGGACCTTTGGAAAGTGGGGAATCATGTGGCCGCCATACTTGATGGTGATGGTGTGTGTGCCGTGGAAGGGTGGGATGTACGTGACGGAGAAGGTCCCTTCAGCAGTTTTCTGGATGTGTACTTCTGCCTTGACCCCAGTCTCTGACACAATCTCGATAGTGAGCTCACCGTCGCCTGCTCTGGTACAGTCCACAGTAAAGGTCGCTGGTTCACCTGCCTTGGCCTTCTCCAAACCCGGCCCACTAGCGGTCACCTTGCTGGGGTCAAAGGCTGGGCGAACTGCAGCTTTGAAAGGAGAGCCTGGGATGTGCTGCTCTGCAAACAGAATGTTGATGGCGTACTCACCAGGCTCAGTGGGCAGGTAGGCTACTGAGCACGTGCCATCACCATTGTCTTGGCACTCAATTTTTGCCTCGCAGGGACCTTCCACTGTCAGGCCCAGCCCACCTGCACCAGCTCCCTTTGTGTCAATAGTAAATGGAGCTGGTTTACCCACAATTCCTCCCTTTAGACCTGGGCCAAAAGCTCGCACCTGTGATGCAACAGTCAAGTTAGTTTCCAAGACACGGTATGAAAAGATGTCTTCATACATACTGCAAAAATATATACAGCTTTCATGATCTTTTACCTTTGAAGGATCAGCAGGCATTACTGCTTCAACCCCAAAGGGGCTTCCCATCACAGGGTTCCCATCATAGCTGACATCAACCTTGTACTGCCCCTCCTCTGGGGGAATGTACTTCACACCGTGAGTGCCTTTAGCTTTGTCTGATTCCAGCTTGCATGGGATTGGTCGGCCAGAGGGCGAGGTCATCTTCACACCTACGTTGCCCTGCCCACCAGCGCCCTTTGTGTTAACTGTGAACTCCTGATCCTTTCCAACCTCCACTTCTACAAGAAAGATTACAACAAATTAATATAAAATATGCAATTATTGCACTAAACAGGTCTATAGATGTGTGATGTGTTTATAACTTACTGGTATCTAATCCCTCCACTTTCACCTTTCCAATATCCATAGCTGGTGCCACTGCAATGTGGAAAGGGCTCTTGGGAATAGGATCTCCCCCATGAGTCACAGATATTGCCATGTTGCCCTAAAAAAAAAACACCAGAAGAAGAATGAATATTTATTAATGCGTGGCATTACTGTGAATAATCCCTTTCTAATGTAACTGGACTTCAAGCAGAGGTCCACTGTACCTGTTGAAGAGCCGTGTACTTGACAGTGTAGGAGTAATCGTGATTATCAATGATCTCAAAGTCACGAACTGCCTCCCCTGGGCCTGATGCAGCGAAATGCACCTCAGGCTTGGCCTTGCCAGCTCCCTTCGTGTAGATGTTGAAGTGGGTTGGAGTACCCACCTCCACACCTGAAACACACGTGCATTTTGTCATTGCCAATCAAATCACACCAATAATTTTTATCATGCCTCCAAGATTAAATGTGAATGTAAATGCATTTACATTTAGATGTCAAAGACTCTCACCTGTCTTGTTGAGTCCAGGACCCTCTGCTCTCACCTTTCCAGCATCGTGGGAAGGATCCACTTTCACTTTGAACGGACTGATTGGAATTTCCTGACGATTCACAAGTAATCAAAACAAAAAAATCATTTTATAAATGATGTAAATCAACCCATTTGCCTCCATTCAGTTGAAAACTGCATTTTTACCTGATCTGCAAACAGCACCATGATGGTATATCGGCCTGGACCGGGTGGAGTGTACTTGACAGTGAAGGTGTCATTGTCATTCTTGATAATGTCAAAGTCGATGTCAGCCTCGGCAGGCCCAACCACCCCTGGGGCACATTTTATTCCAATGCTGATGTCCCCTAATGGTGAATAACAATGAGCGCAGTTCACGAAGGTTATTCAAAAGTTTGAGTATGTGAATATATTGAAGCAGTCACTCAACTCCTCCAGCTTTATTTATAAAAATATTGTTATCCATTTCAAATAAATTCAGCTTCACAGATTTTCTTATTCTGCTCTTTCCGTGATTTGCATTTTTTTTTTTAACATTCGCATGGCGCAGCGCTGGCTTCTTTAGGGTCGACTAAACTTGGGAGTGTTTTTGTAACCACCCACATCATCTCCTTGTTCAGGCTCACCTTGTCCAGCCTCACTGCAGTCCACAGTGAAGTACGTTGGCTCATTAGCCTTGAGCCCCGTCTTCTCTACTCCAGGCCCATAGACCTTGACTCTGTCTGGATGAGAACCCTCTCCAACCAGCACCTAATGAATTCACAGTGTACTTGAATCAGATGCAATTGATTGAAGTACAACTACTGCAGTCCTCTTATTTTGTCTATATTTGGCGAAGTATCATCATATTAAATTGACTTAATTTCAAGTACGGTATAAAGTAGTTTGTGCGTGTGTGTGTGTGCATCTCCGTGTCTCTTACCCTAAAGGGACTGTTGGGCACATTGACCTCGCCCCAGGTGACGATGATGGTGTGTTTAATGGGCTTGACAGGAGTGTATACACAGTGAAATGTGCCATCTCCCCTGTCAGTGATCTTGATGTTTATGGTGGAGCCTTCAGCATCCTTAGTGGATATAAAATCTTGTCAGGTCTGGTGTGTGCACCCACATGAATATAAATGATGTATTCCCATGCATACAAAATAACAATTCCACAAACTGGTGCAGTCCATACCTGCGCATAGATCTTGAGCTGACCCTTCCCAGCCATCCGGGCATCAATGGTGAATTCGGTTGGTTTGTTCACAATGACACCAGTCGGCTGCAGGCCTGGACCATAGGCCTTCACCTTGAAATATATTATTTGGAATACCGTTGAAACAGAAGCTCGTGGCAACCTATTTTGTACTTTTCCAGTCAGTCAGTTAGCCAGAATTACCTTTTCAGGGAAAACATCATTGGCTGCGGGCAGAATGTGAGCCATGAAGGGACTGTCCTTGATGTCTTCATCGTCACAAATTACATGAACAGCGTAGTCACCGGGCTCAGTGGGCCAATAGCGGACATCGCAGGAGCCATCACCCTTATCGTCACACTCAATTTTAGCTTGTGATGGGCCTTCGATCGAGAACCCTGAGAAAAATTAAGAATTCGCACATATAAAGTTCGGATATGAAAGCATGGAAGAATAATCTTACTTTTCTTTCACAAGAGAGTGCATAACCTGCACACATCTTACCCAGAGTTCCAACTTCAGTGCCAATGGCCTCTACCACAAAGTCAGCAGATTTTCCCACCATGCCAGTCTTCAGACCTGGACCCCAGGCCCTCACCTTCTGAAAACCTGCCTCCGCACCCACCTGCACTTCAAAAGGGCTGCGGCACACAATAAATGGGAAGAATACACAATATTACCTGGCATAAATGTGACTGTGCATTGTTAATGAATAGCTGAAGGCAACAATAGGACCCTACCTGCGTGGGATGGGCTGGCCTCCCCAGGTGATGCTGACTGTGTATTTACCAGGCTTAAGGGGGTAATATTCACACTCGTACACACCGTTCCCTGCATCTCGCACTTTCACTTGCTCCTCTGCTCCAGCTGAGGAGGAATAATAATATCAGTATGGATTCTTATCAGCTCAGACACATATAGTGCTGTATTATATGCATATGTGAATGCAGACAAAGAACCCAAACAAAGGAAATGATTCTAAAAATGTATGAGGAGGAGTGAGGAGTGATGCAGAGAAGAGAGCTGTCTGACTCACTTGGTCCTTTGACTGAGACGTTCAGTGTGCCGCTGCCAGCTCCCTTGGTGAAAACTTTGAAGTCTGCAACCTCCTTTACTCTCACACCTGTAGGCTGAAGCCCTCTGCCAGTGGCTCTGCAAGCATTTGGGTTTATGGCTGAAAGGAATAACAACAAGTGTGAGAAAAATTTTAAGTAGCACAAAACGCAGAGAGTAGCCAACAGCTGACAGCAGCAATGTTAGTAGCAAATTCCAATTGAAGTGGGATTCCATAAATGTGGACAGACAGAACCTGCAAATGAAATGATGCTTTTTGCAGCACAAATTTCACAAAGTGCAGACTGCTGCATAGGATAATGACACATTATAGGGCATCGACAAGCATCCTGCAACATTTCAGTCGGTCACTCTGAAATGTTGAGGGCAGGAATATTGGCAGAGGCAAATTTAGACGTGATAACAACAAACATGTCAACAGCACAAGCAGAGATATTTAACAGAGAAGGACACAGAAATGCAGGAAGTGACTGAATTTCTAATTGGGAAAACTGTAAACTATGTGTACAACACTGCATCTTGTCTCTCTCTCTGAACATGACTAAACCACCAAGCTTCAGGACACAAGACGCTAGAGCAGGCGACCAAGCATGGCATAAAGCCACGGCACCAAAAACTCAGAGAAAGCACAGTTGGCATCTGCAGGGCCTGGCATACGGGATTGCAGTGGGTCGATCTGGCTAGGCAAGGGAAACAAGCTCCTCCTATAAGACAATACTAACTTGGACGGCCAGGTTTTGGGGGAGGAGCCCCCATCCCACCCTTCGCTCCAGGAGGGGTGCGCACTGACTGAGGAGCTATCGACAGTGGTGCTCCCTTGGGAGGAGCAACAGTCGGAGCTAGAAATGACAGATAGGAAGGATTATGGTCTTTACAGGGCGGCTGTTTCCAGGAAAAATAAAGTTGAGTGTAGATTGTGATGGATTGATCACCCCGACACTTACAGCCCAGTAAGAAATCAGATTTGTCTGACACTAATTTACAACACAGACAGATGGCTCACCCTCTGCGATGTTGACAGTAAAAGGGCTCTTGGGAATCTCCTGGCCTGCAAAGAGTACATGAATCTTGTGAGGCCCTTCCAGAACGGGACGATACGTGCAACGGAAAACGCTGTCTCCCTTGTTTTCCAGGATGAGCTCCACCGTGTCCTTTTTGCCTTGAGGATCGACGATGACCACGCTGACATCACCATTACCGGCACCTAAATGTGCCAGAAAATCATTGAGGCGAACTCGGAGCAAATTTTGTTTTCTGTATGTCTTGATGTCAGTAAGTGGTGGATGTCTTTTTCATACTTACCAGCTGTGTAGATGTCAAAGTATGTGGGTTTGTTGGCCACATTGCCTGTAAGCTCCAGACCTGGTCCCCTGGCCTGGACTTTGCTTGGGTCCCCCATATCTTTTGCCACGTTCACTGTGTATGGGCTCTTGTCAATGTCCTGACCTGCAAACAACACTATCACCTAATTGAAGGTGACAAATTAAATACACATTTAATACAGTGGTCAGGTCGTGCTGCAGTGACTGATGTGCATAGGTAACACGCATAATAAATATTGGTTCTCACCCTGTGGACTCCCTCAACTTTAGGAACATAGGTGACAGTGTAGGTTCTTTTTTTGTCATTGTTAGGTTTTACTTTAGCCTGAAGACAAAAAAAAAGGGAAAAGTAAGAGACATTTAGTCAAAGATAAGATGCTGCACTTTGCAAATCTTTTGTCTGTTGCAATGGTCGCAATGTCATATTTATAGACTGTGTATAAAAGGTGGCCATATCTTCCATGTCTGAAAAGGGAAGCCAGTGCAGGACTGCCTTCAACCAGCACTCCTTCTAATGACTGCTCTGTTTGCAATGTGACAATATGAGTGATGTTACTGTGGCTACGGTCTATGATCAGATTAGGCGACTACAGAGTTACAAAATCTTGCCTTTTCACAACTGAGAGACATGACAGACTTGACACTTCTCTCTGATTAATCATGTTGCAAGTATGTAAAGTCACAGGAATAAAGTGCTTGCTAGTGATTTCCTGAGTGTTCGTGCATATGTGTATAATACTGGCTGTCTTGTGTTACTCCATTTAACAGTTTCCCCTAGCTACACCAGGAACTTTGGTCCTATTTGCTTTGCCATGTTTACAGTTGTAAACAGCCAAGTGGTAAAAATAAATAAAAAACTCTCAATGGTTAGCAGAGCGCTTGTCTTATTACTGGCACAGCTCACAGAAGTGGCAGAACTGTCGCAGAAGACTAAAATATTCCCCATGCAAGTTTTTCTACTGGGATGTAGCTTTTGTTTTTGTCCACTATGATGAGATGTGACAATTGTCATGCACAACACCCGGTTTTATGTTCAAAACCAATGGCCCAGCGTCACCTGGATCAGGTCATTGTTAGGCTGACATAATGCAGTGTGAACCAAGCATTAGCTTCCAGGATGTACTGTATGATAATATCCCTCGACTATCGTGTATGACTTGCCTCCTCTTTGTGCCCCTCTGGATCCTCCACATAGACCAGGACTTCACCGCTCCCAGCTTCCAGAGTTTCCACAGTGAACACAGCTGGTTGTAGTACTTTGTTGCCATGAGGCTCAATACCTGTAATATAAATGTGGAGACATGGGCTGTGTTTTTTTACGCTCCCCCGCATTACTATTATCCAATTAATATACAGCATTGAGTTTGCATTCCTGTGCAAGGAAGACAAATGCAGTGACAGTACAGAGAAGAAATTGTCTTACGCAATTAGATAGAATATGATTTTCTTCCAAAAAAAGCTTAGGGCAATACAACATCCGTAGAAATATGCAACAAAGTGATGCACAACCAAAAAAGTATTAAAAGGTTTCCCCGAGGGAAGACGCTTGTATTATTGCTAAATTAGCTATGCAGTAACAGCACCTAGCATCACTGTTTTGATATTCAAGACTGAGGAGGTGAACATTCATTATTCATTCCATAGTGCTTGTATGAACTGTTGTGAGCTGTGCAGGAATTCATGTTGGGATACCCACCTGGTCCGTAAGCTTTGACCTTGTTTGGGAAAAGCTGTCTGGGCTTGAGAGGAGCCCCGGGCTTCAGTTTTGCCTTGGGGAACTGAGACAGGTAGGTCATCACTGAGTGCTCATCCACATCTGGGTCGACAATTTCCTCAGGGGCAATCACCTGCAGCGCAGAAATTCAGCCGGCATTAAAGCGGTTAATCACACAAACTGGCTGACCTTTTCTGTGGGAAAATTTGGGTGTTCATTGAAAAACTGTTTTCAATTATGGAGGATAGAGTTTAGCTTTTAAGCAACAACCGTGATGACAGCTGTGACCATAAAAAGACAGCGCAGCTTTATTTATGCTTTAATTAACTATGCTGTCTTTTGCAACAAGGGTTTGGGTTACTCTTTCTACAAATTTGCCTTATTAAGCATAGTGCAGCAGGATTTAACAAGGATTAAAACTTATTTATTCCCTCCACCCCTGACTCCTCTCCCCCTTCTAGCACTTGTTTGCCTGTCTATCACACACTGGCACAAAGCCCTGCACCACACTGGTTATATTTAACCTCAGGACAGCAGGGTTAAGGATTGTTGCCCTCAATAAGCCAGCAAGGGGAGGATTTATTCTGAGCCAGACCTCTCCCACATCTCCTTAACAACACCACAATGGAATCCAGCCCCCAGCCCTGCAGCACCATGACATACAGCCCCTGGCTATCTCACCAATGCTAAGCCTCATGGAGAGTAACTAACCCTGTGTCTGAGACAAACAAGTAAACAACGTGCATGGTGCACATTTCAATACGGAGACTCGGTCTTACAGACGGGGCTGAAAATATCACACACTTCACATTGTTATTCTGATGAACGCAGGCATATTTACACCTCTGTTTCAGAGGCTGGCTCGGAAGGTGTTAAGAAATCTCACACCTCCACAAATTCACAAAATGATACTCCTACACACTCACTTACTAAGAGCTACAATAAACTAAATGGAAATATTAGAACTGAGCTGGGTAATAAATATTTCATGGCAACCTCCAGCATAATCTCTCTGGAAAAATGCTGGTCTCTTTATAGTACTGTTTTTTTTTGTTGTTGTTGTTTGTTTTTTCCACTTCAGTGTTGCCTTACATGTGTATGCAGTGAGATGCGTTTGCATTTGCAAATTAGGCTTCGGTTTAATCTGCCTGTAGTTGATTTGTTCTCTCTGAACGCATATCCCACGAGTGTAACTAAATTGCCCATCAGAAAACAGAAGAAACACTCTTGCTTTTCATGTTGCATTGTTTTACGAGATCAGCCCCACCCAGCCGAGCTAGAGTCCACTAAGAGGCAGTTTGTTGCTGATGTCTATCCTGCATCTTACCTGAGGCACACCCAACCAATCGTCGGCCTGTTGCATGGCTTCTCTGGCATTCTGCACAGGCTTGTTTGGGTCCCAGTCTGCCCAATCCGGACACAAACCTAACAGGACGCAAAAGGGCAATTAGCTCTGGAATGACTAAAGTAGGTGGTGTTAAACTGCAGTTGCTATAACAGGGCCGTTTGGGTTGTCACTACTATCTATCCAACACCTCTAACTACAAGAGTGACTGACCTTACCCACACTTTTGCCCTACAAGCTCTCTGGACAGCTCAAAAGAAACAGCTTCCACAGACGCGGCGACATTTTCACTGTGGCTGAAGCTAGTCTCCTCTGTGCCGCTAATGCCTAAATTGGATTAGTGTTGGCAATGGAGTGGCCACTCACTCAAAAGACCCATGCAGGCGCACCACAGAATACCATTATCCAATTAGTATAGACAAAGAACTATTGTATTAACATATGTCTGCAAGGAAGTTTTTTTGTACATGCCGCAAAATAAACCTTTGTAAAAAATGTCATTTGGGAGATACCAGGGTGGGCCTGCCACCACGTTACGGTCGAGGCTTTTAAGTCGCTTTAAAGGAGAAAAATACATTTATGCTTTAGTTGTATGAAAACTGGACAGTCATCAAATATAACAGAAACTGTCGCTTTCTGCATGTTAAACAGGATGCTGGTTTGTTCATGGTCTGGCTAATAAACCTGTTTATATATTTGAATATGAAATTAAAGCGGAGCCTCTGTGTTTTTGTGTTCCAGAACAGAGCTAGTCTCATCATCTACCCTGCTGTATTTAGCTGACAGAACCTTGTATGGTCAGTGTTGCAGCACAGTGTTTGAAAGATGCGTCTCCCCAGATCGATGGCTCATGTAAACACAGTTAAACATGGTGTTGTACACTCCTCTTGCTACTCCTCCACCTTTCGCTCTGTGAAGCACAGTTGGGAGAGGACTCTCTGGTGTTCATTGCTGGACACAGAAGCCTTAACTGGCAGAGATTCATATTGCGGCCTTGTGGTCCTTGGATCTGTGGCTTAGGCACCTCCCTGTAACAGATTATTCTGCATTTTGATGCAGGGCCAAGCATCCCCCTTGACAGAAGAGGAGGAATGGTGCCCAAATTTGGGGGTGTTGTGTAGCAGCAAGGCTATAAACACTAAAGCTGGGCCTGGGCCTCAGGGCCTGATACAGTGAGTTTGAAGGCTTCAGTCACTGTGGGACAGCTGGCAGGGACATCCTCCGGTCATCAGCAACCTCTCTAGCAACCCACTGACACTACCTGCTCTCCAGAGACAGATTACGCTGGCTGACGTCTGAATCTGAGTAAGACGTACCGAGTCCCGATTTCTAAATGAGGAGACAGAGTCTCCTGAGAAAGCGATACTGTTTCGAATAAGCGCATGCCTGACCGCAAACTCAACTAAGAAAAATTGCCATGCGCAACGAGCCTGTCAACAGGCACTGTGCAGATTCTGACTCAGCGCTCACACAAGCTGACCTCTAGAGTCAGCTGATGCCACTACAGACTTCTTACCAGGTGCACAGTTGTCAACCAGAGCTCCCAGGGCTTTACCATCCCGCCAGTCACGGTTGAAATTGTTGATGGGCAGCTGAGGCACCTTGTTTTGTATCCAGCCCAACAAGCGCTGTTTGGGGGTCAGCTTTTTTGCCTCCTCGTCATCCTCGTCATCCCACATGGGCATGGAGATGGAGTAGTGGAGGATGAGAGTCCAGATAAGACCCAGGATCAGCTTTAGATTCCCATCCACAATGGCTTTGCTATCTGTAGTTGGACAATAGAGACAACAGAGTTCATAAGGATTTAGAACTTACAAAAAGGAACACAATGAACTTTCGATGTCTGTTTTCATGATTACAGTAACTGCTTACGGGCCACTCTGATAAGGTTTGTAAAGTCCAGTAGTAGGTTTTAGGACACTGAGATGTAAGCATAAGTGTAATCTATCAAATGGTCCTCCCCTGTCATTCTGCAGAGTTGACCAGGCTATTCTGGGTAAAAATATAAACAATGATGACTGACTGCTGAGGAGACAAGAATCTAATGCTCTTCACAGCCCCCCCCACCCCCACCACCCCCCCAGTCCCTTTCTCTCAGACAGCTGTCTGGCTGAGGACCTCTGACAATCTGTCATCCAGTCACAATGGTAGTCTGAAGATAGTGACAGCTGAGGATATGTGGAAACAGATCCCTCTCTGCATAAATACCACTTGGATTTCAATTACCTCCTAAACTTGTTGCGTGAGGGTGCGATAAATCAAATAGATGGAGATTAGATTCATTGACAGTTAGCATGCAGCTCATTTCCTGAGGTTCTTGATGGAAAAGTTTGTCAAATAACCCCGATAACATCCACTCTAATTTAGAACTTCAGCCGTTAAAGCCAAATAACCTCTGACGAGTGGTAGACTTTAATGTGTAATCAACTAATCTTATTTGATACGCCCCACTTAATTCACTAAGGCTTTAATAACGAAGGGCCTTTCATGCCAGTTGTTTATCACAAGAGCGTTTTATTGAGACTCTAACTTTTCATAGATCTGCAGCCCCTGTCAGAAGGCAGCGTTTGATGTGTCACAGTTTGACTGGCACAGGCA
Source organism: Cichlasoma orientale (assembly GCA_034780415.1). Taxonomy (NCBI): domain Eukaryota; kingdom Metazoa; phylum Chordata; class Actinopteri; order Cichliformes; family Cichlidae; genus Cichlasoma; species Cichlasoma orientale. The sequence continues at coordinate 22,977 of JAVDPK010001932.1, forward strand.
GGTGGCACAATGTGGCACAGTGTGGTTTTGATCCCGCTGCGTCCGGCTCTAAGGGCAACAGCGTGGTCAAAGAGACAGCAATCAAATGGTATCTAGTTACACATGGTGACACATGTGCGACTAAGCCGGGGGTGATTTTTTTGTCATATATTTTTTTGTGTCTCTGGGTCACTGTAATGAGGCTGAGACGTTATCTCAAGACGGCTGCAATAACCCACTAGCGCTGCATGCGGGGAGAGGGTGCTAGGAAGTAAAATACCAGGACTTCTATTATCACACCCTGTTTCTGTCAGAGCAGTCTGGCCTAAAGTGTGTCTGTACAGCTGCCACAACTGTGCCAAACACACCACCATATTAAGCCCTAGACACAATATCCAGGACATGCACTCTGCCACACTTTGAGGAAATGCCTGTGATTGCAGCCTATTCACTCCTGTGATGAACAGGACCCCTGAGATTTGAGAGATGAGTGTTTTCCCCCAGTATCATCATACAGACACACACACACACACACACACACACACAGTGCTTGCCCATTTGGACACATAGCCAAAGCCTCAGCGATGCCAGGAATTTCACTCAAGTGTGTGGCAAGGTTCATTAGACACCAAAGCACAAAAATGTAATAAATACTCTCATTTATAAAATGTGGGGGTTGTCTAGAGTTGTACAGTTGAGTCATATTTCATCTTTTCATATAAACCCACCATCCCCCCCCCCCCCATTTATTAAATATCTTTAAGAGGTGGCGCTTTATTCACTCTGCTGGAGCAAAGTCCTTCTATTATGACCCTGTCGAGGTGACAAAAAAATATCCACAAATCCACAACAATTTATTGTACCTTTAACTTTCTATACCACTGTCTGATCCTCAAATCCCACCAGAGTTAATCCTCCCCTCACAGAAGTTGCTGATGGCTCTGGACAGGAATTGGCTATCAGTGGAGAGCCCCAGTGAGTTCTTTCTGACCCCTGACCAGGCAACTGTGCGTCCATGTCTGTGTGTTTTCGGGAATGTGTGTAGCTGCTGTCCACATGTATAAAGTGTGTCATTCTCATTAGCACAGTCCTACTGAATTTCCAGCCCATAATTTACCACACTGCTGCAGTGTGAGTAAGCAAAAGCAATACTGTGGAGGCTCTAGGTTTTGGCCCTGGCACACATTAATGACCTCAGTGGTAACTCCACAATAATTTTCCAGTGAGCTGTTGACCTCGACTCAACACTGCTTTTCAGGGGCCCGTGAAAGCCATGTCTTTGCTCTATGACACCTGAGCTGATAACATATCAAAAGAGACTGCTAATATAGTCCATCTGCATATTTTAGGGTCTAGGCAACAATAAATGTATCTTTTTCGTGGCGTGTTAAGGTTTTAGGATAGAATTTTTCAAGTTTTTTCAACTTTCCAAACAACCATTAAAGCCCAAAAGTGGCTTACCTATTGAGACCAGTTTGATATGCTCTCTGTCCAGGAACTCTAGCGCCACCGAAACATTTTCCAGTTTCATCTGACGGAAGTTGGGTCTGTTGTGGTGCTTTCTGTACATTTTCTTCTGGCTCAAAACTTCCAAGAGCGAAATGAGCTTCAGCCCATCAGTAAAATCCTTCTGCAGGTCGGTGACGGTCTTGTTAACGCACTTGAGGTGCTCGTTGCACCACCTGGTGAAGGTGTTCTGCTGGATCTTCTTCCACGGCGCATCCTCGGCCAAGTCCTTCTCCGTGGCTGGCATCTCGTCGTCCTCCTCTTCCCCAAAGTCAGTGGCCTGGTAGTACTGTGGAGGCAGCTGGTCGTCGCCGTAGTTGGTGCTCATCATGACAGCTTTTTCCTTGTCCGCTTTTATACCTCGGTGACACTTGTGTGTTGAATTGTGCGCTCAGCAGCCCAAAAAACTTTAGCGGGTCGATGGCAAGCGCGCTCTCGCGGAGGAAAGTTCAAACTTGGATGAGTTTTTTAAAAGCAGCTTAGAGATTTTTCGGATGTACTTGCGAAGAAGTCACTTTTGTCAGTGATGGATTAAATGATCCGAATTACAATGTGCAAGGCAGCTGGTCGTCTTGTTTTTTTGTTTCTTTTTTAATTGGCACCCTCCTGATAAGTCGTCCCTTTTAATATGGCCCCGGGGAAGAATGTCGCTTTTTCAAGTTTCGTGGCAGGTGAGCTGGAACAGCACTGTCAGAGTTCACTCTGTTTAATTTGAAAGTCGAACGAGGAGAGAGATGGGTTTATAAAGGACCCCTAGGCCACGTCACTCAGCGTCTGTGATCATAGTCTATTTGCTAATCCATGCGGATAACGGGAGTCGGTTTACGGGGAAGATGGGGCAGTGATTGGTCAGACATGAGGCAGCGCAACAGTTGTGGCATGCTACTTATTTTTAGGCGCTCCTATTTGGGCGGCTGGGGGCTGGGACTTACCGATTGTTGTGAATGTGTTATGCAGCTCGGGTCCAAGTGGCTGAACAAGTGAACTAAGAAAAGAAAATGAAACGTGTATTGAGTCTCTCTGTCCACCGGTTACGATTTTACATGTTCTGACTATTAAAAAAGAAGAAAAAGAAGAAGAAGAAGAAGAAGGACTTCACTCATTGTGGCCTGGAGTGAAGCATTTTGAAGGATGAGGTCACAGTGGTGAAGATGAAGGTGCTGCATTACGTGGGCCTGACAGTTATCTGCTACCACTGAGTGAAATGCATCTCTACGCAGACAAGAAAAGCTCAGTACAAGATCAGGGAAGGCCGTGAGATGATGTTTTACACCGAAGAAAGCGATTTTCTTTTGGGATTTTGAAAAGGCCACAAAATGATTCAAGCTTGTGCACCGTCGAGCTCATGTCACCTACAAGAGCTGATTTATTTCCTCTCGGCTTACAAAATTCGAATTTTAAAAGCCAAGCTTGCGCATTTTAAAGTGCCTTTATGTTAGGTTAGGGCTGCCCAGGCTGCGTGAGTAGAGTGTCATCTCCAGCTTTGATCAGTGACAACATGATCTCAGCATCTGATGAACAGCCCGTGTGTGGAAATACACGGGGATAGGCTCACTAAAAAATTGATTATCTGTATCCAGAATGACTAAGTCAGAATAAACACCGTGTTTGCAGCAGCTTCGAGGATTGTCGTGGTGTTGTGACTCAGCACTGACATGGCAGTGACACCAGATGCCAGCACCAGCCTTGATGAAGTAGTGGGAGGTAAGAATAACCATGACACATGCAGATGGCATTCACAAGATACTCAGTGTGCACACAGCAGGGGTACCCATGGTGATCTCCCACCTGCTAGTAAGACACCTTTTTAACACTGCTGTTCCATTCACTGGTGACCTATTCCACACTTAATATAAATGACACATGCTGTGAAGTTACTGTGGTAAATTTAAAATTTCCTGCATCTGAAGTCCAGAGTCAAGACCTCTCAGCTCTGACCATGAAGCGTGTCAAAGTTTTTTTTTTTTCCTGGACAGAGGATTTGCCCCTTCCTGATGGAAACAAGGTGTCCCTGGGACACTAGAGCATTACTCCGCGCTGCTCTTCTAATAAATCTACGGGGGACCAGTGCAGGAGAATCTTAGGTTCATTTGAGGCTTGTTCCAGAATATTCTCCAGTAAAAGTGGTCCATGTGTTTTTTCTCTTGTGACACTGTTGTGTCACTGAGTATGGGGCAGGCACAGTGAACTGATTCTTCATCTATCATTTCTCCATAGAAATATTTAGCAAAAAAAATTTTATTTATAAAAATCATATTTAGACTGAATTTTATAAAACACTGAATTGCGCTGGCATCTAACTCAGTTTGCAATCTCATGAGAACATTGAGAAGATTTTATTTTGAAAGATAGAGTATTCTTTTCTAATAAAAACAGTAAGATTACATTTTACTGACTGAAAACAATGCAGATATTCAAACTGTACCATAATGATTTGAATTTGTTAGCATAAAATGTCCTGTTGTTCAATTCCAACTTCCATCCTTAATAGGGAGTATAAAGTATGTGTGAATAACTAAACTCAAGCAAAAACCATAACAGAGCGAGATCTGTTGACCTGGACACCGTTGAGCTGGCATTATGTCTCCCCAGATTGCCCATGGCTGCTATCACAGTCAGCGGTCCACCTTTTTTAATTAGCTTTTCCCAGTTAGTCTGTCAGGTGAATATATTAAATATTTAATAAGGGATTTGGGGTTGAATTTGCAGGACAGATAGGCCTGAGGCCAAAGGCCAGCTGATTAGATTTTGCTGGATCTGACACTTTTTATTTCTTTAGCCCTAATGCTGAGACAGAGTAAAATAGAAACCTGGTTCAAAATCCAAGGGAAAATTTTACAAACTTGGAAAAGTAATTTAACGTGAACCAAAAGTGAAAGACGTCTGTGCAGTGAGCTTTCTATAGAGCTGCACATCTAGGCTAGTTTTAGATAATTAGATGCACTCAGTAAACCGCGAGCTGTGGCAGTTGAGTCATGAGTGTAACCCCTGTGCCATCTGTAAAGATGCCATCTCTGTGAGCTTATGTCACGCCTTTGCAAGGAAGGTTATTAATATCCATACAACCCATGTAATGCGACGCCACCAAAGAGACTGCTCTTACTCAGGTTGACTTATGTTTTCATGAATGGGATTCCATAAGACCTTTAAACCTTGTGACTGATGGCTGGTGAGACCACCATCCAGGAAAAAAATAAAGCTCTCAGACATCATGTGGGTCAGGTATATTTATTTTCTCAAGTCATGTACAGTGCAAAATAGACCTCCGGGTAACAAAATAGCCACAACTATATTGAAAACAATTATGCTAACCAAATGTAAAGCAGTAAGCTGAGAAACACTGCAGTACAGAAGCTTTTGAAACTATGATAAAGTTAATATTCATGAAATAAACTCAGAGTGAATGATACATGTGTCAAAACAGACAATAGTCTATACTATTGCAAGTAATGGGAACTCCATTTCTATTGCAAATTGATCCAACAGACAGTGACAACATTTGCAGTCCAATGGCACATTATTTTCTTAGTCTATGTTAGGCATTGCTCATGAAGGTCCTGTTTAATGACAACGGCTTCAGAAAAAAATATTTTAATACATTTCTGAAACACAACAGGCTTGAAAAACCAGGAGTCATATTGCACTTTCTGGCACCTAAGGTCAACTGCAATCTAAATGCATGCAACGGCTACACCACCTTTAGACGAAGAGGTACTGGAAATGGGAAGCAATGCAATCAACTCTCCTGAATAATGTCACCATAAATAACAAACATTTAGATGGCATATATTTTGGCTATCAAATATACGATGCTCTTTCAAAATAGAATCGACTTTCTACAAAGCTAGTACAAATGGATTCAAGAAATATCTCCCATAGTACTATATGTAACATCTATTTACATGAAATACAAAGAATAAACAGAAACCACATAAACAACATAAATTATATATTGTGCTTCTATGTTTGCTAGCATGCTGTTTTCAGTTCTAAAAGATTTTCACAAAAAAAATAACATATCACTGATGTAAACAGAGTCCTGCCATAGATACATAAGTTTTTCCTAACTGATGCTTAGACTAACTCTTCCTGACACCTTCATATTTACATATTTTGGACCCATAACTGTGTCTATAATGCCTTCGGAAGTAGCTGTGCTCCTTCATTTCACTGCATCAGTGTTGCAATCTGTCAATATCTAGATATCAACTGGTAGTTATCAGAGCTGCAGTTTTTTTGTTTGTTTGTTTTCTCGTAAAGCATGTAGTCAGCAAAGCCGAAGGTCGACATTCTCACATTGTGTACCTTTAACAATCTGCAGTTGCCTTAAAAATCACCAACAAAACACACTGAAGCCAGTTTAACCCGTTAGGGAGAGAAAAGAAAGGTTAATTCCTTCACAAAAAAAGTTAGCGTTGGCTTGAAGTAGCAGAAATCATAACAACATAAGTCCGTCTTCGCAGGATTTGCTCCTAACGTAACAGGACTACAGGAAATCATATTGTAAAGATGATGATGGAGCTGTGGCTGGGATATTTCAAAGTGAGGCGGTGCTGCACTAACCTTCTGGTGTGTTGGTTTATTGATGAATTAGGAGTAAGGTGAAGAGGGGCTGACTCCACCCACCCTTCTTGTGCTTGCGTGCCATGGAGTTTTATAATGAAACTATCTAATATCTCATTTAAGACACCAATAGATGTGTTAGAGTGTGAATTCATGAAGACTTTTGTGACCTCTAATCCAGCTTTATGCCTGTATTGCATTTAGTATTTTGGGAGGGCGGCAACAGATCGTTAACAATTCTTTCTGCTATGTACATTTTGGGGGTTTCAGCGCATTCGTCCAGATCGAACGCTTGTCTTTATGATCAGAGACACCTATTAACGACTGTTAAATAGCAAATAAATAAATAATGGTTAAATAAACTTAAACCCCTTTGATACATACTGTTAAAAACATAATTTGTCACATTGTTAAAGGAGAAAAAAAAATATTCACTGACACAAAAGAGGAACGACACAGCACAAGCATACATTTAGAGGACAGGTCAGTCCTCGTGTGCACTCTCTGCAGGTCAGCTCATTGTCACTGTGGTTTTCAGCCTCAAGTGAGGCTGAGCGCATCATTCTCAGTCTGTGTGTGCGTGTAGTACCGTCTCATTAGAGATCGAATTTTTCCCGCAGGTTTTCTACTACAAACCTTTCACTTCTATCACATTTAGATCATTCCAGTTGACTCTATAGAGACGTGGCAGGAGAGACGAGGGCTGGTCTGAAGCAGACGTCCATCCCGTGCAGTTGTTATCCATCCAATCTAAATCGGACGAGAGCTCTCAATAAGCTAGTCATCGCTAGTAGCACTGCTGTGGCTGCAGAGATAGTCACAATGGAACTCCAACCTACCTCACTCCCCTGAAGGAACATGAAAAGAGCAGTGTCAGAGGTCAGCAGACGCTATCCATCTCCCATAGATGAACCAAGCTAGATGTCTGATAGATTACTTCCACATTTTGGGAAATGTGCACATTTCCTTTCTCTCAGAGATTGAGATAAGAAAATTGTTACTGCTTTAATGTCTGTGCAAACAAGTCAGGCGGTGATTAGTTGGAGAAACACCAAGCCTGTTTTTATCTGATGGCTACAAATACATTCTATTTTTCTCACACCTCCAAAGCTCACTATTTACAGTAAACCACACTCCAAATATAAATCCACTAAAATACCTTTGATGTATTTTTTTCTTTTTAATTCTAGTCTTTATGCTAATCAAAGCTAAATATCTTTTGGCTGTAGCTTCACAGTGAACACAAATAAATGAGAATAGTAACAATCTTCTCATTTAAATCTTAAAATGAAAGTAGTAAATCATATTTCCAAAAAAAAAAAAAAAAGGTGAGCTATCTGTAAATTATTCATTCAGTGGCGTTCAAAGAATTTTTATTTTTCAGTTTTGCCAAACTGCCCACCCGTCCCATGTTCACCTTCCATAAATGGTATGCAGACTGCGGTAGTTAATATTATCTACTGTGCAGTGTGTTTGTTCACTGGAGATTTTCAAAGCCATATTTGGTCTTTCTTCAGTTTAGACACTCCCATAACAGCTAAACACAAAGATTTGTGACAAATGAAGGATTAGTTCATCAAAATAACAGAAAAACATATTTGTCTCTAGTGTTGCTTAGTGATATAGACACACTACATGGACAAAAGTAGTAGGCCACCTACAGAAGCTGCTTGGCCTTGGAAATCCATGACATGAAGCTCCTGGTGCACAGTTTTTGTGTTGATGTTAATGCCAGAGGAGGTTTGGAGCTCAGCAGTTATTGAGTCAGCAGAGAGTTGGTGACTTTTATGCACTATGTGCTACAGCACTCATCATCCCTGCTCTGTAACATTATGTACTTGAAATGATAATCTTAGCATCTTGAGATCTGTCTGTTGCTCAGTATCTCTACTCCTTGCATGTTTCCACCTGTCTCTCTCATTCACACACGTATTCTGCCTTGCTTCACCTGACTTTCAGTCCTCTTGTCTCCGGAGCATACCTCCACCACTCCAAACGCTCTTCCACTTGCTCCCTACTCTCACTACAGATCACAGTGTCATCTGCACACATCATAGTCCATGGAGACTAATGCCTGACCTCATCTGCCAGCCTGTCCATCAGCACTGCAGACAAGGGGAACTGATCCCTGATAATCCCACCCCCACCTTGAACCCATCTCTCACTCTTACTGCATACCTCACGCTGTCTCTCTGTCCTCATACTTCTCTGCCACTTCTGACTTCCTCATGCAGTACAACAGTTCCTCTCATGGCACCCTGTCATATGCTTTCTCTAGATCCACAAAGACCCAGTGCAACTCCTCATGACCTTCTCCATACTTCCCTTCTTCTATACTTCAGCAAAGCAAACACCACATCTTTAGTGCTCTTTCTTGGCATGAAGCCACACTGCTGCTCCCTGATTGACACCTACCTTCAACAACTCTTTTCCATATCTTCATGTTATGGCTCATCAACTTTAACCCTCTGTAGTTACAACAGTTCTGCACATCACCTTGTTCTTGAAAATCAGTACCAATACACGTCTTCTCCATTCCTCAGGAATCCTCTTACTCTCCAAAATTGTGTGAAACAATCTAGTCAAAAACGCCACTGCTCTCTCTCCTAGACATCTCCATACCTCCATAGGTATGTCATCTGGACCAAATGCCTTTGTACTCTTAATCTCCTTCATAGCTGCCCTCACTTCCTCCTTACTAATCCTCTGCACTTCCTGATTCACCAACCTCACTCCATCCATCCTCTGTCTCATTTTCTTCACTCATTAGCTCCTCAAAGTACTCCTTCCATCTTCTCAACACATTCTCTTCACTCGTTAGCACATTTCCATCTCTATCCATCACCACCCTAACCTGCTGCACATCCTTTCCAGTTTGATCTCTCTGACTAGCCAATCGATAGAAGTCCTTTTCTCCTTCCTTAGTGTGTAGCCTCATACAACTTACTATAAGCCTTTTCCTTTGCCTTAGCCACCTCTCTCTTTGCCATATGCCCAGCCTCCCAGTACTCTTGTCTACTTTCTTCATCTCCCTGACTATCCCACTTTTTCTTTACTAACCTCTTCCTTTAAATGCTTTCCTGTACTTCCTCATTTGACCACCGTTTCCTTGTCCTCTTTCCTCTGTCCAGAGTAAAGAGGACAAACAGTGGCAGTTTCCCTCAGCACTACAGCTGTACTTTCCCAGTCATCTGGTAACTCTTCCCTACCACTCAGTGTCTGTCTCAGCTCCTCCCTGAACTCCGTGCAATATTCTTCCTTCTTCAACTTCCATCATTTAATCCTTGCCTCTGCCTTCATTCACTTTCTCTTCTTAATTTCCAAAGCCGCCTTGCAGACTACATCTGATCCTGCATAGGTACATCTCCCTAACACCACCTCGCAGTCTCCTGTCTCTTTCAGATTGCACTTTCTTCATAAGATTTAGTCCGCCTGTGTACACCTTCCTCAACGTTTATGTGTTACCCTATGTTCCTTCTTCTTCTTATGGTATGTGTTCACCACAGCCATTTCCATCCTTTTCGCACCATCTGTAATTCTGCATTTCTCTCCTTAACACCATGCCTACCCAACATGTCCTCATCACCTCTGTTCCCTTCACCTACATGTCCATTAAAGCCTGCTTCAATCACCAGTCTCTCCTGTGGGGACACTCTCTATCACTTCATCCAACTTACTCCCGAATTCCTCATTCTCTTCTGACATCCAAGTTGTGGAGCATGCACACTGACACCATTCAACATCACCCCTTTGATTTCCAGCTTCAAACTCCTGACACTGTCTTCACCTCCACAACCTTATTCACACACTCTTCCTTCAAGATTACCACTACTCCATTTGTCTTCTTATCTATACCACGGTAGAATAGCTTGAATCCACTTCAACTGTTCCTGGTCTTGCTTTGATTTCACCTGGTCTCCTGCACACACAATATATCTACCTCCTTCTTTCCCTTTACCAATCACAGTTCCTACATTTAGAGTCCCTACTCTCACCTCCACACTCCTGCCTTTCCTCCTCTCTCACTGCCACCTAACACGCTTACCCCCTCTCCTCTTCCTTTGTCTTCGGCCTGATTTTGTGCGTGTTACTCAAAGTCCCACTGTGAAATTCAGTGAGCTCTTTAGAGCGGCCCATTCTTTCACAAATGGTTGTAAAGGCAGACTGCATGGCTAGGTACTTGATTTTATACACCTATGGCAATGGGACTGAAAACACCTGAATTCAAAGATTAAGAGGCGTGGCCCAATACATTTGTCCATATAGTATAGCTCAACCACAGCACAGTGGTTTTGGTTCTCGCAGCAGTGAAAAAAATACATTTAAATTGGATCAAAAGCTACATGTCTCCCCAAAAGGCACAGAAGACATGCTCGCATTCTTTGATTTCCATCAGCTGTTTCTTTGATGCCTCAAAAATAACTGGGGCATTTGTCAGCTGTGTGCTTTATTAGGCAAGTACTACTGAGAGCAATTAAAGGCATTTGACAAAATTTCTTAAGTGAAGTGTTCCACTAAACAACAATTTGCTTAAGAAATGTTTTCAATGTAAACTGCTGATGGCTTTTTTCAAGAGTAATTTCTAGAGTAATCAGATATAAAAAAAAAAAAAAAGTCCTCTCAGCTAAAGAATTTAAATCTGAAAACTGAGCAACTAAAAACAGAACTGCAATATTTATATTGCTAGATGCAACTTCAGGGAAATCAGTTTTACGTTTGCTTGCTTTTTATTTGGGTGAACTAATCCATAATATATATTCAAGAACCACCAAGTAGCATTACGCTTCAGACAGATATAAGCTCCTCCCATACCTTGCTCTCTGGGACGCCAGCTCCGACAACCAGCACCAGACCACAGCCACAATTACAATCATTCCTATGAAGGGGATGGAGAGAACAGGGTGCTCAGACGGATGGATGAATCTCTGAGGAGGGAACAAAAACAAACACAAGGACCATGGCAATGAAGGGGATGAATGAATGATGGATTAAGGTAGCCAAATAATAAAACAAACAGATAAGGAGGTGTGACAACGGCACAAATGGGACCACCACTACACAAATCACTCAATTAAAAGTGTGAAATGGTCTATGGCTGTGATATACGGGGGAAGGACTGTGATGAAGTGATTTAATATTTCCTATTAAACAAGCAATGCATAACTTTATGGTGACATAAACATCAACTCAGTGCGAGTATGCGTGAGCAGTCCCGTGTGGCATTTATTGGCTGCATGTGATGTCATGCTGGCAAAAAAAAAAAAAAAAAAAAGGCACACAGCGTGGATGTTGTGACTAGCATATGAAGGTATATTAGTCTCTCTATCCTCATTTTTTAATTTGTTTGTATGTCGTAAGAAATTTGTTGTCATACAGGCTGAGAGGTCATGGACATTCAGAGAACAAGGACAGCATCAGAGACAGGCACGGGTAGACAGTTTGACACAATGTAGCGACATCTCATCGTGGCTGTTGCAGACAAAACACAGAGGTCTAGTTCTGTTCGTACTGGATGATTTCAATCATCCCAGAATGAATCATATTCTGAGGGTTGCTTTCGATTTTTGAATGCGTTGCTATCCGCTCTTTTTAAAACTTGACAATACTCAATTTCAGAGTAGTGTCTGTCTTTGCATGGTAATGCAGGTGAAAGCACAGACTGTTCTACCATCAGTGCATGCAAGTTCCGCAGGAGTTTTGCAATGGAAATTGCAAACTATGCTTTCATTCAGTGGCACCTGAAAGGCAAACTGTCAGCAGAAATACCTAGAGGTCATGAAAAATACATTAAATCAAGTACGGTTGCTTCTTGAGTCAGGAAGTTTGGGCTCATAGTTCAATGTACAAATCACGCTGGATGCTTTGGAGTAGTTATTGTGGAAGAATACTGTAGATTTAAATGTTTAATTGTGTTAAATATCTATTAGATTTCACATACATAACCTTATTAAAGGGAATAAGAATCAGTCTGGCATCAAATAAAAATCCTAAACAATCAAAAAATATATGTTTCCTGCAAATGCTCTTGAATTACTTTTGCTCTATTGAAAAAGCTCTAATTTCTGGTTACTATTAGCTTCAGTATGCATTAGTTCACTGATGCCTTAATGCTTTTTAGAGATTTTGTGTTTTTGTCAAACAACAGTATTTAAGCGCTGCTCTAACAGAGCTGATAGGACACAGACACAGTGGGGGGAAAGTTCCCCGGCCCAAAGCACACAGTAAATACTGATATGGGCTGACAGGCCAGGTCAGCTCATATCAACACATGTATTGCTGCAGTATGGGACACATAAAAAAGTGGGCTCAACAGACACAGGATACAGTGAGGTGCGATATGAGGTTTGTTATGTGTTAGTAGATAGTGTGGCTGCAAACAAAAAACAACTTTATATTTCTTTCATTGTGCAGCTGGAAAATTGTTTTTAGAATAAATTCATACTTTTTTTTAAAACAAAATATGTAAACAAGTTGAGAATGCAATGATAAATATCTACTCAAGGCTTCTAAATACACTATGTTGCCAAAAATATTCACACACCCATCCCAATCATTGAATTCAGGTGTTTCGGTCACTTCCATGACCACACAGTCAACTGTTAGTGGTATTGTAACAAAATGGAAGCGATTGGGAACGACAGCAACTCAGCCACGAAAAACCACAGAGTGGGGTCAGCAGATTCTGAGGTGCACAGAGGTCGCCAACTTTCTGCAGAGTCAATCGCTACAGACCTCCAAAGTTCGTGTGGTCTTCAGATTAGCTCAACAACAGTGCATAGAGAGCTTCATGGAATGTGTTTCCATGGCCGAGCAGCTGCATCCAAACCTTACATCACCAAGTGCAATGCAAAGTGCCGGATGCAGCAGTGTGAAGTGCACTGCCACTTGACTCTAGAGCGGTGGAGACGTGTTCTCTGCAGTGACGAATCACATTTCTCTGTCTGGCAATCCGATGGATGAGTGGGTTTGGCGGTTGCCAGGAGAACGGTACTTGTCTGACCGCATAGTGCCAAGTGTAAAGTTTGGGGGGGTTCAGGAATTGGGTTCGGCCCCTTAGTTCCAGTGAAAGGAACTCATACCAAGACATTTTGGACAATTTCATGCTCACAACTTTGTGGGGACAGTTTGGGGATGGACCCTTCCTGTTCCAACATGACTGTGCACCAGTGCACAAAGCAGGTCCATAAAGACATGGATGAGTGAGTTTGGTGTTAAAGAACTTGACTGGCAAGAGTCCTGACCTCAACCAGATAGAACACCTTTGGGATCAAGTTCATATGTGTGTGAAGGCAGATGAGCGAATACTTTTGGCAGTATAGTGTATATGATCAATAATGACAGACACCTGTACAGCATTTCAATCAGTTTCCCTACTGATACCAACTCTACACCATTGTAACATCCATGTTTGTCCCATGATGGGCTTGATCTCTGGTTCCTCACCTGCGTCCCCCCTGACAGCTTCTCCAGCTCTGCCTTGCAGCGCTGTAGCTCCTCCTCCAGCTCTGCCCTCTCCCTCTGACTGCTGTCATACAGTACCTGCAACTCCTGCAGCTCCATCTTCAGACCATCACACTGGAGGATAAAGAGGCCAAATGCAGTTTTGAAAACCAGGTTTAGTATATTTGATTAAAAAAAATACACATACACACACACCTTCTAATGTGATCTAAATCTGTGCTTGTTTCTAGTCATGATATCACCAGGAAATCAGGGTACTATACCTCTCTCTGAACTTGCGAGGCTTTCTCCTCAGCCTGTTTCAGCTGGTCTCTCAGCGAGAAGATCTCCCCGATTCCTCCGCTCCAGCTCGTCGGTGTCATCGGCTTCCCATCAAATGAGATATTCTTCTGGATGGAAGCATCCACCAAACGACAGTTCTCAGACTGGGCCATGGTCATGTAGCTCTCTGTCATGACCTCATCTGAGCCGGTCTCCATCACCTTTCCCTCTGTGCCCTCCCCTGCGTCCTCCTCTTTCAGTGACAGGTAGACACTAGAGCTGTAAGGTGGAATCGAAAGCCCAAAAAGCAGCTCGAAATTAACTGTTAATTTTCCTAAATGAAGAACCGACATGGTTGCTACCATTTTTTTGTTCCTTATTGTCAAATAAAGCATGTTTTAGTCCATACACAAACTCAATATCAAATGAAGACACTGATTTGTCATCCAATCCGTTCAGTAGGCATACACAGTTCCAGCAAGGGATTATTTTCAATTTGTCAATAAAATGTCCGAAAATATTGGAAAATGCCCATCACATAGAATAATCTCACAATTTCAAAAGAATTATGAATTCTTAATTGCTTATGTGTAATCCCTCATATCATGCTACAACTTTACTAGCGTGCTCAAACAGGTGGTCAGTACTGCGATGAGGGTTAGTGTACCAGAGGGTATCCCCTCCAGCTGATCCAGCACAGCTGATGAGTGAGCGATCATTGACCTCTCACCATGTCCTCTGTCTTTGCAGCAGCTGCAGCCTCTCAGAGAGCCGTCTGTTGTCCTCCTTCAGGGTCTGACACTCCTCCCTCAGCATACGGCACTCTTCCTTTAGCAGGTCTACGTCACCTGTCGCACCAAGAAGGGCACAGATGAGGATATTTAAAAAGGATGCGGATCAGTTACCGTCATCTTTAAATATACTACTTAGCATCTTTATAGTGCGTATAAATCGGAAAAAAAATAGTTCCACATTTCTGAAATTATACTCATTCGCTTTCTTGTCAAGATCGCACGAAAAACTTTAGACCACTCTTCTATCTGCCTGTAGTACATGAAGCGACAGCCAGCAGCTGGTTAGTTTAGCCTGGAATAATGACTGGCAACAGGATGACACGTATATGCCAGCTCTGTCTCAGTGGTATCAAAATCCGGCTGCCAGTTCCTTTAAGGCTTACAAATGTTTTATATACGCAAAAACTGAAGCATAAAAACGATTCCCACAAATAGTGTTTGTGCATTTTGGGTGATGTTCCCCTGCTTCAGCTCCACCCAAGGCTCAGCTGCAGAGTCCAGCAGTGCGTCCCTCCCTGTCATGACTTCATGTCCCTGGTATCCTAAATACACACACAGATCTACACGCATGCAAACGCACATGCACGCCACTCCCCTTACAACTCTCAGCAATCATATTTGCAGTTTGTAATACTTATTGAACCCCGCCAATAACAGATGTTCTTGACTGCAGTACACTAAGATGCTGTGAGGGAACGAGACCATCCATAACCATGTAGTTTTTGTTTTTTTTGGGTTTTAATATCACCCACAAAGACTGATCACAGGCTATTTATGCTGATAGCTAGCTGCATCTTTCCCACAGTGTAAGCAGAGAGTCTTTGTGGGTTTTAATGTGTGTTCTGATAGAGTTTCTCAGACAGTTTGAAGATGAGTTGTACAACCGAGATGTAAAAAAGTATGTAACATATATGAGAAGACTTCTCTGACATCTGTAACTTATCTTCATTTTTTTTTCTGATCTCCTTTCTCCTCATCCCTCACCCTCTCTCCTCTCGGCCTCCCTGCGCTGACTCTTCATGTTGATTTCGGCCCTGAGCGTGGTTATCTCCAGCTCATACTCCTGGGTCTCTTCACTGAGGCACTGCAGCTCAGCCCGCCGGCGACACAGCTCTTCCTGCAGCGAGGCGATGTCATTCTCCCTCTCTGCCGCGGCCTCCTCCGCCGCCTGCTGGAGCAGGAGCACCTCCTCCTGAGCAGCACGCAGCTCCTCCTGGGCCTCGGCCAGCTCGCTCTCCTTCTCCTCCTCCAGGCTGTACATCTCCTCCTGCACAGAGCGCAACTGGGCTGTGGCAGGCGGAGGAGGAGGAGGAGGAGAACGTTAGCTTTTCTTTATGGCAGATGTGTGGGTGAGACTGCAGTGTCAGTATGGGTGTATATGTATGATCTCACCTGAGGCTTTGCAGCAGCGGGCCTGCATGTGTTTGTGTGTGTGGGCGGTGTGTACTTGCATGTGTCTATGTGTGTCTGTGGAGGTACTGTTTGAAAGAAGAGCTGATGTAACTGATGGTAACCAGCATGCTTTTCATTCAGGGTCAGGTCAGGATTATTAGTTTAGTGATTTCAGGAAAGGAGAAGTCTCTCCACGTCTCAACTTTAAAACTACTTTTTCTGATTTTCTTTGTCTGCCTTTATAAACACAAAAAAAACATGAGCGGTGGCACGAAACTGAAGTCCAGCTAACAAATTAGCAGCTTACAGATCAAAATCAGCAGTGACCTTAAGTACTAAAAAATACAAAACTTTAGATTTTTGACACTGGAGGATAAAATGACTGCTATTTCTGAGGGTTTCTGACATATTGTGTCGATACCTTGTAGATTCTGGATCTGTCGTGTGAAGGCCTCAGCCTGATGGGCACTTGCCAGACGCTCATCCTCCAACAGACCTGGAGAGGAGAGACGGGGAGTCGGGAGTGGGTAGCAAGATAAGAGAAAAAAAAGGTGCAGCAGGCCAACAGAAAAAAAGATGACAACTTGATAAGCTGTTCAACCTTGAGGCATGACTGGATGACACAAGCGGCTTTGTATGTCTGCCTCTGTTAAATGCACCGAATAGTACGTGAGTAGACCATCAATATGCGCAGGATTTTTTTTTCCTGCTAGTTAAGTTCCTAATTATCCATTCCATTAAAAGATTCTCTTCTTAACCTAATAGACAGCAGCAGAAAATAACGTTCAGTATTCTGGCTGCTATTTTCACAGCTTTTTGTTTGGTGCTATTTTTGAGTTTCTATTTATTTTTGGTCCCTTATCAGTATGTGTCATGCCAAATGTTTTCTGCCACATACTTCAGGCAGATTCACTGATGGCTCTAAAATAAGAACAACGGGAGCTAGACGAACACAAAGTACATGTTTTTAAATTAAATCATCCATCCATCCATTTCTTATCCTATTCAGGGTTGCAGGGGTGCTGGAGCCTATCCCGGCTACGATAGGCTCCAGCACCCTGGACATGTTGCCAGTCTGTTGCAGAGCACGTGAATAGTTGCCTGCACAGATAGACAGACAACTATTCACGCTCAAATTCACACCTATTGACAAATTAGAATCGCCTATTAACCCTAAGAAACATGTCTTTAGACTGTGGGAGGAAGCTGGAGTACCTGGAGTAAATTAAATCAAATTAAATTATAAAAAAAAAAGCTGTGCTGTGTAAACACTAAACGGAAAGTGAGAATACTTGTAAAACAGTGTTGGAAACAGTTACTTATTTATAAATCAACCATTGACAAACATTACAAATTATATTTAATAAATGGTAATAAATGTGTTTTAGAAAAGATGCCATATTCCTTAATTGCTCGTGTGTCTTCATGCAGTCCCAGAGTGACTCCATGTTATTGAGATCAGAGTCTCAGGGCGGGCTTTACCATCTGTTGCAGGACTCCCTGGTCTTCTTGTGGCTTGTGTACTTAATGGCAGGAGAGCTACCATGGGGGCAGATCAGATGCTTCCTTCATGGTGTTGTGTCCTGCATAAGAATCTAAACACGTAAAGTGCCCATTATGCCCACTGACTTCAGGCTTCAGCTCGGAAGAGGTCTATCTGTCTATCTGCAGCACCCGTCTGGGTGCCTGATCACCAACACCTGCGGTCTGTAATATGAAGCAAGATAAACAGACCCAGGGTATGTTTTCCTTATCTGGCCTACTCTGACATTAGGGTTCCTGCTATGCAGTCACGCAAATGTGGTTATCAACTTGATAAGTCAACCCAGGGATTTCCAATCTAGTTATAAATGTATTCACATAAAAAAAAAAGGTGGCCTTGGCAGGATATGACCAGTCACAAACATGGACAGGTCTACTGGAAGCAGAGTGGAATATTTTACAAAATAAGAGCAAACTATAAAATTAGAAAACTTATCAGGCACGCTAAATGCACAGTTGCTGCAATCAAAGCAGAGGTGTATGAGTGTGTGTGATAGGAAAAGTGCTGTATTACTGTAGCATGTGTATGTGCTGTCACTGATGTAGTGGTCAGCAAGATGGGAGAAGCACGGGACAGGCTAAATAAAATCTATTTAAAGCCAGGGGGAAAGTTGGAAAAAATGTGCACACTAGATCAGTGTTAAGGCACGGGAAGATCCGGCTAAAAATACAGCCGAATTAAAAATAAGTGGCCTATTCTTTTCTGTATGAGCCAGTTTTAACCTTACTATTTCAGCTGCAACCCCGTGTGGTTAAATGGTGTGAGAGTAAATATAAAAACAGAATTCAAACTGGTAAGCAGGCTTACTTGCAAATTGTATATAAAGTCAACAAGTACAAGTTTGAAGATAACATAATAATGTGTTATTGCTCAGCTAGAAAACAATGAAGTGACTTGAACACTGTTTGCAGGCAGGGACAGAGGGCAGGAATAAAGTAACACCTGAGGATCTTTATTTTTAATTGATGACAGATTAAGACTTTAGAAGTACTCTTTAAATAACATTCAATAAAAGTTGCCATGACAGTATACCTTATTAAGAAGTGAACCACCTTTGTAACACCCGGGCTTAAACCTTGCAGTTATTTTACTAAACCCTAAACCTATAGTGCAGGCACGCGGTTATCACTGGAGCTGGATACGTGTTATCTGTCATTTGAGAGGGGTTTTCAGCTTGTTTTGGCATTGTCTCGATTTGAGTTTTTTTATTAAACTGTTGTTGCTCTGTTTATCTTTGCTCATGTCCTGCGTTTGATTCAATTTAATTTAAAACTAAGGACGTTTTGTACTTTTTTCTCCTGTTCTGTGGTTAACCAGGGAGCGTAGCATTGACTTCTTGTTTAGTTAAATAGACTGAGTTTTTATTTTCTAAGACAGTTTGGAGTTTTGTTTCTTATTGTGGTCTTGGTGGCCCTGACATGTATTTGCCTCAAAGGATACTAAATGGAAAAGGCTGCGGTAAGCCATCTTTCAGGCTGAAGCAAGGAGCAAGCCAGTCATTGGCTATAGCTAAAAAGAGACCAGCTGAGTGACCAAGGTCTGATCAGTCTGCACTGGGCCTGACTCAGCTGAGAGAGATTTGTGAAAAAAAGACAGATAACCACTGACTACACAATAAACCCTCCAAAACAGGCCATTGCCCCAGGTCCGCAAGCTCACCAGTGACTTTGACTTTTTAAATGACATTTTTTAACACCCTATGACTGCTGTATTCATCCAACTACATCCTGCTGGTGCGGGGTTAGAAACCTGAAACCCAAACTACAGCATCTGCATGCATCAGCTGCCAACAGACTGAACAACTGACTCTTCCCGAGGGTCTTGACCAATAGTGATTTCTGGTTGTGGTCTAGGACTCTCAGTCTAGAAGCTTCCCGCAGTGCGCGCACAGTTGTCTGAGGAATGGCTCCCCCGCTGCCAGACAAACTGCTGAGCTCACCAACGCCATGTCTCTAAGAATGGCACACCGTTAAATGCACACATTCATAAACACGCACACACACACACACACACACACACACACTGAGCTCGGTGTAACCTCATACCCAAGACCTTACCCACTGCTAGTGTCTCTGAATATTATGCTCATCATTTCTAAGGTATGAGGTGATGCTCTTTTTAATGACTGTGAGCAGCAGACCGTGTCAGTAACCACATATAAACTGTTACACTTCTACACAGCCAACAAAATTTCATGAAGAAAGGTGGAAAGTTAAGCTGTTAAGAGAAGAGAGGGTTTGTTCTGTTGGTGTGTACAGAAATGGGGGGAAAAAAATCGCTGGGCTGCAAAGCACAAATATTTATGTAACTGAATTTATAATCATGACATCTTACAACACAAATGAAGTTTTTGGGGGTGTTTTCACAGACAGGGAGGGCTCCGAATGCTAGAAAGGCCAAAAATGTTAGTAGTTAAATTTTTAAATCAATTTCGGGATCATGTTCTCATATTTTTGTCAACTTTGCTTGTTGGTCTAGATTATTTTCATTAGGTCTTTATTCTATTTATTTCCACTCGCTGCGTATTCTGAAGATATGTGGGAACTGTAATGAACAGAAGCCCAGGGTTATTGCTTTTGTAAAAGCAATTTGTGAGCAGTGGCGGCACGCAATTTGCAGATTGGACAAATGATGGTTAATTGCAAACTGCAGGTGAATTTATGAGCAAAGCTCGTGGTATAGCGTTGGTTTTTCAGAGCTAAACTGCACCAAAATTAAAGGGAGGGGAAAAATGATCTCATGCTGAGAATCTGGTGAAAGGCCCCGCTCAGCATTGCATACCAATTTGTGTTCAAACGTGGCGTGCTTTCAGTTTAGCTTTTGTTACAAATTCCAGTTGTGGATAATTGTTCTTCATCAGCTATATAATTTTTTCCAGCATTTTACTTCCAGTTTGAGTCGGAATGATCATTTTCTGTTTAATTTGCTTTTTGAAGAGAGCTGTAGCCCCACCCCAGTCAGTGACCTTATTATTATATATTATTGTTGTCATCGTATTAGTCTTGATAGACAAAAAATTCAGATAAGGACTATAATGGATGTGTGGATGGATGATGAGGGCCATTTGCATTGATTTTTATAGAGGCTGATTTAATGTGAATGTTAATAATGTTAAATGAATAATTAAAAGGTATTAAATAATGAATACATGCTATAGGGATACAGTCTCAGAGGTATTCACATACAAGGTCGGAGTTCTCACCTTGCAACTCGTGGAAGCTCTCCTGGTGTTTGTTGGAGGTCTCTCTGGCCTCATCCAGCTCCAGCAGCAGCTGCAGCACCTGCGCCCTGAGCTCTTCTAACTCCTCCTCCTCGGTCAGCGGCTCTTGCTCCTTCTTCCTCTTCTCCTCCCCTTCGCCTTCCTCCTCCTTCAGTTTTTTTTCTTCCCCCTCTTCCTCCTGAGATCTCTCCTGGTCCATCTCCTCCTTCTCGTTGTTCTCCTCCAGGACTCCCCGCTCCTTGGCCGTTATCTCGTTGTCCATAGTGGGGCTGCTCTCAGCTTTCAGATCGCAGGGGTCATCTGGTGGAGAGATGGCACAAATATAAGAAGGAAATGGATGGAGCGGGTGGCGTACAGTGAGACTTACAGGTGACAAACCCATCTGTCATCACCTAAGCATTCAGTCATGCTTGGCTGCAGAACAAATTGTCTTTTCTCCCTGAATCAACAGCGCCATCTTGTGATTAAAGTGGCACCGATTTCTTTGCACGTCAGATTCTATTCATCTCATTTAAACATAGCTATTTAAACATGAATATAAATGACAGTCCTCTTTTGTGATTAACTCCAGGATACGATCTTTCTCCTCTAGTGAATCCACTGGCTAAACAAAGAAAATCACACAGGCCTTAAAATGTCTAGTGTGTTAAGTTTTTTTGTGGGTTTTTTTTTGTATTAAATAGATGTTAATTCAACACCATTCATACGCAACATGCTTTTTTTAATTGGATTTTAAAGCATTGTGTGCTCTGGCACAATCTGCACTGCAGATTTAAAGGTTTGACCAGTAGGTGGAGCGAGTTAGCTGACACAATGCGGAAAGAGAGAAGGGGGGGAGCTGGGCCGCTGTGCTGAAGCAATCACTATGACTCACCACCCAGCAATGCACCTCCAAGTCCATAACAACACAGTTACCACTCATAGTAAGAGATGTGACACACACACACACACAACACTTTTATATGATACTGTGTCACATTGCATGCTTTTCCTTGTGCCTCTGAAGATTTTTTAATGAACCCGGGCCAGATCAGAAGCTGTTGTTTGCATTGGACTTAAAAACCAAATGAGAAATTATGCTGTAGACCACTATAAGGGAACTTGATTTTGCATTATAACTCTTTGTCTTGCTGAGAACAGTTTACAAGGGAAGGCATCCCTGGCAGCTTTGCTTGCATTACACACACTGACCCAATATCCTTTCACTCTTATTTCTCAACAGCATGCCCTCCTGGGTCAAGTCCATCTCAGAAATAAATCAATATGTAGTACTGCACATTCATGTTTGAGTGGTCTCCAAGTGCCCAAAAATTGCTGTTTGTACTCAGAAAGCGATGTGAGAATGGGAGAGGGGAATGGTGTTTGCTGAGGGATGGAGAGACGTGATGAGAAACAGGCTGCAGCAGGGGACAGAACAAAGCATTAACTAAAGATCTAGCTAATTAAAAGCGATGCTCACAGGTGTAATCTCGGCTCTGGGGATGCTTCCATTTCTTGTGATAATTATTTCTCTGCTTTGCCCCCCCCCCCCTTGCTAGACGCAACTATGCCCATCACAGCATATTTTATCATATATCTATGACAGCCTTTTTCCTTCCTGTCTCGTAATGATGTTAAATTAAACAATGCAGCCCCTGAGAGGTATGTGAGAGGTTTCATGAGCGCAGGGCTATTCTGCCATTAAACTTTGATGCTGGTGTAATGAGTTAGTCATAAAGAAGAGAGCCGTAGCGGGGACTTAGCCAGAGCTGCTTGTATAGCCGGCGGCAGCTAAAGGCCATCAAGCAACAAAAGACTTCCCGCTGAATATCACTCACATCCAAATCTTTTACAGGATGTTGAGCTCAGGGTGAATAACTCTGAATAAGCTTTGGTTCAAGTGATTTCTGTTGTGTTTTAGTTAGTTAGGATTGCACCAGCCACGCCGCTAGGACTCACAAACTACAGATGATCAGGGAGAAAACGCACCTTCTTTACTCTTATTAGGCATTCATAATTTGTGGGGGGGAGTCCTTTAATACTGGACAGATGAATTAAACTTTGCAAAATTGTGTGCCAATCAAACTCCCTCTCACACAACCCTTCCCATTGTTCCCGCTAAGACTTCTGTTTATCATTTCACTCCTTAAAGAGGCTTAATCGCCTCACCTTGTGAGTGAATGTCAAGCACATTGTGCAGCCAAATCAGCTGCAGTGACACCTGTGCTCACTCCACTGCACACTTGGAGCTGTGCTCGATTTTAGTCACGCTGGGATTGCATTAGACATGGACGCCGCGTGCATACGAGAGCAGGGACGGACAGCGGACTCATCTCAGGAGCGGTGTTACTGCTCCAGGGAAAGGACAGCTTTATCTATGCACAACACATTCTTTCATAATCACATTGCAGCACAGCACGTTGAGTATGTTAGTATAGACATTGTGCCACTTTAGAAATGAGGCAACAGGCAAAGCAAATAGCCTTTGTCAGCATCTCAGAATAGCTGCCTGAGATTTAATTCAAATATTTAATGTGTCGACACAAGCCCTTTGTTTCGCCTCTGATGCGGTGCTCTGTGATGAAGTGAGGAGCGTAATGAAAATTGCACTTTGCAGAATTGAAGAGCAGAGTGAGGATTTTAACAGAGGCATGCAGGGATGAGGGGCATGTTCGCAGAGAAGAACTTGTATCCATCAAGCAGTCTGTGTGATTTTGCATTTAGAGCTAAATATGCAGCCAAATCTGAAACCTTGCAGACTAATTAAGCAGATAGGAATTTACAGAAAATAAAAACATGTATGCAATTTTTGCCTTTTACACACTTTTACAGTCTTTGTCATGATCATACTGCTTTATACAATCAGGCTGCAATATGATGGGAAATGTAGCGCAAATTGTCAAGAGAACTTCTCTATGAATCTAAGCTCTCCCTATTGCTGCTAGTTATATTAACTGACTGCTAGTTAGGTAGTTTTACCGGAGTACAGGCAACACCTGGAGTCCAATCACAGCCACTAAAAGAAACGACAGCTTACTGAAAACCGGAGCTGGAGGAAGCTGTCTGCAGGTGTTGTGTCATGGGTGTGTTGTGACTGAGCAAACAGGTGTGTCTTGTGGTGATAGTGGATTATTTGTGCATGTGCCTTGTGTCTTTTTATTTGCATATGCATATACACTGCTAGTGACCACTTCCCAATGGTTTTGCATGTATGTAAATAAATAGAATATGAGCATGCATCCATGTGTAGTTACAGCCCCGACCTCTGGTGAGCCTATATACACTACATACTGTATTTATGATCATGTATGTCTACAAAGCGTGTGTGTGTGTGTGTGTGTCACGAATCTGTGTGTAGGAGGCCATGCATAATGCACAACACCCCCTCCTACCCCAGCTTTGAAATCAGACCCAGCTCTGATGTAGCTTTTTTTCCCTGCACTGGCACACTTCCTCAGCAAAGCATAATACAGAGAAGGGAGGAGGAGCTGAAATAACAAGTAACCACTGTGTGTGCAAAAGAGAAATGGAGGGGGGAACAATAAGAGCGATAGAAAGAAGGAGAAAGAGTAAGCTATTACCCGAGGACTCTCGTGATGCTCCCTTACTCATTAGGCCAACTGTAATCAAGTGCAACCCCACGCTAAGTTGATCTCCACGGTGGCCTCGGTCAGCACACCAACAACCCAGAGCTTCAACATATAGCGAATCACCATGGTAATAAAGCTGTATTTTTGTCCACTGGTTTGCTTTCCATAGAAACCTTTCTGCCTGCCACTTGCTTTCTCC
The DNA here is from genome assembly GCA_034780415.1 of Cichlasoma orientale. Taxonomy (NCBI): domain Eukaryota; kingdom Metazoa; phylum Chordata; class Actinopteri; order Cichliformes; family Cichlidae; genus Cichlasoma; species Cichlasoma orientale. Next base: position 47,464 of record JAVDPK010001932.1, read on the forward strand.
ACAGAGACGAGTCTGTGTGATCGTATCAGGTGCGCCGTCACGAAGCCCACAAAGTGAGGTCACCATCATATGAGATTTACTCATTTCAAACTGTATGACACTCACCATCTTCAGATGAGCAGCAAGCAACAGAGGTGTAGGTCTCGTGAGGTTAAAGTGAGTTTATCTCTTTCCCTCTCTCTCTCTCTCTCTCTCTCTCTCTGTACTTAGAGGCTGAAAAGTCCTGGGGAGAACGAGGAGCAACAGCAGCGGGAGACAAAAAAAGAAAGTTGAACTGACTTTAATCAGCCGTTCTGTTGTTTAAATGGAAGATTGGTGTTTGCACTTTCAAAGGGAAATAAGAAAAAGTGGGTCAATGGAATAGAAAAGCATTGCAGAATGTGCTAGAATTTGGCCTCATTAGATGAGCTTGCACAAAATCTGTGTCAGTGTGTACACACTGTAGGTGATTTATTCAGGGAATGTGCTTTTGTGGTAGTGCAGCGTGTGCGTAAGCTTGCTGCATAGCTATTCCATTAAGGGATATGAATAGCGTCAGAGAAGAAAGCATGAAAACAAGGGATGCAGTAATAACCCATTTCATCACAAATCGACACCTCCCCCCACCCCACCCCACCTGAAAGCAGTCTCTACTGAAGGTTTTCCATCACTTAAATCTCAGAGAAAAGATGGGATACCACAGCTCACCATGTAGCTGCCAGACTCAAAAAGCATAAACCCAGAGGGTGAGGAAGGGTGCACTAATGATAGGCTGACAATGCCAAGCATTTCTGCGAGGGAAAAGAAAAGTTAAAGGCATGAAAAAAAAAAAGCTGTAGGAAGGAGCTGCACGAGTTCATGAACCTTCTCTATTCACTTGAAAGTTTTAAGAATTTTTCCATTATACAGCCAAGATAGAATAAAAACGTACGGCACACTCGTTTTTGCCAGGGACCTGCAGAGTGCCTTAAAAGCTTTTTTTTTTTTTTTTAAATGAAGCACTTAAGTCTGATGGGAGAGGGAGGATTGGGAAGTGGGATGGAGCAGGGAGACATGTGACACTAAAAAAAAAATAGGGATCAGGGAGGCCTGAGAGCAGAGAAGCATGCAAGATTTGTTTTCATTTGTTGTTTTTCTCAAAGGTCTGCGCAGCTCCCACATCAACAAAGTTTGACTAAGGCAGCTACTTTGCTGTTTATTAGTTCCAGAGAGCTGAGAGAAATCCTGTTTGTGTACCTTTGGGGAGTATCACTGCTGATATGAATTTTTGCAGCATGAGGGCACAACACTGGAACACTGGAGACAAGTTGAGGGAATGGAGGAAAGAACAGGAGAGAAATGCTGTGTGGGCTGATGCGCTGGCAGGTGCAAAGGTTTGTGTGCCTGTGCATGTGTGTGTGTGTGTGTTGGAGGGTGTGTGGGCGCTGAAGAGAGCAAAGGATTCCATCTGAAAGTGGGGGAAGAGATACTGAGTGGGAAAGCAAAGAGAAGGATGGAGAGAGAAACGTTCGGCAGCTCGTGCAAGTGGGAGGAACAATATGGTGGCCAATGGCGGCATCATGCATGGACACCTTGTAAATGTCAAATGTGCCCCTGATGATCTTGTTCAGTGGGAGCGTGTGTACCTGTTGGTACATGTGGTAGTGCAGTGTAGAATTAATCCTCAGAAAAATTGGAAAAACACTGCTGATTTTTACCCAGATTTGTGCCTAGTTAGGGCTGACCTCACCCAGGGCAGAATGAATCCATTTAGATCTCCAAATGTGTGCATTTCAAAATGATATTAGTCAGTACAATCCACTTTTTTATGCTCCAGAAGTCAGGATTAACACTGAATCTCCAGCTTTAAAAGTGTGCCTCAGGTTGTGATGAAAGGGGGAAAAAAAAGTCCCTGGAGTTAAGATAACAGGAACAAGCTTGTTAGGTAAGGAAGAATTTCTCCTGAGACAGCACCCGTGTTATGATGGTCAGCACTCAGGCTTCAGCACAGTAAGTCTAATAAACAAAATTGCTCACAGTACAAGTGGTTTAATAAGTCTACAGTTAACTTTGAGAGAGTATTAAAATAAATAATCCACCCAATTCTTGCTACTTTAAGTTCACTTTTAGGACATTAACAGAGGAAAAGGAAACCTTATTCTGGCAACCTTGTATCTGGTCAAAGAGCTGCTGACCTGTGTGTGTCTGAGCCCCTCCACACCAATAAACATCCTCCTAGCAGTGTCCAACACTGCTAGCTCTGTCTGCACACTCATTTAAAACATGCAGAAAACACACACTTCCTCATTGTGAATCATGGAAAGAAAGAAAAAAAAAACATACCACACATTCGTCCCTGAATAGTTAAACAGTACTAATTCTGCATGAGGCAAAAAATAAAATAAAGATGCTTTGTGTTCAGTGTCATGCAGCAACTTTCTGTGGCATGAAGTCACCAATCAAGCCTGAGGAACACTAAAACCAGCCACTATGCCCAAAGTAAGTCATTCCTCCGCAGACAATTTGTGAGCTACAATTATCCAGACAAATGGATGTAAAAAAAAAAAATGTTTTCAACCTTGAACTGAAACAATATCCAGCACCGTATGACTCCAAATTCAATCAGTTCTCCATCGGGATAACATATGTAACAAATTTAGCAGTGCTAAAAACTAGGCCTGCATTATTTCCTGCCTTTAGATGCCAGCAGTTCCTTACCTGGCAGCGTGTAGGCTCTGTCAAACGTCCACAGACGCCGTATGTTACAGTGATGTCAGTCAGTCAGTCTGCCAGCTCGACTACAGCTCTTTAGAAACACGCTTCCACAATAAACACCTCTTAACACCAGATCAGCCTCCTCCCGTTCCGTCAGCCTTCTCACTTTACATCACTTACTTCTGGAGAGCATGATCTTTCTTTATAAGAGACAAACATCAACCCGCTACCTCTTTCGGCTGACCGCGGTCTATGCAATCTATAGTGCGGGGCTAAAAATAAAGCCACATAACATCCAAACTACACGCAGTCGCAGGTACACACTGACAACACAGCTGCACAGACCTGTAGAGTCCAAAGCCTCCTCTATGAGTGGAGGTAAACGCAGTCCATCCATAGCCCCCCTGTAGCTGCAGCGAAGAGGGAGAGACAGAGGAAGAGTGGGCGAGAGAGGGTCAGAGGGTCCGCACGCCCACCTCAGCTGCACGGAGAGAGGGAGACAAACACACGGAAAGTACTGATCGCGGTGTCAAGTACTCGCACACGCGCGCGTGCAGGCTTCAAATCGCGGAGTCACACACGCACACACAAACAGCCTGTACCTCGGGAGAGTTTGGGAAGATCCGGGGAGCTGAAGGCTGGGCTTTGGAGCGTGGGAGAGATGCCGAGAGGGAAGAAGAGGGGAGGAGCAGAGTGCAGGGAGAGATGCTGTTTTCCAGATGGCAAGCTCCGTCTCCCCTGCACAGCCCTCGCTCTCTCTCTCTCTCTCTCTCTCTCTCTCTCTCTCTCTCTCTCTCTCTTTCACTTGCTCTCTCTCTCTCTCACTTCAAGCTTCACTCTGTTTACTATGTTTGCGCTCCTTTTTCTACTCCATCCTTCTCACCAGTGTCTCCACTTGTGCGCTTTCACCTCACTTTTTGCCTTCGTAATGGATGTAATGACATATAGAACTAATCCTCATTAGGCTGGGAGCAGATCGACGATACAAACACGATGTTTACATAAGTTCAAGTGTGTGTGTGTAAATGGGTAAATGGGACTGGGTTGGTTAATGCTAACATTTGTGGGGTTCTTGGTTTTTCCCTTTAGAAGGCCTAATCATTGGTAAAAGAGAGAGAAGCACAAAATACATCAATCCATTAAATCAAAAAGCAGTTCAGAGAATCACAGAACCCTATGCAAAACCTATTTCCTGCAATAAAGCACTGGCCTGTGCTTTTCTTTGCACACACATTTACACACATGCATATTTTCTCTCTCTCTCTTTCTCAATTACTTGTGCATATTTTGGCCTTGGCCCCAAAGCCAAATGAATTTACCTATAATGAGATCCAGAATCCAGACAGGCTGTTGCAGTGGAGGCTGACAGCTAGCGTTGCAGATTACTGATCACTTCCCCTCCATTGTTCATTTCCTCCTCCCCTCCCCTTGCTGCTGACTCTCTCACTGCTAATGAACAGTGGCTCTTATGCTATAAATATGTGCCATCTGAACCATAACACCACTCGCTCCATTTTCATCACAACTTTCACGCGCATACTTTTTTAGTGCCTCTGTCTGACTTTCACCACCCCCCAGCTTTCTCACACTCACACTCAGCTGCTATCACTTCTGGCAACTTCTGTGCAGTACGTAAGGAGCCAGAAATGTGAGGTGTGGCGTGAAACTCTGAAAATATGTCAGCAGAGAGAGAGAGAGAGAGAGAGGAAAGCAGGGCCAGGCTTTACTGTTCGCTGGTCCAGTAGAGGGATATTCCTATCACAGCACTGTCAGAAACCAGGAAGTGCTTTGCAGACACACACACACATGTACACAGAACTTTGACACATGCTCTCTCATGTGCAACCTGGCGGCATCTGAAAGAGGAAATGTTTTTTAAAAAGAGAAAAAAAAAACTGTAGCGAAACGGAAATAGAAGGAAGCAGAAAGCCTGTGTTTGAGTAGCAGCGTGTGCCTGTTGTTTGTACCTCTGATGAACAGCAAGTGATTTCTAAGGGGCAGACAACAAGAAACAAGGGATAAAAGAAAAGACAGATGTCTGCTTGTAAGCACTTTCTTCACTTCCTTGCAACTCCGCGCAGCTTTCCTCTGGCAGCCTTAATCCTCAGACAAGGAGACTGAGCAGGGAGACATCTTTCAGCTCTTAAGTCATCCCACAGTCTCCTTACCACACACAATAACACCCCCCACACAGACACAGGCACACACACAGGAAGGGAGAGCTGTGGAAAGCACAGGCTGACAACACATGACAGAGTGTTGATAATGAGCTGACAATGTCTGGCTTCAATCCACGAGTGTCACTCTAGTGTGGCAGCAGCAGTCTGGCTGCAAAGCAGAACTGCCAGAGAGGAAATGCAGATACTATCAGACCTTGGTCAAAATGTTTTTAGTAGAAAGTTGAACCAAATCGATGTCATGTACCTGCCTCTACACGGCCCCGTAGACTCAGCTATAAAGCTGCAGTCAGCAGAATGCTAAAGTGCTGCACCGTTGGAGGCTTACAGCCACTTAAATATGTTCTTTGTAGGAAGCGACGGCTATTTTATAATAAATGTCTCTAGACGTGCCAGTTGATCAAGATCTGGTCCCCCTGCAGCAGAAATTGTTAGAGATGAGTTGTTTGTTCTGCAACAGAGAGCAGTCCCAGAGAGTGTGAGGTCACATGAAGGGAATCTGTCCAATCTGCTCAGACTGTGGTCTTTGTCTTGTCCAGATTCAACAAGTCATTGTGCCCACAGCTACAGTGCAGACGTCAGGAATGTAAGCCTATATTTGGCATGAAGCAAATGAACAGATACACAAACACACACACACACAAAAGTCCACAAGTCCTTATTTCTTAGTCTTCCTAATATCTGGTATCACACTAATTATCTTGCGTATTGGTCGTGATTTAAATTTGGATCAATGAATATGAGTGTTGACAAAGGATTCACACAAAAATGTGCATCACTAACATGATTATTTGGAACCGCATCACACATCCAGTGAAATAATGATCGCGACATTAACAGTCTGATGAGTCTATCAGGCACAAATCATAAATTGAAACAAGTATGCACAAATACTCCTCGGTATCTGGGCAAGAAGTACCGATAACTCAATTTAAGTAAACATGTGGGAAAGAAAATAGCACAAATTCAGTTAAAGCCACTCATTTAAATAAAGACCTTTGGAGTTACAGTTTGGGAGTCAAAATGGGTCCAAAGCACATTTTTAAGAGCAGTTAATCATGCAGAATAAATCACAAACCAAAATAAATCTAACACAGACGCGGCCGGCCCGGGAAGAGCTATCACAAGCGGTATGCAGACCTTAAAAGGAACTTCACAGGCACTGAGGGCAAATTAAACCTATTATCAAATAATCACATTTCTCACAGTTCTGTCCCGCAGTTTGTTACAGTTCTCAAAAATGATCATAATGAATAAACGCTGCTCCCGCGGCACTGGTCAGCCAGCAGAAACCTTACCACAACCATTCAGCTGATATGATTCGCTTGTGGATACACCAGAGGGATCAACAGGACGTATAATTATTCTGCAGTGACGATGTATCATTGTCATTGTCTGCAGGCCATGTAATGGAACCTCAGAGCTATAAAAGACAGTGATTCACCCCACGATCGACTTTACACCACTGGGCTGCCAGCCTTTAACTCCGAGCATCACTGTGGCGCTCTACGGTTGCTTAGCAACTAAAGGAAATTGGAGGTGCCTTTGAATTAGGGCATTTTAAGAGGAGATTTATATGAAGACACTGATGATAAATGTCTCCATAAATCTGGAACTTTCTATTTCTATGTATTCATGATTAGAAGTTCTAATTCTGGCCTTGTACGCCGCAGCGTCACAGGGCTGCAGAGCTCATGCTGGCTCTGTTGCGAGATTGTGGCTCGTTTCCAGATGCAGGGTACATTTTCATGTTATAGTGCAAAAGCAGAGGAAGGGAACGTGGTCTGTTTCCATGACACCATAAACAGGAAATGGGAAGGGCCCAGTGCTACCAGAGCAGTCTACGTAAATCAGTGTAGAAGTTACCAGAGAGGTCAGAACTTTCCCATAATTCCAGTCAATGCATGAATGACACCAGAGAATTTCTGAGCAGAAGAACCTTCATGTGCGGTGCCAGGAATGTGGCCCTATTGGGCTGTAGCCCAAAAAATTTAACATTTGTGGGATTTTTTAAAAATATATATATATTCATTTTGTTTTTGATGGTAGGTGTTCTTACTGGGTTTCAACTAAAGTACTTTCAATTAAAGTGCTTTCATGCATGAAATGAGTTTCTAGCTGTGGCCACCTGACAGCAGTTAAGTGCTTAAGTATGCTTCCAACTTTAGGTGCAGTTTGGACCTGGGCGCCATCAAGGGAGTATGTCCTGTCCTAAATCCCTAACAGACCAATCACTATAGGCCTACATTTGCAGAGTGCTGGGTGTATGTGCAGAATAGACTATATTTGTGAGCCCTAAAGTAATATTCTTCTTTTGATTTGAAGCAAATTTATATAATCACTTAAGCCTTCAGCTCTTTTCACTCACATTAATTGAGAGCTATCTCAGTAGTGCCCTCTAGGTGAATTGCAGCCTATTTATTTATGGGATTATTTGGAAGTGAACAGGCTCTACACACGCACCCACGTATTTATAAACACACGTAAACAAAAAAACAGCAATACTTATAGCTAATTCTATCTACGCGCCCACTCTCTCCTTCGTCTTTTCGCAAGAGTCCCTCTCACTCCTCCTCAGTAGAGGAGAAAGCAGGAGGGAAGCTGTGGCAGTCCTTTTGGCGCCCCCCCCCCCAGGTCCCGTCCCCTACAGTCACCATGCCAACCTGTGTGAGGAGGAGGCTAAGCTGCGGGCCCAGAGAGACTTGATGAGGTCCTGTGATAATTAGCACCTCATTATGGAGCTCAGTGAATAGGCCAGCGGGCTCCAAGAGCCACAAGGGACCGAACAATGGAAAAAACACAAGACGGGAGCTCACATCAAAGGGAAGCGCCCACTTTTTAGGCCCCATAATAAAAAGAGGAAGAGAGATTGGGGTGGAAAATATTGCTCTCCATTCATACCTACAAATATAGCTCATAATCCCTGTTTTTAAGCTTCTGTGTGTGGGTGGCTGGGTGTATGTGTGTGTGTGTTAGGATCTCTGCGTCACTCCAATTTGAGTATTTTCCCCCTCCAGAGGCCTTAGTTGCTCCTCAAATGCATGAAGCACAGTTAGTCCTCCCACTCACACACACACACACAGACGCACACACACGCACACAGCGACAGACACGGTCACATATACATGCAACTCACCATTTCAGTCTTCAACTTAAGCTTTCATAAAGTATGAGAACACTATGTGAGAGCCAGAGAGACCCCAGTTAAGCAATGTGTCCATCATCACCCTTCCTGTTCCTGTATCTCACCATGTGTCTGTACCTCTGTTTGGCAGGCAGGCACTAATCACACAGATTTCACCATGCACACGCTGTGCCAGGTGAACCATATTGCAGTGCATCTGAGTTTAGCCGTGCATTGGGATTCATTCTGGGTGCATTGTATCAACCACTGAACACTCATTAAATAGTAACACACTGTTACTGTTCATTTCATTAACTTCAACTTAAAAGTATTAAACAGTAGTCTTGGCATAATTGCAAAAGTCGGGCCAGTAAGTCAGCACTTAATCTGTTCCTCCCTCTTATCTGTGCAACGTTTCCTGTACCACAGGCTGCCACACAATCCCAAAGCAGAATATTTTCACACCTATGATTAACAGTTGGAAAGCTGTTCTTTTCATCAAATGCCTCCCCCTTTATACTCAATCATACCTTTGGTGATTGTGCCCAGGAAGCTTCATCAGTCCACTCCACTTCTTTTCTAAATGAGTCAAGGCTTAATCAGCTGTTTCTTTGCAGACTTCAGGCTGTTGATGAGCGTGCAGGCAGGTTGATGATTCATCCATATATAGAACGTGTTCGCCCCATAGAGTTGCAAAGTTTAACGACACACCGCTCAGAAGATGTTTTATCAGGAAGTTCTTGGTCTTCAAGGTTTTGTTTAAATGCCATGTCTGTGACATTTCAGCCAGAGGACTTTACAAGCTGAATTTCATTGAGTTCCCCAGCAAATTGCCTTCTCTGAAGGCCTTGCTTAGCTTAATTTTCAAATCCTCAGTGAGTTGTCATGGTAAGCAAGTGTTATCGCAAGGTTTTAATTTACACTTTACCATTAGGCCCGGAAATGTTTGGACAGTGAGAAAACTGTCATAATTGTGTTTCTCTATTGCAACACGGCAGAAATGAATCTATCAAAATCCCAGTCAAGGGCACTTTCATGTTTAATTCGAGGGGCTTAAAAAAATATTTAATTGACCACTGAGGAATTATAGCATTTTCCGTTTTAGTTGTATTTTTATTGAGCAGCAGCAGACTAAAACAATTGGATGAATTTCATAGAGTAGCTGTAGAAGCGAAGCTGCTTCGCTGTGCAGATGAACAATTTTCCCCTTTTTCAATTCAGAAATCAACTAAATCTAGTTGAAAATTATATTTCACAGGTATTGTGGCTTCACGGTGATACGATTTACTGTTGGGGCTGATTGATATCACTGTAAGGCGCTCATTCATTAAACTGGAGGCATCTATGATCATCAGCCCCATGAGCACTAAATCCCGCGTCGATGGGAGTCGCACCGCTCGTTTATGGAGAAACATCAGTATACAAAAAGCATGTCCATCCCATTTATGACCACAGTGCTCACATCTTCTGGTGGCTGCTCCAAGCAGGATAAAGCATCATGTCACAAAGCTCAAATCATCTCAAACTGGTTTCTTAAACATGACAGTGAGTTCACTGCACTCAAATCGCCTCCACGGTCACCAGATCTCAATCCAGCAGCACCTTTGGGATGTGGTGGAACAGGAGATTCATGTCATGGATGTGCAGCTGATAAATCTGCAACAACTGTGTGATGCTGTCCTGTCAATATGGACCCAAATCTCTGAGGAAGGTTTCCAGCACCATGTTGAATCTCTGCCATAAAGTATTATGGCAGCTCTGAAGGCAAAAGAGGGCACAACATGGTACTGGCACTATACCTAATAAAGTGGCCAGTGATTGTATAGAGAAGGCTTTAGGCACTACTTCTCCACACTGGTTGTAATATTAATGTTATAATGAATCTTTACGGTTTTAATGTTTGTGTGAAGTGCTGGCCTTCTTTTTTTTTTTCACTGAATGCATAATAAATAATTTAAAGCTATAAAAGCATGCATAGATTCAGTTAGTGCTGCCATGAACACTGTATAACATCCTGCAGTGTTCTTGCCTTCATATCAAAAGTGCAGCACTTCTGCCCCCTAGTGGTAGTGAAAGAGCTAGTGTTTAGTACAAAGACCGCTGCAAATACTCAACTCTAACTTAATATAGATTGTTTGCCTTAGGTTTATTTTGGTGTAAATGTTCCATAGGAAAATAAAGAAGAAACAAAATTGCAGTTTAATTAACAATTCATTATTTTCTGTTGATATAAACAGCTTACTTCCATGCAGTTTTATCAAACTTCAATTTTTTATTAGCATGAAGGGAAGTCTGCTTTTACAGCAACAGGCCGGACTACTTAAACTCTCCCAGTGGTGGGATATTTACAGAATTCCATACACAAGTCGATTTAAAAAGGTTTGTTTAATTTAACAGAAATGATTAGACAAAGGCACATAACGCATGAAAAATACAACTGATTGCTCACATTGTGGACCAGAGATGAAAACAGAATGTAAACCAGATTTTAGTTCTGCTTGTAAAACTTCCTTTAAATACATCAAACAGGAACATAAAAATAAGATAAGGTCATTAAAACAGAAAGACGACAACAAATATAAATGCAAACGTGATTATTATGGCAGACGAACATTAAAAGTGGTCCACGGCTTCATGTGGGACTTTTTTTAGGCAATGTTTACAAAGACAAATGTAAAATAACACAACAGCGCCAAAAAAAAAAAAAAAAAATAGGCATGTAGTTTTTCACTGAGAGCTTTTCACCTGCTCCTCTGCTCCGAGTAGTGAAGGCTTTTTTTTTTTGCTGCTCCTTTGAGAAATGGAACTGCGCTTTTCCTCAGAAAAAAAGGCATTGCATCACAGTTTAACCCATCACCCCCCCCTGTCACATTATTAGTAAAAGTCCAACATTAAGTGGGAGGGAAAAAAACAAAATGTAAGACATCATTTACTGTATATACAGTGAACCAAGTCTGTCTGCACTGGAGAGCTGGTGTGTGCTGATACTATGCTACTAGCATGAGCTAATGCAGATGGATTGATTTTTTTTTGGCCCTTGAGAGAAGAGACAGCTGGTCTTGTAAGTGCCCAGCAGTGACTTCCGTGGTCATGGATCTCTCATGTTAACATTAGTGTTGTTTCCTCATCCAGAACCCTGTCACTCTTTTAAAACACTGATGTACAAAAAAAACAAAAGAAACACTCACTCCTAAAACAACAACTTTAAAAACTGTGCTCTTGGAAATCAAATATATTGCACTTCAAGACAAGGTAATAAGGAATAAAGAAATAAAGTGTCTGATTTTGTGTGTAGGTGAAAGAAATATTTCATCGATTAGAAAAACATGCTCATTCGTTCTCATGCAACCTTAAAACTAAGCCTGAGGACAGTGAGAAACTGCTTTGCTGGCTTGGTCCAAATGGTAACAAAATCTACCTACCAGCAACAAAACCTCTAAAAAAAAAAAAAACATGTAACAGTTCATAAACGGCTGCTGGCACATTTTTAGAAAGTTGAATATCAAATGCAAAATTTTCCCAAATAGAGAAGCATTCCTCTTCAAAAGGATTAGAATTCATATGCATGATACTAAGACTGAGGTCTTCTTCGAGTGCATTCGCATGCATGTAGTTCGATTTACGTTAAAGTCAAGCTGACAGAAAATGAAATTGCACATTTTTACCTCTTTTATGGATTATTTACCTAAAAACAGTGACGCCTACTTTTTCCTCGCCCCTCTTAACTCTCCGTTTTCTTATGATTTCAGAGCAATCACCGGGTAACGAGCAAAGTTTGCTGTCATGTAAATATAATTTCAATGTTAGAGGAGTTATTTTGTTACACACATTCAAGTTCTAGAGGAGAAAATAAATCAAAAGAATTTTATTTCAGTCTGACAAAAAAAAAAAAGAGACATCTCTGTAATTGCATCGCGACCGCGTCTTCTGACGATTGTACAACCAATCCTCTCAGACTGTCCTGACAACTGACAGCATCCGTCTTAATGATATTTTCAGTGTGTTTTCTTTCATTTTAAGCAGGCATCAACAACCTGTCTAAGGCATACTGTAAAAAGTCCCAGTTCTTCCAAAATATGGTCAAAAAACAAATCCCAAGGAAGGTAGCCACCACATGATACCGGCTCCTCATCAGTGGAGCGGCAAACTTGGCAGCAGTGGATACACACACCAGGATGACGGCAATGATGGCCACCATGATGTTGATGCTCTTCCCCAGCAAGACTCGGGCGTCGCGGGTCTCGAGTTGGACCGTCTGCTGCTGCTGCTGCTGCTGGATCTCCAGCTTGGACACGCGAGTCTGACACGACTCGAGGGCTTCCTGAGAAAGATGGCGAGAGCTTTTATGGGTCAGACTGTATCTCAAGTTGCTAAAGGGCATTTCGCTGACCTTTAAACACTCAATTACCCAAATTCCCCTAAAAGAATTATTATGCATCAGCGGAGAGATGCCACTCGGACAGATGACAATGGAAGATGAATGGATGTCGAGCTCAGCAATACGCTGAGATATTAGACTGATATACATGCATGGCATATTTTTATAATCCAAGCTATATGCTGCTCACATGTGACGCATCACAACATAATAAGAGTCGCTATAATTTACCTGTATGTCCCTGGCCCTTTCGTGAGCCTGGTAGGCCACCCTCTCCTCAATGCTGGCCAGTTCCTGCTTCAGATTTGCCATCTCATGCTGGTGAAGTTCTGTCAGGTCATTCAGCTGGTCTTCCAAACACTCATACCTGCCAGTCAAAAGGATCCAGAAATGTTGGTTAAACATTCATATCTAAGGCAGATTTTCTATTCTATTCTATGCTGCTTATCTCTAAATTATCTTAGCGCTATGCCTGTTTATTCTGTTCTTATTAGGACAGGTGCTGTATGATTAAAGGATAATGAAATATGAAGTATTGTAACCATACCTGTATCTCTCATCCTGCAGTGTTTGGCTGATAATGCCATACTCGCTCTTGAACTGTGCTTTTAACTCCTCTATATCCACTTCGAGCTGATTCTGGGCATCTTTAATCTCCCTCACCTCCTCCAGGCTCAGAGCCAGCCTGCTCTGGTTCTCTCCCCCTGTTTGGTCCCCCTTACCCTGGCCCTGACACTGCCCTGCAGACGCAACTGCCCCTGCCGGGTTCCCGTTACCGTCTGAAACAGAAGCACTACCTGAGGAGCACTCATCATCACTGGGATACTTGGGTTTGCCCACCATCGAGGTGCTGCTACTCAGTCCCTTGCCATCAGTGTCAGTGGGCAATTGAGAAGAAGAGTCCAGAGTGCTTTTGAGGTGGGCAATGTTATCAGCGCTGCCAAACTTGTTCCTGATGAGGTTGGCGAACTCTCTGGGCTTGCTGAAGAAGAAAGGAGGAGATAGCGAAACACCCGGCCCAATGGTTTTGATCTTGTCCATGGTCGGGTGTCGGCCGCTGCCCGTCATGTCCCTCAGCTGTCTGGGTGACTCCCGGGGTATGGTGCTGTGTTTGACAGAGGAAGCGCGAGCGGGAGGGCTTTGACAGATTTCGCTGTCTTTCATCTTTCGATGGTACTGCTCCAGCTTCTTTTGCATCTGGGCAATGTTCTGAGCTGACTTCTGGTTCTTTTTCTCAAACACCTGCTTGATGCGCCCCATCTGTTGCTTGTCCGCACTGTTTATCAGCTTCAGGTACTCAGCTACATTCTCATCTCGTGTCGTTTGCTCGATCTTTAGCTGTTCTGTGACTTTCAGTATCTTTTGCTGGAGGCTGTCCAAGCACGAGCGACTACGCTGGACCTCAAAGCCAAAACCAGGATAAGGACCTCCGTCACTGTCCAGATCCAGATTGTTCTCTGAAGAGCCCCGGCGTATTGACAGAGGGAGGCCTATAAAACTACCCTCGGTAGTCCGGTCCTACAAAGGAAGAGAATCAAAAATGAAGCAAAAAATAGTTGTAAAATATTTTATCAACTTGAGGAGGCAGTTGCTGAAATTACGGACATTTTTATAACATTTAAAGCCCAATAAATCAGAGCACAATACTATAATTTTATAATAAGGCTTATAAATATGTCCTTAATATAATTATATATAAAAAGTAACCATGAAAAATTCTAAAAAGGCAAGTGAAGATGTTTGTGTGTGAGTCATTAACAGAGAAGGTCCTCATCATTATCACAGAGACACAGCTATGCTAAACAACCCAAAAGTAGGTCAGCTTTTTTAACTGTGCATTACAATCTACAGCTGCAGCTGTAATGCAAAAGTACATGTGACCAACTGCTCGCGCTGCATGTTAGGGCAAAGTTGAACTTGTAGCTCTAGAATGCAGTGGGTGTTTTCAGCAGCTCATTAGCTTTAAATTAATAGCTTAGACAACTGGGGTAAATAAAATATATATATGTAAACATAACAAGAGTATACAATATCTCCAGTGAGCTCTGGCTCGTGTGCTATTCAGCTATTCACACTGTGAGGCCATCTGGGTGTGTCTGTAATGCTCTTATTTGGCACATCTGTTACATTTTAAGAGCCAGAATTTAATCCTGTTTGTTTAGAGTATAGACGCAGAAAAAAAAACAGATGACAAAATTAAGATAAGAGCTCTCAATGTGTGTGAAAGAAGTGGAGCATGTACATTTAATGTAGGTCAGTGATAATGTCACACAAAGGAACAAGGCACCAGAAAAGCCCTTGTCCAGACAATGTACCCTAGTTAAACAGTTAATGACCATTTTTCTGATTAAGGCTGAACATTACGCTCACTTTTTGTCTGTTCTCTGCTGCAGATTTGAGGAAGTAAGGCAGAATATATACAGGCTGAGTAAGCAAGTTTAAATTTAGGAACCAGAAGACGTTCCGTAAAGAGGGAACTGCAGAAAAGTAAAGAAGCGGGAATTTAATCATGCTTCTGAGCCGCATTTTAAAGAGCAGACCTGTCACTTAAAGTGTAAAGAAACTGCAGCGTGTTGGGGACTCAACAAACCGCTTAATCTCGCAAGTTAATCACAGTACAACACCCCTGTAGTGATAGAGGGTGTAAGCTATTAAAGCTTTACACAAAGTATCGTACAACAAGCACTATAGGCGGTACAAAGCTGCACTAATCCCTAACAAATGTAACAAGCAAGCAAATAAACAGATCCCAGAAAACTCAAGCAGACTCAATCCTGCTTAGCATTTCAGCATCGCCGCGTAACGGTCACATATTGCAAGCTAAGTACTTTGACATCACACGAATGCATCTACAGTTCACCACATAATGACACGCCTCAACACATGACTGTCGCGTGAACCTCGAGAGAGGGTTTACACATAACAGAATGATATATGGCCACATCTCGGTGTACACGCTGAGTAACATAATCAGCTGCTCAGACGCCACAAAAACACAATCAGCAGGACTATCGCTTCAAGGTATCCAGTTACACAGGTAAATACCATTTACCTGCTGCTGACCCCATTACCTCACACTCAACAAGTCAAACTTGTTTGGTAGTGTGATAAGTTAGACAAGAATTTGATGACATGATGATTATTACTAGAGCACGAGCTACCACAATGTAGCACCAATACAAGCTGCCTCGTGGTTGTTTTGAGCCGTGCTCGAGGTCACGTCGGTACGTCCTGAACTCCTCAGCTTTAAGTGTCACAAAATTTAGCACACATATCTTTAATTCCAACAATATATATCCTGACTTTGTAAGGCCATTATGAGGTCAAAAAGGCAATTTTTCCAATGCTTAAACTAACCAACAGCACAACTAATAGCATGTTTACTGCTGTCTTCCTCAAACGGCTTCTGTCTGGTCTCTGCTTTAAGAATAGAGTTGGGAATGACCAGACACCTTCACAATATATCATCACAATACTTCACTCACAATATGATATTATGGCGATTTTGTGTATTGTGCTGAGTATTGCAATAGTATATACTGGGACTGATCACCTTTCTTTCGACTGCAAATTGTGTCCTCAAAGTTAAACTATGTATCCAATGAGATAAAGTTATCTCACTTCAGTTATTTTTTTTTTGCAGCAAAATGAGATTGTCAAGGATACCAACAAAACCTGCCGTAACTGTTGCCGTAAGATGGAGTCAGTCTGCTATCGGTCTGCAATTGAATGGGGTCAAGCTGGCAATTACAAGCGATCTGTTTCTGATAATATATCAATTAACTGTGCTAAATTGTTGAAAATCACATATCTGCTGCTGTCTACGTACACAGAAATACACAAATTACATTTGCCCTCAGCTGGGTGGGCGCCAGTTTGGCTCAGCAGGCGGGCGGGCAACCATATGCCACATGGCCGAAATGCAGCCGGCCCAGGTTCAAGTCTGTCCCGTGGCCCTTTGCTGTGGTTTTTCCCACTTTCCTTACTGTACCTCTATCCATTAAAGGAAAAATATCTTTTAAAAAATAAAGTGGTCATAAGTGTGCAACACCCTCAAGCCCCCAAGGCCACCATATAGTCACCACTCGGTAATTGTATTTAGTCAATACAATTACCGGGCAACCACTGATTTTTTTGTAGATGCAGGGAGGTTGCTGTCATATTTGTGTGTCTGAGCCCTTAGCCCGCTTTGAATTAGGAGGTAGGATTGTCGAGCCAAGTGTGCCCAGTGTTGGAAGATTTTTTTTTTGGTTGAACCAATTTAATGTAACGTTGTCTCAGGATAGTGGTGCATGAGATGAGCCCGCTCGTTCACAGTATCCCCAGAGCATTTAAATGGATTTAATAAAAATATCAATATTTGGTGTCCCTGTATAAATACAATATTGCTACGCAAAATATGGCGATACTATACTGTATCGATTTTTTCCACCCACCTCTACTTTTGAAGTCAAAAAAATTTTTTTTTCCACTCCAGCAAAAAGTTAGTTTTAAATCATCCATCAGTGAATTCATCAAGCTTTAACAATATGCAATCAAATATATAAAACTAATTTAGAACCAAAACAAGTTAAACTGTTTTTTCAAAGTATCCAGTTACACAAGTAAGTAAATTCCCGTCCTTCCTGTAAATGGAGTGTGAAGTCATAGTGCTACCAGCATGTCCTGTTGGCACTATTACCTCACCCTCAACTAATCAAACTTGTATGGTAGTGCGATAAGTTAGGCAAGAATTTGATGACACGACGATTACTACTAGAACACATGACACCATGGTGTACAAACAGGAACTGCTTCATGCTTATTTTGATGGTCGCGCTGGTGCAGATTGAAATCCTCAGCAGCCAATGGATGAAGCGTCACAAATGTTAGCATAGTGAAAACAGTAAAAATTACACCTGTTAAACATCAGCTGTTAGCATGTCATTATGAGCCTGCTGCAAAAATCAACATCAGCACTAAGCTGCCATCATGGCTGTAAACACACACACACACACACACACTCGATTTGCCTGTACTTATACTGTCCATACACAATACATTCTTATTTATGCACAGTGTGTAACCAGAGAATGCCATGCCTATTTCTACAAGCAAGTCTGGGTTTTTTCAGCCTCTGTCCTCATCCTACCCTCTCACTCTCTCTGGCATCTGTCCTTATTGAACACAGAACTCTTTCTCTGCAGAGAAAAAAGCTTACTTTGTCATGTTCTACCTCTGCCCTGTCCAGGACTGAGCGACTGCATATGATTTCACTGGCCTGACGTAAAGCAAGAGGAACCCTGCATCCAATCACAGTGCTGCTCCATCTAGTGTGAAGGCTAAACAGTTTCTTCACTGAACAGTTGGGTTCAGGCATAAACCCACCTTTTGTCACACCTGATTTCCATAAAGAACAATGAGAATCTTAAAGTTCCTCCCTTAAGAGGAAGTGTAAAGTAAGCTGGCATATTGGGAGCTCATATTACCAAATCTTTTTAGTGTTCATATGACACTCACAAAGAACTGCCTGTTCTACCAGACAGCTTAGACTGCATGCTATTTCTGCAGTACTTCAACAAAGTTGGCTCCTCAGGCACTCTCCCACCACTAGCGTTTACTTTGGAAATGTTCAATATCATCCTCTGTAGCATTAGGGGCCAAACACTTAGTACAGGGGTCTAGATCTATTGCTTGAAGGTGCTGAGATAGCATAAATATGGAATGAGTGTAAAATAGATCAAATGGCCACCTGGCAACCACCAGTGAATCACTGCTGAGGCCTGCAGTAAGATTTTTGTAAAGGGTATTGTTAAAACGTCCATGCTTACACGGCACCTGGATTTCAAGCTTAAAATTATAAAACAAGGGGCTTTGTGTTATTAAAAACAAGTGGCCTTTGGCTGGACATTCATAGGAGTGACTCAAATAACACAACCCAGATGTTTTTCACTTTCTGGAAACCATCTGCATGTATGACAGCTGGCAATTTCCTCATACGAGACTGATGAAATTGTATCGTTTTCAATTTAATAAGCATATTTCCACCACTGCTGCCACTACTTAAGATTTCTACCCACTCTGAAAAACTGCAGGAGCAATCTGGAGGTCTCTCCGGGTGAGTGGTCCCGCTAAATGAGGTAGCCTCGTGCTGATGAAAATGTCCTCCCAAATCTGCTGAGGAGCTGCCCTACTTTTCACTCAGTTTCTCCAAAACACTTTGCAGCCAGAGAGCGGTGAGATTGTGGTTACATTTTAAACACGATGAACCCCTAATCCCTCTAATCGTGCTTTTAAAATATGTTTTGCCACTACAAATGTGGCCGTACTCTCACTCTAAATGAAGCATTCAAGATGTTGTCTTTAGAATTAGCATGCCAGGCGTACGCCCACTGGTGTTTCGACTCACAAATGGATTTTAGTGTGTCAGTAGAGCAGAAGAAGAAACACAGAGAGTGGGAGACAAAACAGAAAGAGAACTGAAACAGATATAACAGGACAGGAATAGAGGACGCTCCCAAACACAGCTCAGCAGCGCACATCATTCCGATCACCATCACATCCAACAGCAGGATCAGCAGGAGTCCTCCATGCCCTCGGGGTGCTTCCTTCACAACTCAGCCCTGTATGAGCCCTCTGTCCCCCCACGCTGCCCTACATAGCACACAGAGTCTGTCCAGCACCGTGACCCATTTAACATCTGCGTTAGCCTCAATCTTAACCCGACCAGGAAATGCTGTGTGTTGTTATGCCTGAGAAATCCACCCAAAACTACATTTTGAGGGCAAACTCACTGCAGATGCTGCTTATCTTCCACTGCAGTGTACTCTCTCTTGGATCAATGATCTAGTTAGTGATTCAATTTTTCATGCAAAAGCAGGCCTCACACTCATCTGCCCACTGCAGCTCCACAAGGAGCAGACAGAGCAGCAATTCAGCATTTAAGTCCTGAGGAAGGGTAAGGGGAAAGCTCACAAATTATTTACAACTGGGTAGATATGCAGGGAGGTGTTTACTAAATTCTGGGGCGTATGAGTAGAATAAATATTGGTTTAAATTCATTGAACATCCAGCTCATTCTTTATCTCGCTGAACTCGCTGCCCCTTTCAGTTTGACTGAGCATTATTATAACCGCAGACATTTTCTTATACAAACAGGAACACATTGTCCCCACTACCAGGAAGTAATGTTTGAGAGTACCCACAGTCATTCTTGTAATCTAGTGAAAGCATCAGTTCACAGGGCCTGGTCATGCAAGCACACACACACACACACACACACACACACACACATGCAAATACAAGCACAGGTGCTGGCACCGGTTTGAAGAAACTGAGTCCAAATGACAAAACATTTGGTGTTTGGTACTGTCATTGCCTCTTGGCACCCCAAATAAGCACACACAAACAAGGCAACCGAGCTGGCACACTCGAAGAGATGGAACAAAACCGTCCTCTCGCCCGAGAACAGAACCACAGAGGGGAAGAAGCCTGCGATGCTTATTGGTATTCCCTCCGGCTGATCATCAGGGATACAGACAGTCTCCCACTCAGGGCTCGCACAGGGAAACAGGAAGAAACCCAGCGATAGTGAGAGCGAGAGGGACAAGGAGCACATCTTTCATTTTAAAGAAACCTGACCCAGTGCCCCCCCCCTCCTTTTCCTCTCATCTGCATCGCGCAGCTGCATATGTGGTCAAACTTTGATTGCTTTCTTTACTGAGGGGCCAAACAGTATGCCTTATTGGAATGAAAGAAGTGGGGAAACTTGCAGCTGAAGTCTGAAGTCTTAAGTTCCCTGAATGAATGATCCCCAGGAGGTCAGGGGAATTAATTGCTTAAGACATATTCACTATTATCTTAGAAGACAAGCTGCTCCAGGACTAAATCAATAGTCCATTAACACTACTAGTGCCTGCTTGCCTCCAGCGACTGAGAGAGTATTGAACAGGATTCAATTAAGATAAATATGCAGCTATATTCAAGCAAATAGATCCAGCGACGTAACAGGACTGGTGAGGACTCTAGCACTTCAAAAGCTACTTTCGACTGCTGCCTTATTCACGAGGGGTCACGGTGGGCAGCTCCGCATGTTTGATTTGGCAGATTTTTTATGCCCTTCCTCGCACAACCCCAAAGGGATTTGCATCCCATCCCGGCATCAAACCGGCGATCTACCGCTAAATCACTACACTATGGAGCCGCTGAGGACTCAAGCACTACGTTAGCCTTACAAGATGTACTCGCTCTACTTTAATGACTCTGGTAATGCATAGCATGTAAATATAATGCCAATGTGAAGGTCAATGACCGCCTTTTGCATGATGGCATGGATGCGAGAATACCATTACAGGTAAAGGGCAGAGTTCACACGTGAAGAGCCAGGTCACTGAGAAATGCCACACAAATGTCTGCGGAGCCACTGTTCAGTAAGGGTTAAAGGCAGTCTCTGGAGGCCAGCCACGAAAAGCCACGTTGCATCATCTTTGGCCTCTAACCCACTATATCTGCTACACAATGGCTTTTTGAGAAACAAAACTGGTATGCCATTTACGGCCAACAAAATGAGGAAAAGCAAAACTACACAGTCTAGGGTTGATAAACCAGCTAACAATCAGATGAGCTGTTCTACTTTACCGTGTTAGCGATTATAACATAACTGGTCTGACTGCTTACATAAGAACCTGGCTAAGATTATTGTGCATGATTCTTTTGAGCCGCACTCAAGGGATAAAGTTATCGATTTCAATTATTTATACTTATAATTCGGTCTAAAGGAGCTGCTGTTCCTCACTTGTGGAGAAGGTTTAACAGGACCTGCGCAGTTTAAAAAAGAAAAAAACCCACAAGGGCACTTTCAGTGACTGAGTGGCAAATATGAAGGTTCATGCAAAAAATGAGAAACAATTTGCTGCTTCGTGGCATTTTACTGACTGTCCGACTGCGTGAGAATCACACATTTTTATGTGTTAAACTTTCTCTCTTTTATCAAATAACAGATCTGCCACAGCTATTCAGGAACTTCTGACAGCTAGTTTGGTTTTCCCCCAAACCAGCCAGCATTAGTACGAGTTTCATCAAGTTTCTTTTTGCTGAACTTGTCTATAGAAAGACTGAGTTAAGTGCCATACAGATA
>JAVDPK010001932.1:68963-81804 GCA_034780415.1 Cichlasoma orientale
TATATATAATACAGCTGCCTTTACTTTCTAATCTGCATTAGAATGTGAAATTCTAGTTTGAGTAATCATGTACTTAATGTAATGTCCTTCCCCTTTCAGTGTGTCAGAAATCAAAACTAATGTAATCACTGGCCACACAGTGACCACACTATTTTGCAGTCAAAAAATACATTACATACAATTTATATACTTTCTATATCTGCCATGATAGCTTAAACATATATGAGCTGGGCATAGCTGTGAAAAGGTAAAGGCATCCCATCAGAATTGGTGGCTCTGAACAAGCAAGGATGTGATACAGTGTTTTCACGGATAAAGGTTTGTGTTTGAACAACACCACATTTGCTTTTTCAATGATTGATTCAACAAAAATATTATGTGGTAGAGAAAGTAAGAAACCCTTGACCTAAGAAACTTGCATCTCCTGCTTTAGAGGAACCGACTTCTTGTTGACACTTTGCATAATGTCATATCAGTCTCTGACCAACTTCCTGGAAAAATTAGCAGTCAGTGCACATGTACGTCACTTACATTCTTTTTTTTTCTTTTTTTCTTTTTTGGATGACCTTTCGTAATAATCAACAACCTCTTTTCTGAAGGCCTTAAAGAACTCTTTTGATTTTGGAATGATGACATGACACTGAAACTGCAAAGAGAACAGCAGACTCTTTAAATAAGTTCGTTTGGAGTCATCACTGAGGTTAAAACCATCAGCACGTCATCTGTAAGCACTGATTCCAATTCTACTGATTTGAAAGTGGGATAAATGTGTGGGCCGTTCTTACCCTTGCTGTGTGATTGAGCTGCTTTCAATTGGCTGAAACTGGGAAAATCACTAGAAAATGTTGATTCTGTGCATCGTTTGAGTATATCGCATTTATTAAAATGGCATCAACTGTCTTCTTGTCCAAATATATATATATTCTTTCTTTTTTTAAGTTAACCATCTCCATCCATTCTGCTTACTTATTCGCAGCTGTAAATGTCAAATACAGTACGGTGGGGTTGACTGAGTCATCCAATGACCGCAAATACAGAAACACTTGTAAGACAGCATGTAATGCAGTAGCTTATAACAAGTACATTACCTAAGCTATTAAGTTTCAGTTTAGACTACAAATTCTGCTATATTTAATATCTGAAAAAGAAAAAACTAGAGTTGGACTGATACTGGATTTTTGGAGCAGTTTTGGAGAGCAGCAAAATCAATAAGTGTTCAATCAAGTGTTCCTGCAGCAGGCTCATAATTTACTTTCCAACAATATGTTTCATGAACTTGTTAGCAACTTAAAACTAGGTTCTCATACCAGCTGGCCTCACATATTTCCCCAATACTGACCTGGCCTGATTCATATATATCAGGCAGACGCAACAAGTGCACCCATTTAAAAACACCAGGTTGGTTTTTAAAAAAACAAAATATGAATATTTATTAGGGATTATGGCACTGGACTAAAATTCACAGGGATTTTTTTCTCACTACACGTAACAATGCTCAAAAACGCTTTCTGGTGTTAATATTTTTTGCATGTTTCTACTAAATTGAACACTTTACGATTTAGAAACGTTTAGAAACTTGGTGTTGGGCGTGTTTCTCTAATGCCAGACTACATAAATTAAGAAGCAAAAAAACTTTTCAGATTATTAGAAAACATACGGACAACCACTTTCCGTCAGTGGCACCCAGTAGCCGGGAGGACTTGCACCACATCCTCATGAAGACAGTGCATATGCGGCTCACTGAAAGCTCTTTGTTCGGGGAAACGTGCAGCTTTGAAGTGGCGCAGCCGTTGGTTTCACATGACGTGGAGCTCAAGAGACAACAATGCATCGCTGGTACAGTACGGGATCTGCCGCTTATGACACAACAGTGCTGCAAAATTAATTCACACACTCACCATCCGGCTGCTGCTGCTGCTCCTGCTGAGGTATTTCTCGACTTCGGACAAACTTCGCACCGCCACGTTTGCGCTGGGCATAATAACATCCAATTTGTGGTCAGTCAGGAGCTGGTGGTTCTTCACTTCGGTATCGAGACTAGTTTACAACTCTCTCTAAACTCGTATACATGTTTAAGCCCCTTTTCGCTCTATCTCTCTCTCTTTCTCATGCACTGGCTGCTCCCTTCAACTAAACTGTGCGTGAACGCAAACTCCGCCCACTTGTCTTTGAAGGTTGGCTCCTTTGAGGGGGTGGGGTTAACTCTGAGCATGACTACCTGCCTGTAAGAGATAATAAATAAAAAAAAGCCTTAAAACTCTTACATTTTCTTCCCAACAATCGTTTGAGGTGTTACAGTTGGAAATATTAGATCTGCTCTTATATTATAAATGAAGGAATCTCGTTTTGTTAAGCAAAACTAGGTAATAAGTTATGAATATTTCAACCACTTAGACTTCATTTGTTATTAAAGAAAAAAAATATTGTAAGCAGGCAAATCTAATTTTCATTTCATGAACTCTTAAGAGCATTTGCTGGAATAAAGGTTGAAGCATTGTGGTGTAAAAGTACTGTTACAAATAGGAATTTAAAAGCTTGCTTATATATAAGCGTTTGGTTGTACTTAACTACTTGAATAATGCATTTTTTTTTTAGTGCTGGGTGTTGAAATTTAGTAAAGAGTGATAGGGAAGGTTTATAAGATGGTAGGGAGAACTGCTATGATGTATGGTCGAGCAGAGAATGCTAAGATTTTCATTGGGAATGGCCAGGATGGAGCTGCCAGGCAGGAGGAAAAGAGGAAGATGACAGAGGATTTTTGTGGATGTTGTGAAGTAGGACACGCAGAGGGTTGATGTGACAGATGATCCACTGTGGGGAGCAGCTGAAAGAAGAAGTAGTATTTAAACTGAGTAACTAGTACCCAACTGTTACTGTAGTGGAGTGAAAAGGACTGAAAATGTAAGTATTACAAAGTGCTTGAGGATTCACTTACACATTACTTATTGTGCGGCTGTAAAAGTACACATATAAACATATAATTATTTTATTATTCAAAAGCAAATCATATAAACTGTTAAAGTAACTCAGGGGCAACAAGCCCCCTGTTTCTTATTTTGTAGGTTATTACATTTAGAGATGTGGTCGATTTTAAAACAATTTAAGAGGTAAAAACTATAACGGCAGTCAAATTGAGTAACATAAAGAGGTAGCACACTCTGCAAAGTGAAAAATGTTTAAATACAGCGTGATGGACTTGTATGACCAGCTGATCAGCAGGCCTAACAGGAAAGAAGGAAGTCTGGTGATGCATCACTGTGTTTGATCATCTCCGATTAGCACAGGGCATAATTGGCATATCATGCTGATGTTTCACTGCAAGAAGTATTTAAATTTGATTGCATATAACCAGTTCTGCCACCTTGTTTTGCAACACTAACCCCCCCCTCCTCACCCCTCCCTGAAGCACAGACACCCCGGGGGCCATGGGAACAGCCCAACTGGTTCTTTCATTCACATTCAGCTTGGAATGAGCTAATCCACCATAAACACTAAGCCCCATGTTGCATCACAAATCCCCGAACCTTAACAGTCGCTGTGTTGTTTTTGCATTTCTTAATTGGTTGCATCACACATTGATATGCATGCAGTTCAAAGGTGGTGAATAAAGTGATCTCGGCGTATGATAGGGCTGCAGAGAATCACACAAAGACGCTTCCGGATACCCAATGGACTTCTAAAAACAACAGCAGACAATATCATTCATCAAGTTTTAATACCGCTATCAGTGCATTTAATTAGCTGGACACGTCCACTTGGTAACTAATGCAAAGCCTGCAGGTACTGTCCTCCGTTCAGTTACGTATATCTGCTGAGCTCTGATTAAACATTGATGAGCTTACACATATACTGAAAGCACGGCAGCCTGAAACATTTCCACCTTCATGTCATTTGACACAAAACACAACAATAACTCAGCGGGGCAGGATGCAGATTTTGCATTACTAATTCAGAGGGGACATGTAAACAATCTGGTGTGTTTATAGAGGTAGGGCCAGTTCCAAGAAACAGCTTTAAATGACTGAGTGAAACCGAAGTCTTTCTAGAAGCAAGACTTGCAACTCAGGAGCCATCTCGAAATTCCTCTTTTGAAGCAGTACTTCAATATACTTTGATTTTTAGTGCTCAATAGAACATCAAAACTTCATATATAGAAATATAAGTTAAAAAGCTGCTATACTTTTCCCACCGTCTTCATTGTCATTGTTCACAACAGGCTGAACCGCAAGACCAACACAGAGGCTGTATACAAAAAGGGGAGGAGCGGGTTCGATTTCCTAAGGAAGCAAAATGATGGAGATTTTCTGTTACTAAGCTGTGGCCTGCTGGGGGGAGCAGGATCAGCGCTGGTAACACCAACACACTGAAAAAACTGATTAGAAAGGCTGGCTCTGTGATTGGCTGCAAACTGGATACTTTTGGACCCATATAATACGTCTGTCTGGCAGAGAGGTATCTTCCAGATAATATTATCATTTAATATATTATTATTTAATAAAGTATGTTTCATCTCATCATCTTCCCACACAGCTGAAGTCAGGATTCAAAAATGCCATGACCAACAAACTTTATAACTAGTTTACTACTAGAAAACTACTTTCAGCTGCTCCCTTATTCACAAGGGGTCACCACAGCAGGTCACTCCAGATGCTTGATTGTGCACACTGGATGCAGTCCCAAAGGCATTTGTGTCTCCTGCAGTTGAACCAGGAACCTTTTACTTGTTAGGCAAAAGTCTAAACCACAACACTTTGGAACCACTGTCACATTTACTACTATGAACGCCTTGATCTGTCTGTACGTTTACCCACCACAGATTACTCATCAGAACTCGTTTTTTCATTGAGGCTGTAATATTTGAATTCAAAGCATTTTTGCAGTCATGACTGACATATTTTCACCCACGCTGAATGCTAAATAAAACAAAGCTTGTTGATGCGCTAACATGACTGAGCAATGATGCAACATTATATCATTTTTAACCCATTTTGTAACCCTCTGTCCAAAGAATAACAAAAAAAAAAGAGCACAAGTGCAGCACGCTGTAACAAGTGCAAGCTTATATAAAAGAAGCATTCATAAAGTTTTATTCATTTGGAATCAGTGCCACCAACTCCTGCTGATATCGTGGTCGAAAGATGTTTTTATTTTCAAATGATATGACCATTATTTTCTATCCATATGAATTTGGCCAAAAAGATGAAATCCACAAATCACCAAGTGCTGCCCATTAGCCTTGGTCAGTTATATATACAAATTTATATACACAAATACTTCAAATTCTTATGACGTCACTTATTTGACAAGTGATGCTGCCGATCCTTTGGACTGGCAAACAAATAAAAAAAATATTTTTTTTAAAGTTTTAACTTTAAGTGATCTCACAATTTGGTTCACATTATGACAACTTTTTTTTTCTTATAATTACCACTATAAAACAAAAAAGCTGTGTATGAAAGCAGTGAAAAACAAACCATACCCATTCCTTCAAAGTACAAACGAGATCTGCAGAAAAGGAAAGGCCTGGAGTCGATGAAGCATAAAATACTATGTACAATAAAAAGCACAACCTACTATGCAAACTTCAAGGGTTTGTTCCTGAACAGGCAGATACAGATAGGCTTCCTTGCAACTGGAGTTGGTTTTATTTGTCCTAATTGTGAGCTGCGCTCTACTGACTGGTTCCTAAGGAGTCAGATGTAGGACAAAGGTAAATGTGAAAAAATAATAATTCACAAGGGATATCGTGTCATTGTGTTATGACCATTCAGTGACGTGAATAGTTGGCCACTGGATCTTCAGTCCCATGTTGCTATAAGCCGTGTGTCAGACACCAGAGATGGCCTGGCTATTATAATCAGTGGACTCCATTTTGAGGATATAAGGGATGATGCTGTCAATCTGCACGTTGCCAATGAGCCCAGCGAAAAACAGCTCCTCGGTGACAGCTGCACTTATCAGCCTGAGGGCGGGAAGACGCAGCAGCAGCTTGGATAACCTGGGAATGATGGAGAAACACATGCAATTCAACACGTAGCAACTACATCTATGATAACGGCACACATCTGTCCTGCTTTTTAGAGTAAAAGAGCATGGTGGATTTCCAGCTGTGCTGGCGTAACACAGTACAAAGATAAAGCCTACAAACCGGTAAGAGTCTTCTGGGTATGTTCTCGTTACATAGTCCTGCAGCTCCATGTAGGCTTTCTCCTGGAACCTCTCTATTTGTGGGATATTATCTATGCCTGGGTGATCTGGTACAAAAAATAATGTGTATGCACAGTCAGACTTGAGTACGTCAAGAAATCTGCTTTTGTGCAAATTGGCAGGATGTACGCACCAGGACTAAAGAGTACAATGGCTTTGAGGTAGGCATATTCGTAAGAGTCTGGGGACAGCTTGGACATGCTGTTACAGAACTCCTGCATCCTCCAAATGTGCTCCATCACTAGTTTTACTCTCTCTGGGGACAGCTTATCTGTGAGACAAATAAACAGACAAGATGTAAGAGGTAGACTATTCAAGACATGCCGCAAACGTGAACATGACAGATTTAACAGCCCATGTTATGGGGTATACCTCGGGTCTGCGTAGCTTAATTGCTTTGCCCTTTCTAAAACTGTACACAAGTATTAAACCTCGCAGGAAGCCAACAGCAGAGCTCTCCTACCTTCTTGTAAGCTGGTCTGAAGATGGTTAATAATGGCACTTAAGATGGTGCCGACATTCATTACATTGGAACACTGTGCCAGACCCAGGGCAAAAAGCTCGTTCCAGCAGGCTTTCATCAAGTTAATGTCATTGTCCTGCCCACTGGAAAACAAAATACAGATGATTAATTCACTACAAAGAACTCTATGTGCACACTTTAAAAACAAGTGGTTTTACACATGTAATTGACAAAAGGAGCATTTATGAAACAAGAATAATCAGGCTTACCCAAGGGTTTGAAAGGCAGGTATGGAGCGTGCCCAGTGCATAGAGAGAAAAAGTAGCCGTGAAGCTGATTCACAGATGTAGTTGACATTGAGGTACTCTGGCACAGGCAAAGGCATCATAAGCTGTAGGACCAGGGGGATAAAAACATGATACCAGTGTAGACAGAAAATATGTAACTCTATATAACAATCGTGTGTTTTGCTCGAAGGGGAGAGTCACAATCAGTGGCTGCGCTTTTACCTTGAAAGGGATATGGCTGTCAGAAAGAAGAGGTCCCTCCAACTCCACCACAGGGTCTGACTGGTCCCCTGACATCAGCTGCATTGTAGCCTCCAAGGACTCTCCTGCTGAGCCATCGCCACTGTGCAGGACTTTGGCCAGGGTGTCAAAAGCTCTAATGATATACAACATTTAAACTTAGTAAAAAAAAAAAAAGAAAACACAACAAAAAACCTGCTTGCATTGAAAGAGCCCCACATTTGGATTTATAAGTTGTAGCTCACAGGAGATTCATCTCAAAACAATGCAGTACAGCCCCTTTCATAGATGTAAGAGGGTATATTTTTGATCAACAGTGAGCCAATCTAATTAAAGCCTTAAGATCAAATTAGAAACCACATGGCCCTGCAGGAAATTCAATTAACCCTTTATGACAAACAGAAAACAGAAGCCCGAGAGTTTCATTCTAGTGCTTCTGTAGGCCTCGGCATCAGTATCAAAGCATCTTGATTTCTTGTGATAGCTCTCACCTAGAGATATCACTTGCAGTTTGTTCATCTCCCTGGATATCTGTCATCGAGCCGTCACCGTTGCTAAGTGTTTCAGCTCCCATCAGATCATTACCGCTGTCACTTGCTTCTCTGCTCTTGTTGAGGTGGGCGAGGGATGTCACTACGTTTGCCAGTGTACCAAGATCACCCTGAGATGGGTCATCCTGCTGACGAGAGGACAGTCATCAAGCATTTTGATCACTGAACTGCTCCCAGAAACAACAAGGACAAAACTAGCTCACATCATATATATTAGGACACATTCTTCATCAATGAACATGCAATGAGTTTGTTTTTTTTAACCCTAGGTATTCTAAAGTACTTCTCTGGATGTTTGTATATAAAAAGGTAGGAAATAATTAAACATGCTACAGTTGTACTGCATCTGTGTTACCTTTTCAGGCGATGCTGGAATCAAGATGGTGTTTTCCAGCTTGGAGAAGGGTTGTTGGATGTTGAGCAACATGCTTGACTCAAGCAAACTTGTAGACCTGAAGTTAAGAGTTTGACACCTCACACTGTATTATACTTTATAAGACCATGCGGCATGTACATATTACGTGCGATTCCATTTTAATGTAAAGTTACACAGGGATACAAAGGAGTTCTAATATAACACTGCAGAGACATTGGAAATGTAGCAAAAAATTACCTATTTACATATTTATTATGCTGTTTTGCACTGTGGACAATTAGGGGACAGGTGGATTCAATATATTGATAAGAAGTCTCTTATAAGTATATTATTGTTTACTGTGGGATTTACCGAGCAGTTTCCTTGTCGGATGCAAAAGTAGGTGTAGCAGCCAGAGGGCTACACAAGTTCTTGCGGATGTAGATCTTTTCAGTGGAGGCTGCACAGTTAACAGACTTCTCTCTGGCGGTGACCTCAACAGGCTTCCTCTCACACTGCACGGCTAAGAGACCAAAACGGTAATAAAAAAAAATTGCCTTTAATCATGTAGATTCTTAACAACAAATTCACAAATGTGTAAATATAGTATTACGGTTCCTTACAATCCTGCTTCATGCCCAGAGCTATACAGCGCTGCAGTCGACAGTACTGGCAGCGGTTTCGGTGTAGCTTGTTAATGGCACATTCTCTGGAGCCCCTGCATGTGTAAACCAGGTTCTTCCTTATACTGCGTTTGAAGAAGCCTTTACAGCCCTCACAGCTAACGGCTCCGTAATGACGTCCTGAAAAATCAAAAGAGAAAACATGACCAGGTGTGCTTACATATTATTTAAATGCTAAGGTTAAAAATATATATATATATATATATATATATATATATATATAATGCATACCTGACGCCTTATCCCCACAGACAACGCAGTATTCCACAACAGGCTTGACAATAGACTGGTCTGAGCTTTCGGTCACAAACTGCCAAACAACCCCAGAAATTGAATAATTTAATACAGCAATAGGGATGACTAAACATATTCATGCTTCAGTCATTACACTTTTCAGTTGCTTGTTTATCAAAACTGGCAGGAAGAAGTCAACAACATCTTCAGGCAATACCTGAATCTGCTGCGCAGTGAGTTCAGGGGAGGTAAACAGCAGCTGGTTAACCCCAGAACCATCTGGAGTGGTGAGGATGACCTTGTTGGGTGATCCCTCCTGCTTGGCCAGAATCACCTTCCCCCCAGGGGAATAATCAGCATTTGCAAGGATAAACTGCTGCTTTCCAGGCGAAGATGGTTCAAGTGCTGTGACGATCTGGATCTTCTGTCCGGTCTGCTGATCAGTTACAATCTATTAAAAATATATACATATATCAAAACATGAGTGTTTACTGAACATGCTTAAATGATGAGTTGGACCGATACAATTTACGAGGAAATTATTCATAGAAATTCAGTCTCTGGAGGAAAACAGGCCATCTCATCACCTGGATTCTGTGTCCTAATGCCATACTGTTGTCTGCTGACACAAGCTGAATCCTTTGAGTCTGCCCATCCATTCTAATACGGCATACACCTTCCTCCACCACCGTTCACATCAGTGCCCCATGAAACAGGCACACCTGTAGAATTAAGCATCTGGATTACTCAATGTTGTAATCAGAGAATACCCTTAAAAAAAAAATGACTGAAAAATTCCTGAATCACTTATCAGAGCTTATCATCCTTTTCCCAACCATGAAAATATTCAGTTAATTTTTTAAAAACATGTAAATAGCAAAGCCAGCAGTGTCTTCACAGTAAATTGGTAAATAGTTTGTGAAATGAACTGTTAGTCATTTACCCTTTTCAACACACCGATTGAACAGCTGTATAGAGAGAACCCCAGCTGATATACTGAAATGCTTTACTATCTAAAAACAAGCATTAATGTCAGTCCCAATAATACAGTATGTACCAGTTGAGCTCTAGTACATACTGTGTTTTATAACATAAGTGAAATCACCAGGAACAGGTATTTACTTAAGCTTAAAATAAATTTTAATATGCCCATAAAATAATGAACAGTCCTCTGTTAAGTAAGGCAACATAGCTCATTTGAATGAACTATATGCAAAACAAACGTCACCCCCCAAAAGGACAATTTTAGCTAAAAATCTTGATCTGTTGAAAGGCAGTTTACTTTTTGACTGATTAACAATAAACAACAGTGCAAATAAGGCAGGAAGGGGTTTCCTTATTACTAAATTTACTCCGTTATAATTATTATTATTGCTGCTATTTTATAATTCTGGACAACAGCCATGGTCTATAAATAAGAGTAATGAGCACTATCAGTCTACAAAAAGTGTCTTTAACATGACCAATTAACTGATAACATCTTAATAGAAAGAGTAATGAGGAACAGCACCAGCCTCATCTTTTAATCATAAAAAAAAGAAAGAACATTTCATAAGTTCTATCAAAGATGCAATTCGTGTTTTGTTTTTGTTTTTTAGTAATCTGATGTCTGTAAAAGAAGCTGGGACAAACTGATATATTTCAATACAGTTCAGAAATGTTCAGAATGGTCTCTGAGAAAATAAGTCCGACAAAATCTTTAACAAACTCTAACATTACAATTATTCATACACCTCCGGTTTTCTCCTTTACCTGCTTTTAGCTTGAAGAAATTTCGGCACAACATCTGTTTATATTTCTAAACGAGGTTAAAAGCTAACAAGTTATACACTGTTTGAAATAAGTTACACTAAACCAATATAAAATGTATATCTTTATTAATCTATTATACTTAATGTCAGTAAGTACACGTTAATTTGTGGCCTGTGCAAACCAATCAAGCCGGCGCTAGCTCGAAAACGCACTATTGGTGGCCCTGTGATAAAATACAGCATAATGTCGCAGTAAAGTAACAATAAATGAGCGGCAAAGCCACAGTATGGACACATACGAGCTCCTAACAGCCAGCTATTTAAAATCGATACGGAAGATAAAGGTATTTCTTTTCCTGTGGGTGAAAGGTCAACATTGAAGGGTTAAAGCATGCTAGGGTTCAAGGCCCATGATGCCGATTCTCACAGTCAACAACGGCGCTCCGTTTTTAGCTACGGAGCAAAAATTGCAATAACCCTGACACTGGATTTCCACGAAAGTCGGCATTTAAGCAAGGCAGCTGACGATTTAACACTTTTAAAACGCATCCGTTACACTCACGTTTACAGGAAAGATGCAGCCGCTCACTTTACGGAGGCTGGTTAGCGACGCTAGCACAGCAGCTAACGTCAGATAGCTATAGCACGGTTAGCTAGCGCGGCTAAAAGCTAGATATCTGGTAGCGATCTTACTAAAGATATGCGTTAACCCGTGATGTTAACTATACAACTGTTTGTACAGTCGCACAAACATACCAACACTACTACATACTTGCCGATCTTTTTTCTTATGCGCTGAGCTCCACACGACAGTGTTAGCGGGCTAGGTTAGCTGTTTGCTAGTTGGTAGCTAATAGCAGCTTCCCTGCTGTAGACCTACTGAACACTCCCTCCCTTCCTGCGTTACAAGCCCCTTCGGCTCCTTCTTTAACCTCTCATATGTCCGCGTTACTAATGAAGTCTTACCTGTCGATGAGCTGTCGGGTCAGATATTATACTGCCTTCAATAAATCAATATTTTTAAGTGTTTGCTGCAGGTAGCGAGAGGGTCAGAGTTCGTGACCTTTTTTCATCAATAAATAACACGAGCACATGCGCAGTTAGGTAGTGGCGATTCAGTGCGTAAAGCTGCAGTAAATTTCATGTTTAGAAATTTGTGATGTATTCTTCCTTTCACTATTTTCTCTCATGACAGCAATCAAAACTTCAAACAATAACCAGGAAATACATTTTTATTTAAGTTAGTTTTTTGAGCAGGCAATATGATTTCAGTTTTATAATTTTTTCAGCAACAGCTGCTGTCACATCAGCTATTATTCCAAGGAAAATACAGTGACCCGGATAATTTTCCCACAATTCCTGCACTCCTGTATGATTTAACAAGAATACTTAAGTAAAACAGAGTTGGGGTAAACTTTAAGATTGCATTAGTAAAGACTACAGATTGCATAGACATCTTTGTTATCCATTGGATCACGGTGAAATACAGTATATAAGGCAAAAACAGAGTTTGTACAATTCTAATGAGCTTGAAAGTCAATATTTGGTTTGACCACCTTTATTCTTCTACACAGCTTGAACTCTCAGGCAGCTTTCTAGTCATTTCTTAAGTAGTCTTCAAGAATAGTTGTCCAGGCTTCTTGAAGGACATTCAAAGCTCTTCTTTGGATGTTGGTTGCCTTTTGTTCTGTTCTTTGTCAAGATGATCCTACACTGCTTCAATAATGTTGATGTTCCACATTTTGGTATTGCATGGCATATCAAAATCTGATGGTACTTTTCTGCATTCATAATCAAAGTTTTTATTAAGATCTCCAACAATAGCTGAAATGCAGCCCCAAACCATAACAGAGTCTCCACCGTGTTGTACAGATGATTGTAGACCAGGCCTATTCAATTACTTTTTTTCTGGGCCAGATTTGAAAATTTTGAGATGCCACTGGGCCAAAAACCCCTACTTATATTTTTTCTTGAGACTTAACTCTAAATAAGCTACCACTTGAACTAAATCATAAAAATAAATAAAGGAATTCACAATAAAGGCTTTATACTGCATCGTTTATTGATGAG